>CM034150.1:279030161-279630161 GCA_019776745.2 Taxus chinensis | reverse complement strand
TGAGCAAGTTCTAGCCCTCTAACCTTCTCAGTTAAGGCTGAAATGACCTCCATCGGTGAAGACGCAGTGCTTTTCCTTAAGGGTGTTTGTTGTATGGCTTGAGGTTGTAAGGGGGTATGATACCCTGCTATGAATTGGTCGTTACCCTACCAAGCTTCACCGAGTGTATTTCCCATAGGTGGAGGAATGGGGGTGTTTTCTTGGAATAGGGTATCAGATTGTGTTTGTAAACTCCCTATAGGTGGGTACATGTTTTGGAAATGTTGTTCACTTTTAGCATAACGTGCTAAGTATTCCTCATCCAAAAAGGGGAGTGGGTCTGATTGTCTACTGATCTGTGGTCTGAACAAGACCCGAGGAGATGAAGTAGATTCTCCAGTAAACATCATATTCTTAGAGCCTGATGGATTTGGTTGTCATGTTTGTGGAAACTGATCAAAATGCTCAATTTGGAATGAAGAACTAGAACTAGTTCTGTGAGGGGGAGTTTGAGATGACAAGTAATTACTTGAATAGTTATCAGCCCATGCAGAAAGTGAGGGTGATGGTTGTCTATTTGTTTGACTATAGTTTACTTCGAGACCTGAGAGAGGTCTGCCATATGCATCATATCCCGACATATTCGGGGGGTATATGAATACCCACAGAATAATGGGAAAGAGTGAAGGTGGATGGAAGAAATGAAAAAAGAAAGAGGGATATTAGTTTGTTTCACGTCGGGTTCACTAATTTTGTACGATGGAAAAGTGACAAGCAAGCATGGGAATCTACAAGTACCCTTTCCTCGTACTCGACTTCCCGAGGTCGTGTCGAGACAGCCGGTGAATGTTGAATATGAATGGATATGTATAAGCTAATAAGGTAATCTTAAATCCTCAACACACAATAATGGAATCTGTGAATCTAAGGTTAAGAAGGCCCTCCTAACCTGGATTGGTGTAATGGCTTGTTCAGATATAATGGCTTCTCGGAGGCTCCAATCGATGTTGAGTTCTGCTGAGATCCTATTTCTTGGTTGTTGGATACGTGGGAAGTGACCTGTGGGAGCTTCGTATATATCTCCAGACAAGGTCATGAAAGTAGTGGTAGGTCATTTTAGTGGATTTTGTGGTTAGCCATGGGTGGTTTTTTGGTCTAGCCCAGAAAATATTGGATTGATTGGCTTCTATGTTTAATACAGAAAACTATGTTATGATATCTGGTGGGAGTGGTGAAGATCTAAACACTGATGTTCGCAAACCAGCATCAATGTCTTGATTGATTTGTAGGCCCGTTGGGTTGTGGGACATGTGGATCACAACCATAAGTTCGTGGTTGTTGTGGACCTCCTATGGTCATATGAAGAGTCAATCCCTAATTCCAAGTATCCAGTAGTCATATGCCTTTTCGGCCTCTATGTTCAGAACTAGGAGTTGTGCAATTTTCTTAGAATACCTTACAGGTGTTCTGACAACTTGAATTCGTAAGCTAGTGTTTATGTCAATGAGGATATCTCCCACATCAGGCTGTGGGACTAGTGGGTCATAACCGAATGTTTGCTCTCTTTCAAGTCCTTCTACAGTCATGCATATATCTATCAAGGTAGTCTATAATTTGGCTGATTTGACCAGAACTTGTGTGCTTTGTCGTCTTCTATGTTTAATCCTCTCAGCTGTGTGCTAACTTCTTGTAGGTATGATGTTGTTCGGAAGACCTGAATTCTGAGATTTTGGTCTATGTCGGCTAGTGCCGCGGGAAGATTTGGTTGAGGCATGATTGGCTCAAAATATGTATTCTCTGGGATCTCTAGGTCCCGTGATTGTCATGCAAAAGATGATACAATTCTAACTAAAGCAAAGTAAACTAATTATGCAAGATATATTTATAGCATACATACATTCCTCTATTTTTGTATTTTTGATAGAATATTTAACAAAATTAAAAGAACAACTATTTAATATATTCAGAAAATGAAAACTAGTCTAATAACAAAATTAAAACAAGCAAGGTAGCCTGGTATAGCTACTTGCCTGTGCAGTTGTGATTTTAACCTAAATAGCTAGATAACTGATTAACTTAAATTGAAAGACTCTCGATCCTACCTCAAAAGTGAGGAATGAATCATAGTTTCTCAGAAACTATCAATCCCCATAGCTTCCCCAGTAATATCGAAAGTGAATTTAACTGAAATGAAATAATTCACTACTCTATTTGATATGTTTTAACGAGAACTTTTGACAACTCAAACCTAGCATTTGTAGAACAGTGGTGAATCTAGTCATGTGTGATTTTGTCCCCTTAGTGTGATATCCTCGTTCCTTCATGTTAACGTGAATCCAGAAAAGTGTGTATATGCTAGCATCAACAGAAGAAGGTGTTCGAACAATGGCAGCTTTGGGTATAGACCGAATACAATGCGAGTAGGAGAGGGATAGCGCAAGTGACAGAGCTTGGCTTATGCAATTCCTAGCGGGATCTATTGCGGGAATATAACACAAGTGTACCAAGAGATTCTAGACACTACTTCCTGTGAAGAACACGACCTGCAACTCTAATGGATTCCAAATTGAAATAAAACTACCTTACTCTAACTGATTGTATGAAACAACAACGAAACTGAAACAAGAAGATCACGTGGCCTCTAAATAGTAGAAGAAAACTAGCATGGATGCAAAACATGAAACCAAATGAATTCTAAACAAGAAATTGAAAGACTAAACAATAGAATTGAGAAGGTGAGGGGCCATTTGTTTGAAAACAAACCAGCTATTTATAGAATTCCCATTCACCAAAGGGTAACTTGGAATGGAACTCTTTTACCATTAAACAATGGAGAAACACTATTATAGGGAACCAAAAACATAAATACAAGCTAAGGCAATTGAGAAAAGCTGGTAAACGTTGAAAATTCACAAAAGTCACGATCAAAGGAACATGTTGGAGAACACGTGAAGGACCGCTTCCCTGAGCAGGGTGGCGGTTACAGGACTACTGCCCTGTCAGGGCAGGATCACGAGACTGCCGCCCTGTCAGGGCAGTGGTTTCGTTACTAAAGGTCAAAGGCCAAGAAAAGGGGGGCAAGGGATAAAACAAAGCACAAGGAACTTGGATAAAGCATTTGGGATGCTAACATATACTTCGCGAGCTTCTCTGGATCCTGAACACCTTGCGAGGCAACCTGTATCATCATTGGGGCATGTGTAACATCGTTTTGACGGTGTAGTACCCTACAATTTTGGGTACGTATAGAGACATTTCAGAATACATGCCATCCCATATGTTCTCATTGATGGTGTCTTGTTCAAGAGAGACATCAATGGCATTCTACTGAGATGCATTGAGACAGACCAGGTTCAAAGAGTGTTACAAGAATTCCATGTTGAAGCAGCTGGAGGCTATTTTTCTCCAAGGGTGACAACACTCAAGATCATGAAGGTGGGTTATTATTGGCCTAGAGTGTATAGTGACTACTATGTATGGATCAAAAGGTGCAAGAATTATGCGTTCTTCAAAGGTAAAGAAAGGCAGGTAGCACTTCCATTGTACCCAATCTCAGTCGACCAACCTTTCATGCAATGGGGATTGGAATTCATTAGAGTCATCAATCCAAATTTAAGCCAAGGCCACAAATGGATTCTGACAACAATATATTATTTCACCAAGTGGACTGAGGCAGTGGCACTCAAGGAAGCTAATGAGTCTAGTATACTAGATTTCTATGAAGGGATAGTGAGCAGATTTGGATTGCCAACCACCATCATATCAGACAATGCATTGGCATTCATAGGTTCTAAGATCACAAGGTGGGATATTAAAAATGTGACTTACTTGAGCACTTCATCAAACTATTACCCTCAAGGTAATGGCCAAGCTTAGTCCACAAACAAGAACTTGCTAAAGATCATCAGAAGAACTCTTGATGAGAATCAGAGAACCTGGCACACAAAGCTCAAATCGGCCTTATGGGATGATAGGATAATGCCCAAGAGATCTACAGGAAGCTCTCCATTCAAGCTTGTCTATGGGAAAGAGGCAATGTTTCCTATATCACTGGAGTTGCCAACATTGGAGCTTGTGAAGCAGCCAAAGATGTCTGAATTTGAACCAATGGAGGCCATGTATGTGGAGCTAATAGAATTAGAAGAAACCAGAGAGCATACACTCTAAGCAATAGAGAAGGATTAGGCTTCAATAAAGATATGCTTTGACAAAAGGTAAAAACAAGGACCTTCTAGGAAGGAGACTTGGTTTTAAAACAGGATGCAGATCGAGCAAAACTAGGAAGGCATTCCAGGTTTGATACCATTTAGAGTGGCCCTTACATGGTAAAAAAATATAAGAGTAGCAATGCTTTCCAATTATCTACATTGGAGGGTGAAGAGTTGCAGATTCCAGTGAATGGGATCTATCTTAAGCACTGCTACTAAAGGGGAAGTTCTCACCATGTATATATTAGTTTAGTCTCTCTTTCCTCTGAGTGATTGTGCACATCGCATTGTTGTAGTTTAGGTTATTTTTCTCCTAAGTGATTTTCATGCTCTACATGTTCTATTTGGAGCATGTATGATTTCAAATTTTGTATATAGTTGTGGTGTTGTTTTGTTGCTCTTGTGCAGTCCATTCAGAGAGACAGATGAAGCCCCGAGTCAAAATAATTTTCTACTCTCAGAAACCTTCATTTCGAGATTTCTTATAAAAAATTGAGAGTGCAAACAGTCAGGCTTGTGAGTCAGAGGCATAATCAGTATCAGATCATCATTCTCGATTCCATGCCCAACAGATATGACAAGGTAATTGGTCTTTTCATCTAGCAGGCAGATACCCCTGTGAGTCACCAAATTGTTATCCATATTTCGGCCCCGGGCCAAATATTGGATCAGCTACGACCCCGCATAGAAAGAACCTGAGAAAAATCATTCAGATCTATAAATAGGTCACAAAGGGACTCAATAATGGAGTAGCAGGGGCCGAGAGAGACTAAAGGACCCTATGTAAAAGAAACGACTCTATCGAGCCATTACCATGTCTTAAATCCATTTTCCAAGTTGCAGAAAGACCCAACAATGGAATAACAGGGTCAGAAAAGAAGGGGTAGTGCCACAAAGGAACCAGGAGCAAGAAAGGGGAGGAAACAACGAAGATCTGAAGTCCTTGGGTTCAAAACAGTTCAGGAAAGGTCTGAAATTGACTAAGAATGGAGGAGGCATAAGAAAGAACCAAGTGTCCTAACGACACTTCTCCAAAGATGAATCCAAAAAGGGAAGCCCAAATGAGCGCCAGGTTGCCACATGTCCCAGGTCAAGAGATATGCCCCGCCAAGCAAAAGATTTAGCTAAAAAATTGCAAAATGGGCCGCAACTCCACCTAAAGGAAAAAGTCAGCGTTTAGGCCCGAGTCGAGGCCAAAGCGGGGCGTTGGAGGAAAAGGTGAAAATTTTCCTTTTGAAAAAAAGGCACAGAGACAAAATTGAAGCGCATCTCCCCAACCAACCAAAGGGTGCCACGTGTCTAGGCAGAGCTTTGGGGCCGCGGGAGTTTTTTGAGTTTTGCGTTTTTTACGAAAAGGGGCAAAAAGATAAATTACAGACCCGCAAACCTGATTTTTTCTCTAATTTGGCTGCCACGTTTCCCTTATCAAAAGGGGACCCATTTTTCAAACTATTTTCCCTCCCATTTGTACGGATTCGATACAAACTTCAAAGGGGCATATCTTTCAACTTATGGCTTGAAATATTACATATCTGACACCGTTGGAAGATTCTCGATGTCTTCTACACCATGGAAAGATAAAATTTAATTTTTCTTTGGCCCTGGTCGATGAAAAATGGAGAAACATCTTTAGGCCTTTAATGCAAGATCTCTTTGCCTCAACAACCAGATCGGATTCGATCTGTTCCATTGTTTCTTCTTCCTTCAAGGCACCAAACCAAGGATTGATGCAGTAAAGACGGATTTGGGGGTAGATTTTTTCAGAGGCATTAATAGTAGTGGTTGAGCTTCAACATGATTTTCCTGCTTCTCCCTCTCTTTCTCCTCTCTGATTGAATCTATAAATATAGGGGCAGGATTCATTGTAAAGGGTTGGACATTCTTCATTTTGTAGGCTCCCCTTTTCTTCTAGGAAAGAAACTTGTGGGGTTTTAGACCTTCCACTAGACTGTAATACGTTTCTAGCTTTTGGCCACTTTGTAATGCATTGTATCAATCTGTAGAGAAATAAAATACGTCTGTGATCGACTTTAGATCCTTTCTTGTCCCTTTTTCTTTCATCCGATCTTTCATCATATATCTGATTATCTGTGTTTGGTTATCGTATGCATTTGGTTGGTTTGTGTCTATTGGAAAAACTAGTGTTCATCATTCCTTCGGTGCATCACCTTGTAGCTTAGTTATTTCTTATTTCTTATATCCCTTTTTCCATGTCTCCTTGGAAAGTTTTAGATTAGGTATAGAGATAATTCCTCTGCAAGCTCTCACGTATGCACCTAAATAGAGGAATAGGAACCAACCTTTAATCTGGAGAGCTTTCCCACTTTTTCAAGGTCCCACACTTTGGGGAAAGTTCAATGTTATGCAATCACACCAGATGATTCTGCCTTAGAAAAATATATTTTTAGAACTCATTTGGGGGTGCTGTGATTTTGCACTAACAGTTACCTTGTAATGTTTTATTATGATATCATTATCTCTTCTATTAGTTATTTGTTCATACCCGCTCTTTACACATACACACTTGCAATTTTTTTAAATCTCAATCACAAAAATAATTTAAAAAAAAAAAATATATAAAGTGATATTAATGTAATTTTTTTAATGCAATTTTAATAGAGAAATGTACAATTTAATTATAATTTTCAATGTAAAACTTTTTAATTAATGTTTATTTGTATCAAGAGTAAATATATTTTCTAAAGAATATTTTTAAAATAAATAAGATGATTTAATGAAAGAGTTTTTTTTAAAATTATATTATATTTATTTTTAAGTATATCGTTTTTAACGGTTAGAAATTATATATATATATATATATATATATATATATATATTCATTTAAGAGATGTGGAAGGGGTTGTTAAAATATTAAATCAAGCATAATCTTAAAAAAACAAATATATGTCAAGACAAAGGTGGTGAGATTTATTAAAAAAAATTATTCCTATTAAATGCAAGGTGGTTAATATAGTAAGTGCATAACAAGTATTAATTTTAGATGAGAGATAAGGGTATACAATTTTAAATGGTATGTTTAAGATTTAAAAAGTAAGTGTTTAATTTTTAAAGTGGACACATATACATACCTGGGTAGTTAATATGAGTATATTATGAATAATATAATATATATTTAATATAGGTAGGCCTTTAAACATAATAGATTTAATATTATGTTTTAATCTAAAATTGGCCCACATATTATTATAGTATATGGTTAAAAATTACAATTTTAAATGGGTTTTAAATTTAAACATTTAGTAAAATTAAACTATAGTCTATATATTTTAATTCGATCCTTTTTAATAAAGGGGATATTTATAAATAGATAAAATTTATTTCGAATAATAAAGATGTAAAAATGCCAATAGGAAAAATTGAATTCCTATTTTCAAGGAGTGTTGTCTACGTGTATGAAACATTAGGTAAATTAATTTTACGCATCTTTTCACCCACTAACAAAACAATAAAAAAAGGCTAATGTGAACAGTATTAAAATAAAAATTATAATGTTTCTACGAGAAGTAGATTTTTTTTTTTTAAATTTTTTTTTGGATAAATTTGATATTTATTTATTTACACTATTTATATAATTATTTAACCCATGTCACAAGACTTATATGATTAATGGCTCTAATACCAAAATGTGATGCCACAATTTGCATAATATACAACCAAAATACAACGAAGGAACTTATCTCAATCTGGCAATTTCCCGGTCCACTTGGATATAAGCACCAAAATTATGGCCACATTAATGAAGGGGAAAAAATATGCTTAAAATCACAAACGGATGCCCTAGCCAAGAACCATCCAGGGTTATACTCTGTACCCTCGATTATGACTCCTCTAGAGCCCCTCCCTCCTGCCCATAGCCCTGCTGACAAACCTAACTTCCCTAGAAAATATCCACAAGGTCTTTGAAATTTCCAAAAATATTTTTCTCCTCTGGGATCTTCAACAAGTCTTATAATCCATTTAAATAATACTTTGCCCAATTCGGTTGCATTAACAAAGGTTACAACGGTAAATTTCCAATTACAAATTTACAATTAGTTTAATATAAATAATAGTGTCCCGACAAGTTCCTCTCCAATTAAAAATTTTTCACTTTTAATTTTGAAACTACATAATAATATTCCAAAGTGCTCACAATAATTTAATTATTGATTTATTATTATTATTATTTAACAAATACAATATTATGGATTTTGGCACATCACACCTATAGTTAGAACCTTGACTAGATGGATGGCAATGGCGTTAGCTTTCCTTGTTTAGTCATATAATTTGCTTTGTAAAGTTTATGGTGCTTTCAAGGACCACTGAACTAGCAAACTAATCATGGTGTCAAAACCCTTCTCTCGTTTGGCTTGAAATGATCGAAGAGGATTCACCCACTATCAACATTCTTCAATGCCAAGATGACCAAGCCATCCTCTCTCACATGGGGGTAGAGGATAATTTCCTTCAGAAAACCCTATCACTTGACACATCAATATTGCTCAAGGAATCCACTATCGATGTTAATATAGGAACTTCATAGGAACCTCACATAGTTAAATTCAGTCAATCCTTAGATCTACGGGAATTAAAATACTTCAATATATTCCTAATATAGTCAAGCCTTTGATTGGTCATATATTGATATGTCAAGTATTGACCCCAACATCGTTGTCCACAATATCATCACTTATCCTAATGCCAAACCTATAAAATAAAAGTTATGTAGGATGCACTACCACACAGCTCTTCTTATCAAATAAGAGTTACAATGTCTACTATCCGCTAATTTTATCATACCCATTGACTATCCACAATGGGTCTTTAATATTGTACCTGTAACCAAAGCCTTAGGAAAGTTACACTTCTGTACCCATTTCTGAGATCTCAATCTTGCTTGTCCTAAATAGGACTTACCTCTTCCAAACATCGACCAACTTTTCGATCTAAATGTCGACCATGAAACATTCTCCCTTATGGATGGATTCTCCAGCTATAACCAAATCTTCATCGCCACCGATGATAAAAAAAAAGTCCTTTATCACTCCTTGGGGGACTTTCTGTTACTATGTTATGCCCTTCGTACTTAAAAATGTCGGTGTTATTTATCAACGTGTTATGACATACATATTCCACAACCTTATCCAAAAAACTATAGAATATTATGTTGATGATGTTATAGGGAAATCTAAACAACGTAAGAATCATTTCACCATCCTTGACATGATCTTCACTCACCTTATTCAATACTTTCTTTGTTTCAATCTTACTTAAGTACATAGTTCGGTGTTCTCACTAGTATACTATTAGGGGTTCATTGTGTCCATTCAGAGGCATTGAAGTAAACCATGCACTAAGATCAAATCCATCATTGAACATGCTTCCTCCATCAAACCTCAAACAAATGCACAACCTCCAGGGTAAGCTTCAATCAACTCCATTGCTTTATCTTACAACTTTCAGATCTTTGTTAGCCTTTCCACCACCTCCTTTGAAAGGATGTAAACCTTAAAATTGGGATCACAACTGCCAAAAAACCTTCTGACAACCTCAAACAATACCTTCTATCACCACTATGTACTCATACCTCCATGTGAGGGGGAGCCTTTCTACCTTTACATATCTGTTACTGAATCATTCCTTGGGTGTTATGCTCACTCATCACGATGAGCAGGGTCGTGAGTAGGTTTTTTACTACATAAGTTATATTCTCCATGACTACTGAGACTCATTATACTGGAAGCTAAAAAGTTGTGTTGTGCCTTGTACTTTGCAATTTCCAAACTCTAGCCATTATCTACTCAATCATAAGACTTATGTCATTACCAATTTTAACCCTCTTAAAACCATGCACTCTAAACCATATCATAGTGACCGACATTACTCAATGGCTTAGTGGCTCATGACCAAGTTTGACCTTGAGTTCATCTCATAAAAATATATCAAAGGACAAGATATTGCACTGACCAGCCTTGCTGAAGCCCCTCTACCTGACAATCAACCACCTCACGAACATAGTTTCCCGACATGAATCTATTAATATCATTATCGTACCACAGAACACACTCGCTATTAAAATGACACTTTTCTTTGATAGATTTAAGTGTCAGCAAGGGGAAGGTGGGGACATCATTTTCATACCTACCTGGGGGAATCCTATCCCTCTAGCTTTCAAATTAAATTTCGAATATATTAACAACAAGACATAAGTATGAAAATCTCTAATTATGGGTCTCCAAACTGCCATCATGCTTGAGTGTTTAAATCTTGGACATCTATGGAGACTCGCAACTTGTCATCAATCAAATCAAAGGAATTTATCAATGCAAAAATGAAATTATACAAAAATACAAAGTTGTTATTGAATTCCTCCTAGAAGCCTTCGACGGTTATGTTATCTAAATAGTTCTGCTATCTTCTGCCAAATATCACAGACATTATGGCCTCTTTAACATCCCTCATCCTTTTATCAATTGAACGACTCTAAATTATTCGTTGTTGTCCACGAAACTTGATCAACCATCCCACAACAATGAACTTCAATCTATCAACACCATTGAAAGCAATCCAACATGACATCTGGTATCCCCAGACATTTGACTATCTTTTGGAATCCAAAATCCCTTCAGGCCAATTTGTCTAAAACCATGCTAAATGATATTTTCTCCAGATGTGCTACCCAATATTTCATCGTAGGTGGCATTTTATATAAACGTGGATTTGACGGTCTCTTGCTAAGATGCCTAAAATCTCATGAAGTCAACTAAATCCATTCAAGAATTCCATTATAGCATATGTGGTGGACATTTTAGCAGGATAAAATTATCACTAACCGTGTCCTTTGAGATAGGCTATTACTGGCCTACTCTATCAACCAAGATTGTTGTGCATACGTCAAGAAATGTATCAGAATGTCAACAACATTCCAATCTCACTCACATTCCCCAGTCCATGCTTTATAACCTTCTCAAGATCTATGGCCCTTTCTCACAATGGGGGCTATGACCTCACAGGTCATCATCAACCCTCATTCGTCACAACAACATCACTCTAATCATCACAATTATTGAATACTTCGCTAAATGGGTAGATGTTATTCCTTTAATCATCTACTAAAGCTAACAAAATCATTTGATTTCATCTATCAAACATATCATATGTCGCTTCAGTATCCCTCATAAGCTAGTCACTGACAATGGAAAATCCTTTAAGAATAAGATATGTTAAGAAACTTATGTGACACATTCAACATAAAACTAAGCTTCTCATCACCATATTATACACAACCAAATGGACAAGCCATAAGGATTGTAAAAAAACACTTAGTAAAATTCTCATGGAAAATCATCGATCAAAGTAGGTAGAAATTAGCACCTCCATATCTTGTTTCACTCTTCTGGATCTTATTGTACTATCATCTGTACTCATACAGGTGCTACGCCTTTTTCTCTAGTTATATGGCTTCTGAGGCGGTCTTGCCCCTTGAAGTTCAAATCCCATCACTCCGCATATTCCTAAGAGATTTCATCCTTGATGAGGATTATCATCAAGAATGCATCTAACACAATTATAGTTTCTAGATAAATGAACGATGTCTAACAACTCTTGAACATCATCATGTTTATCAAGAGTCACATCAAGCACGTGCATATAACAAACATGTAAAAGAACATGACTTTAACATAGATGATCTTGTTCTCAAAGAAAATCAAAATGTCACAACTCAGGAAAGGAGTAAATGCATGGAAATTTTTCCCCTAACTGGATTGGTCCATATGTCATCACTCACAACTATGGGTCGGGAGCTTATTACCTAGACTCCTCTTGATGGTACACCTGAAAAATAACATTCTAAATGCCTTACACTTGTGTTCTTTCTATTGATAACACATCGACCATCATGACAGTTGTTCATATCAAAAGATATTAATCCATCACCAACCTTTTATTTCATCATTGTAATGATTTGAAAGCATGTGGTCTTCCCGTCACTATCCTCAAAAACCTTAAAGATTAGCACCATGACTCTATTCATCATACCTTTCACATGGACAAGTTCCTCCTTGGCAGGAACCCCGCAATCATTACATCCACCTACCTTGTTTACCAACTAAAAACATGTCACGGGGCCCACATTTGTAGTCTATGCACATATCTCTTCCCCTCCTTGAAATGGTCTATTAGGGATTTCCCTCAACATAAAATAAAGTCAAAAACATGAATGGATGCATCTTATCAAAATTAAATAAATTGATCCCTTGAAGGACAACTATCGAAAAATCAAAAGTCAAAAATCAAAAATGAAAAAAGTAGACTGATCCATCAAAGGAAAACTACCTATCAAAATCATAGATCGATCCCTCGAAGGATGACTATCAAAAAGAAAATATTAAATCGTATACCACTCCCTCAAAGGATGGATACCCATGTAAAAGGTCTTCCCACATTTATCTTCCTTAAAAAAGTCAAAATATCAATAGCATCCTACGAAATCTTCCCGCATCGATCAAATTTTCCAACAAAAAACAAACTTCCCACATCGATCAGTTTGCATAAAAAATATAATACATAGTTGGGGCATATCTCTATAAAACCATTGAAAGGAGAACCTACTCTCCCAGACAACTTACATGTGTCAACCCTTCCCACATCCTAAGAAGCTACACTTTTCACTTCCATCTATGCCTAAGATCTTACGTATGACTACCCATTGTCAGTCACATATTAAATTTTGGTATAAAGGCTAAAAATAGTATGAGCCTTGACCATACTAATTCCCGTCACATATGTATCAAATCAAGTATAATGAAATCATTTCATGTTTATTCATATTCAATATTAAACCACATTTTGATATACATTTTTATCACATTAAATTCAACACATCACATATACATAACACCATCATCTATCAAAGATAAACATTTAAAAAGTATCAAACATCTCATACAATATAAATAATCAATCGTAAACTAATAATCATCAATATGACATGACATTAAAATAAAAACCAACACATAGATCATAAATCAAAAGCATACTCATCTATAATCATATATCAAAATATATCTATACATCATTAGGAGTATCAAAAATTCTGTATATTAAATACATATACATCAAAAATAGGCTTCAAAAAGAGTGGTATACATAAAAAAAAATCATATCTACTGGGTAGATTGGAAACCCATGATTACAACACTCCCTCAAGCACTACTCTCATGATCACCACCCTCACCTTGATCTAGTCCTCTGCTAGGACCACCTTCGTCTAGACCCCAATGTATCTGGCTCACACTCACAACACTAACACTAGGACCCACTCATGTATGAGCCTGATAAACCAAAAATTGGTGCTCATTAGGTAGCCTCCATTGAAAAAAATCCTCATAATAACCAAGCTCCTAACATAATGAGTGGTAATTAGCCATGCTAACACTAACAGGTGGATCCATTTATTCGCTAACTTGATCTCCAGCTTCATGTAGTTTGGCTGCTAATGCCGAAGCACCTGTAATCCCAAGATTTCTTCTCAAGGTCTCTCAATGATGTCTATATATATCTCGGTATGTTACATCCTATGCTAGCTCATCATGTACTCCTCATAGCTACTAACTCAAACTATCATGCTCACCCCACATTTCATCCCTCTCTGCAATCAGAGTAGTCTCTTTATCCTTTAAACTATACTTCTCAACCTCCTAGAGTGTAATAGTACCATCAAGAGTTACTCTGTTAACCCCACCACCAACTCCCTTACCATCACCATCACCACCCTAGTGTGTTTCCTCCATATGGGCCTACACCCATCTATCACCCTGGTGTGTTTCATGACACCAGCATTAGCTACAACCACCGACGCATGTTGATCATTCACACCCAAAGCTCCTCCTCATCAAGCATAGAGTGAGGCACTGTAACCACCAGCAATACACTCTGTACATCCCCATCCTCATGTTTAAACACCACTGGTTCCTCAGGCACATCCTGAGTCAAACCAAACTATCACATGAAATGACTAAATTGAATAATCTACTACTCTCAAATTTGTCATCCCTACACCCATAAAATGTGTCGTTTTGGAATAACCTCACCCTCCTCTCCCTCCCATACTAAAAAATCAATATATGGTCTCCATCTAATATCCCCACCCTGTAAACATGAGAGGAGCTATCTATAATAGTCCTCTCTCTATACTAGCCCTACATCTCCCTTATTATAATATCACAAGACAAATCCATATGATCTCTCTGACACCTCAAGGTATCCCCATGCTGAGCATCTAGGCCAAGCTAGTATATTGTGCTCATATGCCCGCACTGTAGCAGATAACCATAATTGATCATCAACCTCTTCTTGGTACTCCATGAAAAAATCTCTTTGTAAGTATGTACTATTAATATAGGAAGCCATGCAAACACAATCCTCTACTCCATCATGTCATCCAAAACACAAGTCATCATCCACGGAAATCTAACCCTAAAAGAGTCGAGAAACACATAACATGTAATTTTCCTATCATCATAAGGATGTAAAAGGCACGTCCCTATGTCTCAAGATCATATAAATCCCCATATGAAAATCCAACCATTGAAAACTCTATACCCTTAACATTAACACCATATAATATCCTCCTCACCCCAGCCTTATCCATCTCATCAATGAAGTATACACCCTCTCCATGCAAAGAAAATAAAATAATATTATACAAATCATGCAGTGAGATAATCATCTCACCCATTGACAGAAAAAAAGTACAAGTGGTGGGATTCCATCTATCTAATAAAGCCAAAAACAATGCGTGTTGCCTATGGATACATCTTTAATGATGCACGACCCCCAAACCAAAATCCTTTAAATACAACCAATCCTCATTTGATAAAAAATCCCTCACATCCTCCACGATCATAGGAATCATGTCTTTCATAGTCAGCTTATCCCTCACCTACATACACAATACATAAAACATCCATTATGACAAGTTTTAATAAAAAAATGATCAAATCAACATAAAAAACCCCAATCATTAGTGATTCACCTCAGTCAGTGACATTTCATCCAAATTGCAAGGTCTTCAACAAAATTATCGGTGATTCTAGTGACTTCACTAACATGCCCCTCTTTAGGCACTAAAAACAAAAAACACTTAAACAGTAACTAAAAACTACACAAAACAACAAAAAAGGTAATTATCTTGCCATGGGTGAGCCTCCTATGCCTTCCACATGCTCCTACAATGTCCACCACTCAATTACCATTCTCTAATAATTGAATTAGACTTCTAGAACTCACAAATCACATGATACAAATTAAGTTTTTGTAATCAAATGAACTTTTTAATAGGGCGCTGATTATCCCGCCCTTGAATCACCGATGATTCCTATAATCGCTGATGATCCCATAATTTCCCACGATTGGTCTAAATCACCTGTGATTCCTAAAAATCCATCGTGATTCCCCTCATATATCAAAAACCTACATTTTTAAACATCCAACTTAAACAACACATTATCATAGTTACATAACACATTTATAAAAAATGTGCCTCATTTTGAGGACCAAAAAAGATTCTAAATCCTTCATGGATTTAATTTGTGACCTTAGTATCGATTAGCCATACATCTATAAAACACAAACCCTTTTGTTCCCCTATCACTTGGCTCCACGGTCTATATTTTCTTCCTGTAAATCATATGTCTCTAGAACACAAACCCTTTATTTCCCTTATCACTTGATTCCATGGTAGTACCCATCTTGTTTTGATACCTCATCTTGGGGAAGGTTAAAATGAATAAAAACATGCAAAACTATCCAATAAAATCAATCAAACTGTTGATCCTTGGACTTCATTGCATAATCACCCCCATAGTTTGAGGAGGATCTCCCTTCCAAACACATAAAACATGTTATCTTCAAACCATTTTTTTGCAGCAGTTCGACCGTAAAAAATTACTTGACAAAAGGGGGAAAATGTAGACACCGGGTTTTTACCACCCGCCTTCTTCCTCCTATACACACATTATTCAATCAAAACTTATCATTATAAACATATTCCTAAATAATTTCCCTCCATCCAGTATAATAAATTTTTTTATAGTTTAACACTTTTTACAGAAGCTATGAACTGGAGGGTCTGTGGGCTCCCACCTACAACAATGTCCTTCAGACAAGATATTATAATGAAACCAACACAAATTGTGACCATGAAGCCCGCACCGAAGATTAAATTTTTCCACCACCACCATTTTTAGAGCCACTATCTGTTGTCAATGCCAATGATGTAAATACCACCACCATTGATAACCACCAATTGAAGGAACGAGCTGCGGCCATTAGTGATGTAACTCCCACCACCACTAATAACCATCGTAACCTACCGGTGATGCAACTCCTGCCACCACGTGTAAACCACCTAGGAGGGGATCATGCCTAGTGGGATTTGAACTTGGGTGGATCAAGACACAACCATCCATCTTAAATAATCCACCCAAACCCCATTGGCAGTATAATAAAATTTTACTCCCTTACAAATTACTATTTACCCATCCAAAATTACCTTAACCTCTTTAAAAACATCTAACCATATCTAAATCATCCCTAACCGATTTTACCCCAACCTTCTAACCTATTAAACTCATATAACCTCTTTCCAACAATTTTCCCTACCCAATTCACCTGAAAATACCATTTAGGAAGTGGTTTTAACCACTTCTAAACATTTTCCCCATAATTTATGGATCACCGACGATTCTAAGAAATTGTCAGTGATTATAAATAGGATTTTTCACTCTTGCTTTAGGGATCTTCATATTTTGTTTACACATCCTTGCACTCTTATTTCCTCCCAACAATGAAGCCCTATCATTCTAGAGATCCTCAAGGTAAATAACAACATCCACAACACCAAAAATCTCTTCAAGGAGCTCTCATAAATCACTTTTTTGTGGCTCAGTTCTCAACATACCTTCCAAGAGATTAACAATAAGCTTCACCAGCTTCATCCAACATCTACATACATTATTCAACCTATCTCAACATCAAAAGGTATTCCTTTGTCATCATTTTATTGTTCTTATTCCATAAAATATCAAAAATCATAAAAAGTAATCAACTTGGCTCTATGTTTTAATCAAATTATCATTTTTAGAAAAAACCATAATTTTCACAGTAATCGTCAGTGATTACTTGAATTGCCCACGATTCCTTTGAATCTCCCATGATTATATATAATCATCTGTGATTCCTTTGAGTCACCGGTGATCTCTTTCCGTCAACATCTTTCAATCAATTTATCATTTTTATCAATATTCTAGATTTAACTTGTCCTTTGCAAGCATGGCTATGTTTTAGATGATAGTTCCATGCCAGTCACATCCTATTATGATTATCTATGACCTACTAATTGTTCAACATCCCTTATTTTGGGAATAATATGAAATCCTTCATGTGCTCACATTGTGCGCCATCTGATTTGCAACCGACATTGGAGACATTGAGGATCAGTTTGAGTTCCTCCACAAGATCCAGGAAGAAATAGAAGACTATTGGTATGAATAATTTGAAGCTTTCCAGATATCCTCCACATTATACTAGTCCAAATTCAAACTTGTACATGACTTACCCTTCGATCTTGAGTTCTAAAAATTCTTATCCATCATTTATCTATCTTTGTCAATATATGTCATTTTTTATTGTTTTATCAATTCACTTAATTGTTTATAAATGAGATGACATCCTCCAAGAAAGTCCCTTTGGATTCTTGGAATCAGCCTTTAGTGAGGAGCTCATCTATCCATCTTATCTAATATATTTTGTTTAGTTGTCTCTGATCTGCAGGTATCTTCACTTGGCAAAAGGAGGAGCACTTCATCCATCAAGTATCAACATCTATCACCACAGGAATCGGTAAACCCCATCATTTTCTAAGGTCAATTTAATTTTGTTATTTCATTCTATTAATTTATAAAAGGAAAGAAAAAACTCTCTAGTACACAAGGATACACATAAGGGTTTGATTGATTGTCTTGCCCCCAAATAAGGATACATGTAAGAGGTAAGAAAATTGATAATCCATTGATAGGTTGGAGTGATCACTAGGATAATAGTAGAAAAATTAATATCATTGGTTATGTTGATAGTTATTGAGAGTTGTTTTGAATGTTTTTTTTAATTGTTTTGATTTTTTGATTTTAAATGTTTTGATTTTTTAAGGATTTTGAATGTTTTTATTTTTTGGAAGTTTTTACTCAGTAAAGGGTGCACTGTTTGAACCTATATTCAAACAATTGTAAACATTTCATTCAATTGAAAAAATGTTGATATAGTGATTAGGATGTCTTACTCCTCCGTTGACTCGACACAATTAGTAAGATGTGAAGGCTCACTACCGTGTTGGTTGGATATTTTATCAAGGACAAAACTTGAGGTTCAACCATAACATACGAGAAAAATTCCCTCCTCAAATAAAGGGTAAGTGTCATGTTTATTACTATTCTACATTCACCAAATATTATTCAAAATATTTACACTGTTCTAACCATTAGGGTTAGGATATCATCCCAATAGTTTTATTCCTGATAGAATTAAAGAAAGATTGAGGATTAAAGGAAGCTTTAAAAGAGGGAGTAGGAAGGAATAATTGAAGGAAAGAAGTCTAATATCACATATGCATTGCATCCATGGTGTCTTTATAGTTCCCTTGACCCTGTTCCATAAATCATACATGTATATATATCCTAACTCAGTATACCTGACATTGACATTAGATTCAATGTTGGAAGGGGGAATGACCCCTTGATACTTGTATTTCATCTCCTTGGAGGAATCTACCTTTCCATTTCCTTTCCCTGAATCATTGTTAGTTGGATATTTTGTCAAGCCAAAATATGATGTTCAACCACAATACATGGGATTAAATCCCTCCTCAAAGATAGGTGAGGTTTCCTGTTTATTACTAATCTAAAACACAACGGAAATAATATATACAATATTCACACTATTCTAACCATTGGGTTTAGGATAGAATCCTGAAATCCATATCCACACTAGGTGAAGATGTTGTTATTTTTATAAATGGAATGGATTGGAAAGGAAATTATTAGTATGGAAGAAACACAATGGAAAGGAAATGAGAGGAACATATTTTCTTTCGAGAAAACATAGATCACGAAATAATCATAGGAGTTTTAGATAACAAATGTAATGTTTGAAATAATTAAAATAATCAAGAGTGCTAAACAAAGAATAGCTTAAGATTCTGAACATAAGAAAAATATCTTAAGAGAGATGAATCTCACAACACAAAATTTGCAAAATAACATCAGTTTCTATTCCTCAAATGATTAAAAGAAAACACAAAGTTTTTCTTTTTCACAATAGTTCTCAATATTAAAAAAATATCAACCCTTTAAAACACACAAGCATCCCTTATTTATAATAAAAGGAGTTGAGAGAAAATAGGATAAATCCTAGAAAATAGTCTTTTAATGAGATTCCTATTTTGTTTGACTCTCACACAGGAGACCAAGTCAAAATTTGCTTTCTACATGACGAAACGAAAATGAAAAAGACATGTTGATTTCAGGATTGAAATGACATGAAACATTATGCCTATTCTGTTTCATCATTTTTGTCTTCCTCCAACAAAGCCTCCTTGTCCCAAAATTCCTGGAACTTTCAGATTATGCCCTGCATCTCATCTTCATCAGGCACGGTGGACTGGTCACTAAGGACTTCACATGTTTCCTGAGTATCACTCACATTACCAGGAAGTTTCTTCAGTCTCTTGTTGAGTTTCCTTAGTGTTTCTAAAGAATGTTCAATCTTCACGAACCTATCAATGATTTCTAGGCTAAATCCATTAGTTGGTTCATGTTGAATTGATTCTTGGATCTGCTTGTAAAGATCATCAACGGGCAGAATACTCGAGCTTTCATTCAACACTTTAGCGTAGATCTTGATTAGCTCTTCTTTTATGTCATTTGTACCATCAACCAATTGATCTCTTGATTCCCTCAATTTTCTGTAAGCTTCATTGAGAATATTTATTTTGAATCTAATGGCTTTGGTTAGTTGAAAATGTGTGTCCCCGTGTGTAATGATGCCTTCTTCGATCAAGATGTGGGACATAACCTATTTCAGCGTATTGAGAGCTTCAAAAGTTAACTCTAGGTTCCCGAATTCTACCAAAAATTCATCATCCATTTTCTCGCCATCATTCTTTATATCCTCCAAGGATTTGTAGACTTCCACGGAGTCATCAATGACCTCTTTTCCTTGTAGGAGTAGCCTCTGGATCCATTCATCGACCGTTCTCCCCTTCTCATTAATCTTCTCAATCATGGGTACTGATGAGAAATCGAACCTGATAGGAGTAGAGGATGATGGTGTTGACTTAGGAGGCTTTGAGAGCTTGAGTAGTACTTATGTCAGTTGTTCTACTTTCTCTTTTAGCTCATCTCTATTTACCTTTATTTCCTTAAGCTTCTGGCACAACACATTCATGGCATCTTGTGCATCCTGTTGTGCTCCCTCCATTGTCACTTTTCCTAGATCAACCCTTGTGATCTGATAATCGATGACCATTATATCATCCTTGGTTTTTTCAGCCGCGAGAGTGGCAATTTCTGCAAACTTATGGCCTGAGGCATCCACTGAAATCCTTGAAATTTTTTTGGGTTTCTTGGTAGACTTGGTAGGAGTGACCTTGAGGGAACTGAAATCAAAGGCTGGTAGGGGAACTACCACCTTCCTCTTCCTTGGAGTCTGATCTATTAACCATTGAGGCATACTAGAAGAATTTTCTCCCATCGTAGGTGTTACAGTCACATCTTCAAGTGGAGGAAGGTTTGCTTGTGGAGTGGTGGTCACTGCGAGTGTAGTGTACGTGGAAATGGACTCAGGGAATGAAGACACAAAAGGAGGAGGCATATCTAGGGTTAACTTGGGTCCAGTGGGGAGAGTTGAGAGGCCAGAGAAGATGCTAGCCATGTCTGAGGAACTTGGTGAAGAAACCTGAAGCAAAGGAGGTTGAATGGGGGAGGTAATGATTATGAAATTAGAGCTTGAGAGATAAGAGGAAGACTTACCTCTAATGAATTGTTAACCAAAAGGGGAATGAAAGGTTGACCAACCTCTTCTCCTGAAGGAATATTTCCTAGTTATGGTGGTGGAGGTGAATCAAGAACCTCAACCATTTGTGGGAGAGTGGCCACTAATGTATTCACTTGCTCTTCCCCCTTTCTGACAAACTTAACTTTTATTGGTCTCTTGGAAGAGTCTTTATCCTTTTCCTTTTTTCCCTTGGAGGGTCCTGCTTCCAAAGTAGCTAGCTTTGAAAAACTCCCTTCTTTATAACTCATTCCCCAAGAAATGAGCCACGCCTTAGTAAGGGAAAGAATTTGAGTGGCTCTTCCTGTGATAGAATCTTTCTCAGCAATGGAGCAATCAATGGTTGGGAATACATATTGGTCTTCATTCAACCCATCATACGAGGTTTCAAGGACACTTTCATTGTCCATGGTGCCTTCTGGGATGTCAGATAGATCTAACATCTGAATCTCTTCAAGTGTTAACCTACTATTGTCCTTTCTTCGGATGACAAATTCATCCCGAAGATCAACCCAAATGTATTCTATATTGGGCACATGTAGATATAAGGTTCCATATGACTTAAGGACTCCTCAGAAATCAAACCCATCTCTGTGCTTCATGTTCTTTTTAAACTTTTCCTACAGCTCGCGCACCACGTTCTTGGCTTTAACCACTATTAAGCATGTGTACCTTCCAATGGAAATAGGGAAGGAGATGGCAGCCTTGTGCTTACTTTGTTGGAATTTGTGAAAATCCAACAATTGTCTAACCAACTCCATCAGGATCAGCTTATCACCTAGGAACCTGGGTAATCAAAAAGGATCACTCAGGTACATGATGACCTGAAGGTATGTGAACTTCTTGAATTGTAAGAAGATACAACCCCATTTCGATACTTCGGCCCAAGCTTCGTTAGAGAATATCCTTTTCCTTAGATCAAGGTTCATCCTACAAATATTTTCATAAAAGAAGGCATCATTCACTCTTCTGAATTGATCCTTAGAACCCTTCATTATCAGCTGAGGGAAGTACTGATATATGTGTTTTGTTGCCCTATTTCCCTTTGTATCCAACCCTGGATAATTTCTCATGCCGGCTGCTGCATAGGTGACATATGACGACATATAAAACTTGCCAATAGACAAGACTATCTTCATCTGGGAATCAATCTCATTACTTATAAGACTGCTCCAATCGATCCCTTGTTCATTCTTCTTTATAATTACCATGAATTGATACATCCACCCTTGAAAGTCTCTTGACTCAGGGAGTCCAAATACTTGACTCAGCAGGGTGATAATATCACTGATTTCGAGGATGAAATCACCCATTGGACAAACTTGGGAAACCTAGAGGTGGTTGGCTTGGCCTTGATCAAGAACTTTTTATTCACATGCTTGATGGAGTCTTCTTGATCTTTGTCCCAGGATTTCTGTGCTGACTTAAGATCTACGTCAACATATTCCTCAAAGTTGGGAAATCTTAAGATGTCATCAAAGTAACCCCCGTCTAACTTCACTATGATTTCTCCTACTTGATTCCTCACTGAGTAGGAATCTGAGTCATAATTGGAAGCGCAGGCTAGAATGAACTCGGGACATTGAGCAGACATTGGAAATCCTACTGCAAGAGGGAGGCCACTGTTGTTTATTGACTTCATCCAGGGATTCTAAGAAGAATCCTTGGTTTTGTTCCAAAAGTCTTCCATGTTTATGTTACCAAGCTTGGTGTCCTAGATATCATAATTACAATCCATGTAGGAAGGGGACTCCATCTTCCGGTACTTGTACTTCATCTTTCCTGATCTTTCTGACTTATCCTTAGATTGTCCAAGATTCAACATGAGAAGTCTTGAAGAAAGAGTGCTTAGATGAATTCTTGTTGAACAATTGGGCTTGAAAGCTTGCTGAGCAACCCTACAAACCCACCACACTAACTAGACTTTGAGAATTTCCAAGTACTTTGTGAAACCCAACACACTGCAATGTATATCGGAAACTAGGCCGTGTTGGACACTTTGTGAAACCCAACACAAAGGTGGAACTCAGGTGAGATTGAACACTTCATAGAACCTGACATAAGTGGAAGTTGGAAGATGTCAGACACTTGGATAAATATGACACTTTGTAGAAACCAAATGACGTCGGACACTTGGAGAAATCTGACACAAGTAGATGTTGAAAGATGTCGGACACCCTGTAAAACCTGAAACACAGGCGTCGGGTTTCTGGGATGTCAGAACATGTAAAATTTCCACCAAGCTTGTAAATTAATATTTTCAGATTCTTCTCAACAATCTAAAGAGTATATCCATGGGAAAAATAAGAAAACACCCAGGATGAAATTTAAACAAGAGGTTTCATGGGAATACAACAGAAAATGAAGAAAATAACCCGAAACCCTAAACCCAGAGGAGAGAAAAAGAAAAGAGGGAAAAATGCCAAATGAACACTTCAAAATCAATCCTAAAGACCTCAAAGCGGTGAGAAGAGAAAAATACCTTCAATAAATTTGAAAAATGGTCGAAGACGGATCACGAAATCAATCAAGAGGTTCAAACAGGTTAAGAGGTCGAAGGGGCATGTACGAAAAATCCACGCAGTGAAAATATGCCAGGTAAAAATGACGTGTAAAATTGAACTATTTATAAATCCCTAGCATTTATTACACCTCCTCTAACATGTGTGCCGACTACTAGACAACTCGACATTAATGCCATGCCATCATGCTTAGCACATCTGAAAACCTGATACAAAGGTTTTCTTATCAAATCAGGTTTCAGGAACCAAATGACATGAAGCATGCAAAAGACATGTTTGGATGTTATCAAGTTCTAAAAACCTGATACAAAGGAAAGGTTCAAGTTTTGGGTTTTGGGAAACAAGCAGCATGAAGCATGCTTTTTGAAAGGTATGTTTCGATGCTCCTGAGTTCCAAAAACCCGATACACTGGAATTTAATTAGGTTTTGGGTTTTGGAAGACAATTGACATGAAGCATGTTAAAGACATTTTTCCATGCGATAGAAACCCAAAAACCCGAAGATCTCCTTCAAAGGGCATTTTTAGGAGATTTTCTCAAAAAATTCTATGATTATCTCAATTTTAGCTGAAATCACTAAAAAACGAGATAACAAGCATACATGGAGAAAGGACCAAATAAATTTTCCTGAGGACCCTCCTGAATGCCTACGAATGAAAGCCATGAATTTTACCTTGATCAACACCTCTAAAAAATTGAAAAACCCTTGTCGGGTTTTCCTCCCTACTAGTCACCTTAGAAAGTATGATAGTTTATCAGGAACTTGACCTTGCTTTACACCCTTGGATTCCTGAAATACTAGCAGGATTGAAAACCTAACAAGCACCTTAAGAAACCCAAAAAATGGGTAGAAATGTGATGTTGCTTTATAATTGAAATCTCTAAAAAAATCTTGAAACTTCAGACCTATTTCACATCAAAAAGTCTAAAACATATGGAGTTAGATCATAAGTTCCTTTTTTATGTTGATTTAGAATTTTCACTATGACGAACAAGTCAAAATCCTTGAAAAGTTCATGTTGGGGTTTTTGACATGTTCATCATTACGAGAATCAGAGAGATTGAGTTTGGAAGTTTTCTTCATCAAAACAAGAGGTAAAACAAGCAAGGGAGAAGATAAAAATCAAGAAAAATGTGAACAAATACGATAGTAATGTTCTATTTAAATGGATGAAGAAAACCTAACAAAGTCTCAAAAAATAAAGGAAAACCAACCAGGTGAGAAGAATTTACCAAGAAATGAGGTAAGAAGTTGAAAAATGAAGAAAATTGACCACAAATGCTAAGAAATCAGAAGTAAGGTTTTAGGATTCGAGAGCGGGAGTGAAAATTTCAAATTTGAATTTGTACCATGTATAAATGACATGGAAAAACCTAATATTTATAAACCCTCCAACATTAATTACATGTAGGATGACACATGTGGTGAGCAACCTCTATCTTGTAAATAAATGCGCTAACCAGGGGGTGAAAGTTGACCACGGGAAGCATGACATGCTTATATGTAATCAAGTTCTAAAAACCTAACATAAAGGAGCCCCAAATGCTTATCAGGAATTGGGATTGGAAAACATCACACATTAGACATGTCAAATCTTTGAGATTTTCCGATGCGAAAGAATCCCAAAAATCCGATAAGAAGAGGCAATCAAATTTTGGAGTCGGGAAACATTGAACATCTGACATGTAAAACCCTCACAATGTTCTGATGTACATGAAGCCCAAAAACCTAATCCGATATAGTGTTTTGGGGTTCGGGTTAAAAAAACATCGAACATGAGGCATGTGTTTTTAACTTCGATGTCCTAATGCTTTCAAAACCCAAAACCTGAAATACTACCATGTGTCGGTTTCAAGATTGGGAAACACTTGACATAAAACATGTAGAAATGCAAATGAATCTTGAAACCTAAAAAAGAATTAAAAATATTTTAAGGCAGAAAATGGGATTTTTTTTTCAATATCAATTAGAAAGATAAAAAAACCCTGAAAATGGAAAATTTTGATTGGTTATCTCAGTTTTATCATAAGACACAAAAATTGGGATAACAGTTGGCTCCTAATGAGGATTTTCTTTAGGTTAAGACAACTCAGAGGAAGAAAACCCCATATTTATCAAGAGCATATCCATTGGGCCACATAGTCAAAGATAAGTAGAACAAACAGGCACACAAACATCAAAGCAAACACACACAAAAACCAAAAATCAAAGACCAAAAGTAAACAAACCTCTTGTCAAGAATCCTTTTAACCTTGTTTTGGTGCTTGGTAATCCTATCAATTGATTTTCACCTCTTCTCTTCTAACTCAATTAAGTACATGATTCACTTCTCTATGGAGTTTTAAAATGTGTTATCTTCAATAATATTGGCCAACTTCAAATTTGGCAACTGCAGAGAGATAGGAATCTCATCATAAATACCATAGAGGACCTAGAAAGGGGACATACCAATAGCTCATTTGGGAGAGATGTGGTCTTCACAAAGTATATCATACAAATCCTTATACCACACTCGTTGATTTGCATAAATCAACTTTCCTGATTATAGTCACCAAGTTTTTATTACTTCATTTTACTTGACCATTTCCTTGAGGATAATAATCAGAAGCATAATCAGAGGTAATCCTATATCCATAATAGAACTCAGCAAGTTCATATAATGAGAAATTAGAAGCGTTATCAGCCACAATTTTATGAGGAATGTCAAATCTCACAATTATGTTATCCTTGATGAAGTTGCAAACCACTTCGAAGGTAGCATGTTTCACATGAATGGCTTCCACCCACTTGGTGAAATAGTCAATTTCATTTAGGACATAACTATACTTGGCACTAAACAGAGGATTCAATACTCTAATAAAATGTATTCCCCATTGTTGAAAAGGCTCATCAATCACTACGCCTGAGGGGAAGTACTGCCAATTTTGGATGACAGCCGAATTGCTAGCAGGCCTCACATCTTGCTACCTATTTTAATGCATCTTTGAATAAAGTGGGTTAATAATATCTTACTCACATGATCTTATAAGTAGTAATAAACACTAAAAAAATTTCTCCACAAGCCAAGCTATGATAATCTTCCAAAATCTTACCTAATTGATTTTCATCCACATAATGGAGAAAAACTCCATTGATTCCTCTTTTATTAAAGATGTTGTCCCAGAGCATGTAATTGGCTGATCTCTACTTCACAGTTCACTTTTTTCTAGCTTAGATGCTCTATACATTCTCCATAGGTGAGAAAATATGTAATGTTTGAGTACCACTCATCTGTCATACTCATGAACAATACCATTGGCAATTTCTCTTTGCTATCTTTTGTATCATCAACTTCCTCTTCTAGATTATTTTCAACAATGAGTTGACATAAGCCTCTCCCATGTACAATTTTGGTAGGTTTTATTTCTAATTCATATTCTTGTACTTTGGTAATCTAGTTACCTCTTTGGCTACCTAACTCTTGTTGAGTTAAGACGGACTTAACATCAATATCAAGTACGAGAACCAGTGTATGAGAGTTCAGGATGTAATACCTAAAATGTTTTATTGTTTGGAATATTGCATAAGTGTGCTTCTCGATTTACAAAATTTTCATCTCATGAGATTTCAAAGTAAAACTCATAAAATCAATAGGAGACTCCACTCCTTCAGTGTTATTTTGCATTAGTATGGAAGATATGGTGTGAGCTGAGGCATAACTCTACTTGATGAAGTCGTTTTGAAAATATGGGCACACCAGGATTGGGGCATGTGCGATGGATTCTTTGATTTCATCACAAGAAAAAATTTCATCATCATTCCAAAAAAATGGAATTTTTCCTTTCATCATCTTGATAATGTGTCGAGTCTTGTCAGCAAAATTAGGGACAAACCTCCTTAGAAAATTGAATTTTCCAAGGAACGAGTGCACACTAGTTTTACTCATAGGAAACATGAGACTTTGTGTTGCTTTGAATCATTTGAAATCAAATTCTATTCCTTCATTTATTATAATGTGTCCCAACAATTTTCCTTATGTGACCCCAAACATGGATTTTTTAAGATTCAAGGAAATCCCATGTTGTTGACATTTGATTGAGATTTTCTCCAAGTAATCACAATAACCACGTCTCTTCTTGGAAAATACCATGAGGTCATCCAAATACACCATAATAATATTTTCTATAAATTCCCTTAAGGCCATGTCCATAGCCATGTGAAAAGTGGCTCCTGTGTTGATCAACCCAAATGGCATTCTCTAGTATGTGAAGGTACCCTAAAGGAGTAGAGAAGGTTTTCTTGTGATGATCTTCAATAACAACTTCAACCTAGTTGTATCCTAAAAATCCATCCAACATTGAAAGCATTTCAGAACTAATTACTATTTATAAAACTTGATCCATAATGGGAAAGGCGTAATTATCCTTCAGTGAAGATTAGTTGAGGTTTCATAAGTCTGTACAGATAGGAAATTTTATGTTCTTCTTCCACATTGGATGATATTGGCAACCCATGTAAAATGGTGAATAGGAAAGATGATCCTTACATCCAACATCTTTTGAATTTTTACAAGAATTGTGTCCTGAATATCTTCAGGTTATAATTGTGTTGCTTCTACATGTAGGGATGAACATTAGACGTGAGAGGAATATTGTGTTGAACTTCCTTCAACTTGAAAGATTTTAAATTTGCATAAGACCAAGCTAGAACATCCATATATTTATTTAATAGAATGAAAAACCTTCTCTTTTCCTCAGGAGAACATCACTTTTCCAATATTTACAATCCTTGGTTACTCTGGTAGATCCCAAATTAACTTGTTTAACTTTAATGAAAGAGTTGGTTGCATCTTGCCATTTATTTTGAATGAAACAATCATGCTTGACAAACAATCTTTCTAGAGACACCAATCCTTTTGGGTTTTTTTCCCCTTTGAGATAAAGAACTTCTCCACTAAATTTCTGTCATGAATCAGAGATAGATTCATTGAAAGATGATTTAGAACCTTTGAAGTAGATTTCATTGAATTTTTTTAGATTTTTTATGGAAAATAAGGATATTCTAATCATCATTGAAGAATTTCTAATGGAAATAATTTTTAGGAACTCTCAGATGGTAACTATCTCAATTTTATACTTTTCCTCTTTGAAATTTGGATGAGGAAGTAGAAACAAAGAAGACACAGAGGGATTCAGCTTTATCATTATGATCTCTGGATACTTCCTTGATAGAAAAAGCTTCAAAATTTTCTATGTAGTCCTAAACCCTATTCCTGTAATGTTTCAAGCGATCATTCTTCACTTGATAAACATTTCTGACTTCATTCACGATGAGTTCAACATCCCCTTGGGATTTGAGATTCTTTAACTCCTTTTTCTTTCACCATCTTTAAACCTAATAACAAATCTTCCTATTCGGCTATGTTATTGGTGATATCAAATTGTAGTTTGAAAGAGAAAGGAAAAATCTCATACTCAGGAGATATGAACACCACACCGATACAAGATCCAGAAGTTTAATAGCTTCTGTCAAATTCCAAAGTCTAAATTTCATTAGGATCCATTTTAGTGACAAATGTGGAAGTAAATATTTGATCATAAGTCATGAAATAGGTACCCATACCAACATCTTTGAAAGAATTTGTGCCTTGGGATCATCTAATTTTAGTAACAAGGTACTTTTCTTGAACTTCTGGTTCAAGTGTGTGCATTGTTCCATTAACATGTATACTACCCTTTAACCAATCCATTTGAATATATCATCCTACATCTCTAGTAAAAACCTCTTCCTAAAAATATCTCGTAAGTAGTTGGAATATCTGCAACTAGGATCATCATCTTGAATCTCTTATCGGGAAATGCAACAAATGCAAATTGAGCATATTTGATCTGAGCTATCAATGGAACTTTTTTGTTTCCATTGAGTAACAACACCTAAAATTTTTTTGTGAGAGTGATTCCCAAAGTGTGAGCTTCCTTCACGGCATGACTTTATTAGATGCTCCTAAATCTATGATGCATAGTTGCTGAGCTTGAAACCGTTAATGAGCAAAGACAAATAAAATGGCTCAATTTTCCTAAATGATGAGGTTGATGCTAGATTATTCTGAGATGAGGGAGGTAAGGGGTAGGAAATAAGTCCCTTGGAGGAAGTAGGTGTTGGTATAACAAATTTTCTCTTAATAAACTTAGCCAATATTTCAAATTGTTTAGGATTATACTAAAGGTACTCTACTTCTGACATATAGATTTTGGTTTCTTAGCATAGTCATGATTTCGAAATCAGCATAAGATGGAGTAAATAAAGGTGCATATCCTTCATTACTTGTTTGTATGGGAGAGGTACTAGCCTTATGAACAACATGGAAGAAGAGGGATTAGAAGTAGGAGTATCCTTTTTAACATAAAGTTTCTCTTTTAGTTGAATTGGAAAAGGATTTCCTCTTTTTAGCAACATTAGGAATGATCGTTGTATCTTCTTTTTCTTTGGCATTCTCTTTGGGATTATCTACTTCTTATTTATAGTTCTTTGAATGGGTAAAAATAACAAAGGATTGGTTGTTCATGTCATTCACCACATCATCATAGTCATCTTCTTCATATTCCAAATACTTGATATTGGAGTTGTCAATCGGTTCATTATAATATTCATCAACATAGCTAAATTCTTCATAAGAATCTTCAGCTTCATCACATTTTTCTTCTCTTTCATTAACCACCTTGACAATAACATTGATAGGAGGATCTTCAATATCCAACCTAGGTTGAGCATGCTAGTAACCAATTACTATCCCTACTAGGAGCATTATTATTTTTAAAATTCCTTCTTGGGATATCCCGGTAGGGAGCACTAGGTACATTCTGAGACATTTTATTCTTTAAATCCAATAAATCATTAGCTAACCTCTTGATCATAGGATCAGCATAGTTAAATATGTACTCTAGTTTTTAGGCTTAAAAGAGTCTCTTCTCATCTTACTCAGTCATGATAAGGTCATCCTCAATCTCTCTGGCCATTGCTTTTATGATAGCTAGATTAGGAATAAACTGACCTTCTCAACAAGAAACTAACCTCGGGAAGTTAATATTTAATAAAGAAGCACTTCTAATTCTCAAAGGTAGGGGTACCACATTCCAAGATCTTGTGAATCAACTAGTTAAACTTGGCTACGAAGTCACGCATAGACTCTTGTGGTTATTTCTTCATTTGGGTAATTTATGCCATCATCGCATGCACATATTTTGTGGGTTTGAATATTTCATCAAACCTTGTTCTCATGGTAGCCCAACTATCAATGGAATGTGGAGGTAAATGGTAAAAACATTCAGCAAAAACTCCTTGGAGAGTCTCAACAAGTAGACAAATGAATACGTCTTCATGGGTAACACCCATAACTCCACATGCCACAAAAATGTAGTGATATGTTCGTCAAGATGTTACTTTTCATCACTGTTGAACTTTGGAAAGTTCTTCCTCAAACCATGGGGTAGATCATGTATAGGTTGAGCTAATGCAAAAGGACTAATGGTCAGTCCCCAAGGGATTGGTGGTGGAGGTAACACAACTATTCTTCAAATATTGGTGTACATATGAATTTGTGTCCCACTTAAAAATAAAGTTCTATAAGCTGTAAATGAAATATCCTCTTGTGTAGCTTGGTTCCAACGAATAGGTAATGAACTCTTAAAACATCTCAAAGAATGTATTTTAGGATCAAGGTTAAAATTATACAATTGTAATAACTCGAATGTAGGATTAATTTCAACTCATGATTTATTACTACAAGTAAACACCTTTCATGTTAGCTTGGATTAGGAAATAAATGATAGGACAAAGTAAATTCAGATTCGACAAAGGGGTGATAAATATTATCTTGTGTGTTTGTGTCCCTAACGGGGTCACCAAAAATTGGTTGTTGGATATTTTGTCAAGGAAAAAATATGAAGTTCAACCATATCATGCAAAAAAAAGTACCTCCTCAAATAAAGGGGAGGTGTCTTGTTTATTATGATTCTATACACATCAAAGAGTATTCACAATATTTACACTATTCTAACCATTGAGGTTGGGATCTCATCGCAATAGTTTTATTCCTTATATAATGAAAGAAAAATTGAGAATGAAAGGAAGCTTTAGAAGAGAAAGTAGGAAGGAAGAACTGAAGGAAAGAAGAGTAAAGACGTGATTTTCTCTCTAACAAACGTAGATCTAGAGATACTAACACGAGATAAAATAATAATAAACTTGATTAAGATTTAATGAATATAGAACTTGAAAGTAAGGAATACTATAATGTATTGAACTTAAGAACAACACATCAAATAAAGAAATAATATTTAACACATAGTTTGTAATGCATATTTATATATTCCTTCATGTCAAAGATGAAAGTACAATTTTCTTCTTCTTTTACAATTTGATCTTACTTTTTCTTTTTACAAAAATCCCATCCCTTGATAATGCCTCAACATTTTACATATATAGAAAAGGGGAAGAGAGAAAAGGGGAAACAGTTGGATTACAGTCTAAAAATAGTAAAATCTCATTAATACTATTTAGACTGGTTCCTACACAAAATGACAAATTCAATCCTACAAATCCAAATGATGTCTTAACATCTCAAAAATTTACATGCTTGATATTAAAGTGAAAAAACTTGAAAAATCATCATTTATATTTTTCCTTCTCAATTTCCTATTCTGTTTCCTTACTTTGATAGTGATAGAAATTTCGAATCATATCTTGTGTTTCTTTTTCATCTGGTCCACATGAGTATCGATTCATAACATCGCATGTATCAAGCACGTTGAGAATTTTCCTAGGAAACTTCTGGAGTCTTCTTATAATCTTGGCCAAATTACTCAAAATAATTTGGCTTAGAATTAGCTTGTCGATAGATTTGAAATAAAAAGTACTCTCTTTTGAGGAATATTTTGTAGCCATCTCCTTAAATTCCCCGAAGGAATCATCCACAGGTAAAAAATTTCTATTCATCATCTAAGATATGAATGAGTATTTGAGCCAACTCATCAGAAATTTCATTGGTGGCATTTACCCCTTCCCCTTTAGCATTCAACAACTTCTGACATGCTTCTTACAAAATATTCACTCGAAACTCAATTGCCTTATAAAACTCAAAATTCCTTTCTTTTTCATTGATTATCTCTTCTTGAAAAAGGGTTTCAGAATCAACTTTCTTGAGCTCATTCAATGCCTCAAGGTTTAGCTCCCAACTATTGTATTCTTCTTCACATTATTACGCCCTTAATCATATATCTTATATTGGATGTATATAGCCAACTTGTGGCTATCATAACTTCTTATCATTATGTATCTCTTTCATATATGTTATATTTTCATTATTGGGTCGGCCTTGGTGTGGCCATAGCATAGGAATAATATATATAGAGGTTAGTAGGTAGTAGTTTATCATCATTGGAGAATTTGAGTATTATTGTATGGTTTGGAGGTTGCCCCCTCAAAGTGGCGAAGCTATTCTACTTGCATATTGAGATCATTATTCTAGAATATTGTGTTATTTGGTGTTATATTTCTGCTCATGATCTGAATTATACAAGTAATTTCATTACAAGTGGTATCAGAGCTTGAACTCAGCCAACACTGCGTCAAACCCTAATTTTGAAGGTTCGTCCATATCTCAACATCGGTAGTGAATTTTTATACAATTTTTTCTGTGGTGTGGTGAAATTAGTCAAGTAAGCTTCCCTCAAAATTTTAATAATTTTTGACTTGTTTTGCAAAAGTTATAGCAGTTTTATGTTTTTTCATAATTCGGCTACATAGGGTGCAATTTGTGGAATTTTTCAAAGTTATTTACATTTACAGAAATAAGATAAAAAAATAGTTTTAGTTCGTTCTTTGAGTTTTATAAAATTTGGCCGAATTCCTATTGAAATCTGAAACCCTAAATTTTGACCTTGATCCTTAAATCTTACCATTTTGGGGCATCATGGTTGGGCCTTCAACAAGAGGTAAAAAGAATCCCATCACTCCGGGTAAAACTGATGATAAGGATGAGATAATAGTTGAGGAGTTAGATTTAGAAGGGGTATCTAAAGAGTCCTCAGGGTTAGGGTTTACTTCAACTGACCATAAGGACAGCTATCTTGAGTTAGAGTTGCGAAACCTCGAAGGTAGAGTGGCCAACAAAGAAGATGTAGAAAAGATTGGACAATGATTAGAGGATTTCATTCAACAATTTAGCTACAATATCATGGGTCATCATATCATTCCTAATGAGCCATAACTCAATCATACTCATATTAATCATGGTGGATCTTTAGGTCAAAGTAATAAACAAACTAGTCAAGGTGGATCTGCAAACATGACCAATCCAAATACAAACACTCTACAAGCCCATAACATGCTTCCAAAACTGGAAATACGTAAGTTTGATGGAAAGGATCCACTCAATTGGATTAACCAGATGGATAATTTCTTTGATCTTCATCAGATTCCACTGGGACAAAAGGTTACCATGGCATCGTTGTATCTTGAACATGACCAATTCATTTGGTATCGATGGTTATGTGCTCAAAGGAAAAAGAGTGGCCTCAATGTTACATGGACAGTATTCACCAAAGAGTTACAATTTCACTATAGTTCTAGTGTGTCAGAGAATTATTTCAGCCAATTAGCAAAGCTCAGACAAACAGGAACAGTCAAAGATTACATCCATCAATTCCAAAACATTTCCTTACGGGTGGAAAATATTCCTGAAGATAATTTGAATGACTTATTTCTTGGGGGTATTAAAGAAAAAATTGATACTGAGGTGTGTATGATTAATCCTCATAAGGTTTTAGAATCTATGATCATGGCACGTAGGGCAGAGGAAAAATTTCTTTCAAGTCAGCTATATACATCCAATATAAGATATATGATTAAGGGCGTATCACACATTCCTTGTACATCTTTTCAATAGCCGATTTCTCCACTTCTATATCATTGTGAACTTTGACAACATCTTAAATAAACCTTTTTCCATGAGTTGGGAACCAATGGATCTAATCATCTACCACCCTACCCTTCTACCTAATATTTTCCACCTCTAATATGGATGAAGTGTCAAAACTGACCAGAGCCTGAGAAGAGATCGGGTTTGGTTGGAAGATTTTGAGAAGGATAGCCATCAATTGTTCCAAATTTTCTTTCCTCTCATCTTTCGTAGCCTTGGTTTCTATGAGCTTCTTAGAAAGATTATCCATGGCTATATGTATATCCAATTGTGCACCTTTAGTAGTGACTTTTCCCAATTCCACTTTGATTATTTGATATTCTAAAGCTGTAATGTCTTCCTTGTTCTTATCTATAGTAGGCATGATGATCTCGAAAAACATTTCTCCTAATGCATAAATTGTGATGTGAGAAATTATTTTGGAATTTTTTGGTTGTGTGAGATGGGGTAGGAGTTAGCAAATTGAAATCAAAGGCTTTATGAGGGAAAATCATTTTTATCTTCTTCGGGGTTTGGCTAACTAGCCAAGATGGGGCAGAAGAAGGAGGTGTTTATTGAGGGGGAACAATGATCATGAGTGTAGTACTCATAGGGGTAAGCAATGTGGTAACCAAAGAGGGAGGAGTGTTTAAAATGGCCATGAAAATCGTTGAAGATGGGGGAGGAGAGGATGACATGGAGGAAAAAGTGGAGGATGAAGAAGGGAACTGGGTTATGTGAGGAGAACTTAGGGTTATACTTATCTTAGATGAGAGAAGGGAAAGGGATGACAATACTTGTTCCAAGAGTGAAACAAAAGGAGAGAAAGGTGGTGGAGAATAAATGGGAGTGTCAGAAGCAATAATCGATGAGGTGTGGAAATATGAGGAAGGTGGAGGGGATTGAAAATGAGGAGAAGTAGGAAATGGAGCATGCAGAGTAGAAGTGAGAGGAAGTGACACGTGTGGGGATAAGGTCACAATGGGAACTACATTGGTGATGAGGGGGGAGAAACATGAAGAGATGGGGTGGTCATGGCACTAGTTGGTGTCCCTTTTACATGTTGAGGAGAAGGGGAATCAATCATAATGATATTTTTAGATGGAGTAGAAGGAGGATTCTTTTCCACATTGTTATATAACTTGAATTTGAACTCCTTCCCAAGAACTTCACTTTTATATTTATCTTCATGAGAGGGGCCCACCTATAACACATAAGTCACTTCCACTTTTGGGAAGTTGGGATCCCTTGGATGAATATTCATTGAGTAAATCCAAGAGTTGGTTTGGAGAAGAATCTAAGTAGCTCAATTTTTGATGGATGTGGACTCTTTGACCGACCAATCGACAGGGGAAAACCCATACTCTCAAGATTCATTTTCACATACATGGGATCTAATATTTCCCCATCATTAATAGCACCTTAAGGGATATCAACAAGGTTGTATGTTGTTGCTTCATCTAAAGTTAAGTGATTGTGGTCCCTCCTCATGATTTCTAGTTCATCCATGCATTTAATCCAAATATCCTCAATGTCAGGGACATGAAACTACAGTGCTTTGTAATCCTCCAATATTCCACAATAATCAAATTCAAGCATTGGATAGAGATACTTTTTTATTACTTCCTACATTTTAGAAGCAACATTCTTGGCGTACATTATTGACATGCAAGTGTAACAACCAATTAGTAATTGGATTCTTGACTTATGATTAGTTTGTTAAAAATTGTGGTGGTCCAACAACTGCTTGTCCAAATCCATTAAAACCATCTTGTCACTTGGAAATCTGGGTAATAGATATGGGGACCCTTAGAATGCTCCTACCTAGAGGTAGGTGAACATGGGGAACTGTAGGAAGATATAACCCCAATGAGAAACTACATTCAAAACCACATCAGTGCATTGGTGCCTAGAAATATCTTTTTCCAACCTACAAATGATGTTGTAGAAGAAGGCATAAGTTAACATTTGGAAATTGCTTTGGATTTGTTTCTAAGACAATTTGGGACAAAATTTGTAAACATAATAAGAGAATTTAGATCCCTAAGTGGTCAACCCAGGATATGTTCTCATTCTTGCTACCATGTAAGTGATATATGACATCATGTAAAATTTCTCTGTTGTTGGCAGCTCCTTCAATTGTCTGTCTATAGTATCATTGATATATTCACCCCATCTGAAGAATTTTTCATCCCTGCAAATGATGGTTATGAATTTATATATCCATCCTTGGAACTCATTCACTTCTGGAAGGAAAAAAACCTTGTTTAATAATGTGATGATGGCATGGGTTTCAAGAATGAAATCACTCCAAGGTAAGGTCTTCGGGAATCTACTCACTGTTGGCTTGGGTTTTTGATTATGCTAAAATATGAAATAATAGCCTAATCTAATGCAAGTTTGCAGTAAATAATGAATGAATAAATAAAGGAAATAACCCAAGCAAACTAAGTAATGAAATGTAGAAACCCTGATATGTAAAGAGGGTTAGAAGAGCCTTAGCTGATTTGAAGATGTTGTGGGATTGTTTCGCAGTGAACGACTGAATAGGAATGGGAGACATTCACACAGGAGATCGAGGAAATATAGATCTGAATGATTTAGCTAGACTGGGGTATCTAGAGAAGGATGAGGGCACCTGGGGTGCTCTGGTCTAAATTTTGGGCACGGTGGTCTATGAAAATGGTTGGAACCTAGTTCTGACAAGGTCACTAGAGCTTGAAACTTGTTTGCTTCTTGTTGTGTGTATGTTGTTATAATATCACTGATGTCGTTGTAAACCTGCAATGAAGAAATCACCTGCAAAACCCCAAACAAAGCATCAAACCCTAAAAAAATAAAGATGCAAATGAAGGGGTTAGACTATCCTCAGCTTCCATAATGGTGGACTTACAATTGAGTGATATATTAGATCTTAGACCCAATGTAGTTCTCTATGTGTGTGGAATTATGTCCTAGGTTTCTCTTATGCGTGTCACGCTTGAAGTAGCAAGAAAGTAGCTAGATGTAGAATTTAAATAATGCATGCATGGAATAGAATAAACTCCCTTTCTATGAAGTGTGATCCAAATGAACCAGCCTTTGTCCTTTGTGATGGAGATAGATGGATGCAAATGGAGAAATAGAAGCCTTGATGGATGTAACCTTAGGTGGTGATAAATAGTGCCTAGTGCTTGGTCCCTTATTATGGTCACATAACTTTATATTTATATGATTCCTTCACTTGCATTTCGTAATTAACATCGAAAATGCCGATTACTAAAAATATAAGATGCTCAAACGGATAAAAATGACCCAAAAAGTGAGATTAAAGTGTAAAAAGGATAGGGGCACCTGGCATTGGCATCCTAGTTGGGTGCTCTAGTCCAAAAAGGTAAAACTGAAGTATGAAAATCTAGATTGGGCCAATAAAGGTGCAAGACCAAAAGTAGCAACATAAAGTAATGAAAAGATGGACAAAGACATGGGTTAGTTATTACTTTTTCATACTTAGGAACCATATGAATAATAATATGTGATCAAGACTAGATAATTACCAAAAGTGTGTGATTTTGTGTCTACATTTTCCCCCACTTTATGTTGGTGAAAAAAATGCTTAGTAACATAAAGTAGATAGAGATGTGTACTTGATATCCATGTAGATTGATGTAGAAAGTGTGTTGAGGGAATAGAAAAAGCGTGGAGTGATAAAAAAGATAGATTGTGGAGACTAAAGATGCAAATATGTAAAAAGGTGATGAAATTGAACCTAGGGCAGAAACACGCATGTAAATGTTGATGTATGTGATGTACCTATTGTTGGCGTTGATGTGTGTGATGTTGAGTGATGTTGATTGCTTGCTTCCTATACAAATGGACCTGAAAAAGACAAGATGATCAAGTAGTAAAATATGCATGTATATGTGTAAAAAGCATGTAAGGAAGTATGTAAAAATGCTAAAATTGTAAAAAAAGGAACATGTGCATTTGATCCATGATGAGGAAAGAGTTTAGAAAGGATCATGTAGATGATGTTGATGCGCGCAATTTTTTCAGTTGATCTCATGTCAATGTAATGGAAGAAGTATAGGGCGAAATTGTCTGGTGTTGTTCTCTAACCTTTAATCGCTTCCCACTATATAAAAAACCATTATAGATGGTGTGCATGAGCTAAGGACTCTCTGACCTATAAAATACATTGTGTAAATGCCCAGTGCTAAAGGACTCTTTACCCTATCAAAATCCTCTCTAACATGTCATAATTGTGTAATTATCCCCTAGTTACTGGCACTCTAGGAAATGCAGATGTGTTATGAACCTAAGTCTGATTTTGAGCCCCAAAATATGAAAATTATATTGTACTGAAACTATGTTGTGTTGTGTATACTTTGTATGGGGTAACTAATTCACCCAAATGATACCCCCCAATTTTGGGGTGCATGTGACAAAATGTAAGTTAAACAAACAATTTGTAAGCTAGAAAACACCAGAAGATAATGTAGAATGCAAAAATTGGGTTACAAACATGGGACACCACTCACGGTGTCATAAGAAAATCAAGGCCAACGAATCCAAAATCATATAAGTGTGCATACAAGACAAAGGTAAAATCCCACAAACAAAGGCATACAATGACAAGCAAGTACAAGTAAAGTAATAGATAACCATGGTGGCAAATAGTCTTGTAAAATAAATTTTTCACATACAACACTCCTTAGCACACTAGAAAGATAAAATTCATGTCAAAAGCATGTATAATCGATTAAGTAGTGTACTATGAAATAAAATGAAACAATAACACATGTAGTGTCGAAAGTGGATGCCCATAGGATCCGCTATGGGACTAGTACAAAGTACTGCACCAAAAAACCATGTTGTGTGTAATGAATATGTGAAGTCTATGATCTCAAATAGAAAGCAAGTGAATGTGCATATGTGTATGATAAAGATAATGACATGCAAGATATCTATCTAGCATGTGTAATAAGACAAACATGTATAAGTAAGTGCAAGCAAGAGTAAATACAACCAAGATATGCAGTATGTTGTGGATGGATGGAATAGAATGCATAGTGAATGATAAGAGCCATGTGCCCCTTGAGTGAATGGAGTTATATGCAGTGATGTTCATTTTTTTATGCCCCCTTAGCAATAAAAAATGAACCGTAAATGAGAGTGCGTCACCGGGAAATGGTCGAACTATGTGTTGTATGTAATATGGTGTGATGAATGTGTAGTGATGATATGGGACATAGAGATGAGGTGTGCAAAAATGTCTGATGATTTAGCCTAAAGAATCTATCACAAGATGATTAGGAGAAGTGATGATTTAGCGTATGGCATATATCACTAAATGGTGTAAGCGAAAGTGATGATGTAGCCTATAGCGTATATCACTAAATAATGCTAGAGGAAGTGATGATGTAGGATATAACGTATATCACTAACCTAGGAATGTCACATGAGAAGAAGGTTAAATGGTCAAATGTGTGAGAGTGACATGGTCCATTTGTGATGTATACCCTCAATAGTCTACTATGGACCATGAGACTAGAGTGTGTCATAGGGTAGTGAGTTTAGCATGTAAAAGTAGATGAGTAGAATATGTGTAGAATATGCTAGGAGGTGTAATGCATAATGTGTGGTGTATATTGTGTAGTATGTAAGGCTCATGTGTATAGGATACCCTTAACAGTTAAGTGTGAACCGAAGCACAAGAGTGCGTCATCGGGTAATGGTCGATGCTACTGTGTATGAAGATGTGTATGCTAGGAGTTTGATGTATGATGATGTGAGTATGAGACATGTGTTGATGTTAGGGGGGTTGAATGCAATGCCCCAAAGTGTGTGTATGATGAAGAGCACAATCATGTAATGTCATCTAGGAGGCAATCAGTGTCATGATCAAATCCAAATGGGGCAGCATCAGAGACCTGGGAAGCAATAGTGTCAATTTGATCATGTAACAAGCCATTGTGGTATAAGTTGTACATGCCCATAGCAACGTTGGGTTCACCAAAATGATTATGCTAAAATGTGAGATAATAGCCTAATCTAAGGAAAGTTTGTAGTAAATAACAAATAAATAAATAAAATAAATAACCAAAAAAAACTAACCAATGAAATGTAGAAACTCTAATGTGCAAAGAGGGTTAGAAAAACCTTATCTGATTCAAAGAGGTTACGGTATTGTGTTGCAGTGAAGACCGACTAAAATATAATGGGAGACTGTCATGTAGGAGCTTGAGAAAATGCAGATATGAGTGATTTGGTTGTACTGGGGCTCTTGGAGAAGGATGAGGGTGTTTTGGGTACTTTGGTTTGAATTATAGGTGCCCTAGTATGTGAAAATGGTTAGAACATGGTTCTGACAGGGTTGGTAGAGCTTCACACTTGTTTACTTCTTGTCACGTGTATGTAGCTATAATATCGTCGATGTCACTCTAAAACTGCAATGAAGAAATCACTTGTAAAACCCCAAACAAAGTGCCAAACCCTAAAAAAGAAAGATGCAAATGAAGGGTTTAGACTGTCCTCAACTTCCACAATGGTGGACTTACAACTGAGCATTGCACTACATCTCTGATCTAATGTAGTTCTCTCTGTGTGTGAAATTGTGCCCTAGGTCACTCTTATGTGTGTCGCACTTGAAGTAGCGAGCAAGTAGCTAGATGTAGAATGTAAATAATGTGTGCATGGAATAGAATAAACTCCCCTCCTATGAAATGTGATGTAGATGAACCAATCTTTGTCCCTTGTGATGGAGCTAGATGGATGCAAATAGAGTAATAGAAGCCTTGATGGATGCAACCTTAGATGGCGATAGATTATGCCTACTGCTTAGTCCCTTATTAAGGTCACATAACTTTATATTTATATGATTCCTTCACTTGAATTTTGTAATTAACCTCGAAAATGCTGACTACCAAAAAGATAATATGCTCAAATGGCTAGAAAGGACCCAAAAATTTAGAGTAAAGTATAAAGAGGACAGGGGCGCCCAAAGGGGACAGGGGCTCTAGTCCAGAAAAGGTAAAATTAAAGTATGAAAAGATAGATTGGGCCAATAAAGGTGTAAAACCAAAAGTAGCAACAAAAAGTAATGAAAATATGGCCAAAGACATGGGTTAATTATTACTTTTTCGTAATTAGGAAACATATGAATAGTAGTATGTGATCAAAACTAGATATTTACCCAAAGTACGTGATTTTGTGTCTACAGTTTTATGAGGTATCTCTTATTGATATGCTTAATGCAATCATTGAGTTATTATCCCAAGCCTATTAGGCCCTCTTGATGTCATTGTCGACATAAATGGTGAGGTCAGATAGTTTGACAAGATCCTCAAAATAATCTGTGTCCAAGCAGATGACTACCTCTCCATCTTGATTTTTGACAACCTTGGATTTGGGGTCATAGTGATTTGTTGTTGCAAGGATGAATTCTCGACATTGAGAAGATATGGAGAAGCCTACGGTGAGAGGAATTATGTTATCACAAATGCATTGCATCCATGGTGTCTTTGTAGTTCCCTTAACCATGTTCCAAAAATCATCCATGTCTATATATCCTAACTCAGTATCCTTGAAATTGACATTATATTCAATGTTTGAAGTGGGGATGACCTCTTGATACATGTATTTTATCTCCTTGGAGGATCCTGCCTTGCCCTTTCCTTTCCCTAAATTAGACATGGAGAAAGGACCGAAGAAATTTTCCTGATGACCCTCCTGAATTTCTAGGAATGAAAGCCATGAATTTTACCTTGACCAACACCTTTGAAAACCCAAAAGACCTCTGTCGGATTTTCCTCCTTGCTAAACACCTTAAAAATTACAACAGTTTGTCAGGAACTTGGCCTTGCTTTTCACCCTCAGATTCTTGAAAGATTGTAAGTATTTGAAACTTGACAAGCACCTCAGGAAACCCGACACATGGGTGGAAATGTGATCTTGTTGTACAACTTCAAATATTTGACAAACGGTCGAAACTTCTGACATGTTTCGCATAAAAAAAGTTTGAAACATGCTGAGCTATATCATAAGTGCCTTTTTTACATTGATTTCAAATTTTCACTATGATGAACATTTCAAAAATCCTAACAAGTTCATGTCAAGGTTTTTGATGTGTTTATCATTGCAAAAATCAGATAGAATGAGGTTGGAAGTTTCCTTCATCAAAACAAGAGGGAAAACAATCAAGAGAGAAGAGAAAAATCAAGAAAAATGTGAAAACCCCCACAGTAATGTTGTATTTCAAAATGATGAAGAAAACCTAAAAAAAGGAAAACCAACTAGGAAAGAAACACTTACCAAGAAATGAGGTGAGAAGTTGAAAATGAAGAAAATCAACCACAAATGCCAAGAAATTGAAAGGTGGGTTTTAGGATTTGAGAGCAAGGGAAAAAAATTAATTTCAAATTCATACCAAGTATGAATGACATGTACAAACCTAATATTTATAAACCCTCAAACATTAATTACATGTAGGATGACACATGTGGTGACCAACATCCATCCTAGAAATAAATGTGTTGACGTGAGGGCAGAAATTTGAATGCAAGAAGCATGTCATGCTTATATACAATTGATTTCTGAAAACTTGACACAAAGGAACCCAAAGCACTTATCAGGAATTAGGACTGGAAAAGGTCACACATTATACATGTCAAATATTTGAGATTTTCTGATGTAAAAGAATCCTAAAAATCCGGCAAGAAGAGGCAATCGAGTTTCGGAGTTAGGAAACAATGAGCATCCGACATGCAAAACCATCATGATGTTCCAATGTACATGAAACCTGAAAACCCGATCCACTATAGTGTTTCAAGGTTTAGGTTTGAAAAAACATTGTACATAAAGCATGTGTTTTTAACTTTGATGTCTTGATGTTTTCAAAACCCAAAACCCAAAATACTACAGTGTGTTGGGTTTTGAGATTGGGAAACACTTAACATAAACATGTAGAAATGCAAATGAATCTCTAAACCCAAAAAAGACTTAGAGAAATACTTCAAGGTAGAAAATGGGATTTTTTAAGGTCACTTAGAAAGGTCAAAAATCCTTTAAGATGGAAAGTTTTGATTGGTTATCTCAATTTTATCATAAGACTCAAAATTTGGGATGACACATCGAAAGCCAAGAAGGACGTAAGACAAATGAGATAATGATGTACGAATGAAGATTATGGATGCAAAGACACAAGGTTAACAATGTTCCATTTGGGAAAATGTGACTCATCTCTAGTCAAGATTATTTGACCAATTCCAATATTATTTTACTTGATAAGTCATAGCCTACTAATTGGCAAGATCATGTGTGAGGAATGATTGTATCTGTTAACTTGAGCAACTAGATTGATTCTTTGGATTTTGTATGATTAAAAACTTTGGATTTGAAAGGATTTATTTTATATATTTGTTTTTGAAATGAGCCCCTACATTCTTCCCCATACCAAAAATAAGAGGTAAGGGTTCAACATCGAAGACAAGATGTAGGCAAGTAAGGGTACCTTTCTCTTTTCTTAGTCTCACGCTACGAGCAAGAAATGTGGGCTTGACACCAAAGACTCTGAAGGATGAAAGGTGTAGTGATTATGATTTTTTTTGTATTTTTTTTGATTTTACCTTGTTGTGATAGTTTGATTGTGTTGGAAAGACATTTTTCCCCCAAATCTCAACCTCAGACAACTAGTAGGATGCAAGGGCTCATCACCTTAGACTGATATGGGTGAAAAAAAGATCTGGGTAAAAACGTTTAGTGTTTTCTCCTAAGGAGAGAGCTTAAATTGAAGGAAGATTTTCCATCAATATGCTTCTATACAATACTATAGGTAAAAGCATATGAAATTAAAGAATCCAGAATAGGGATGAGAGACACAATACCCCACAAGAACAAGATTAACCTACGTCTTATAGGTGAAGAGTGTGAAGGTATGATAATGATATGATAGATAAATATACCAATGGATGAAATGAATAAAACTATTTATAAAATTGGGCTCCCCCAGTACAGAGAGTACCTATGAACGAGAATTTTTTGCTTTTCTATTTTCAATTTTCAAATAATGCTTTAATGAGGAGTTGGATATGTAATATCCTTTTTCGTTTCTTTCTATTTTTTATGTTTCTAATTTTTTCTGGACTAGGGTTTATAATGGATTCATCATGAAAGAGATCTATGTTTATGATTTGTGATTGGTCTTGATGTGTGAGACTTGGACATACTAGTTCCAATTCAATGGTGTGTGTCAAAATATTTTCAAAAAATAGGTGATTTGATGTGTCTTGATTTACGAGACTTGATCAGATGAGATCCAAGCCAATGGGAAGGTAATTTGATTGGTTTTGGCTTACGAAACTTTCTCAAACAAGGTCCAAGTCATGTTATCCGATGGATCTTGACTTACAAGACTTGGGAAGATGAGATCCAATTCAATGGATATGTGATTGGAATTTTTTTTGATGAGATTGAAAAACCTATATGAATATAGAGGTAATTTTTTGATGTGTAGAATAAGTTGAAATTAATATTTACCCATGAGTGGAATGATGCAAGGAGTAAAGGATTGGTCCCTATATGAGAATTTGAGGCACCTTTTAGGATTTATAGATAAAATATTTGATGTTTTTTCTCTGTCTATAAATGTTCTTTTGATTGTATGATTAGTGATGAATGCTTCAATGTGTAGGAATTTAATGTTTATGATGTTAATATCCAGAAGATTGTGTGGACCATATGAGAGGACTAGATTACTTGATGATAGGTTTGTGATTATAGCTCAAAATGGTTGTGTGTTCATACCCATAGGAATGCACACATCATGGAATTCATGAGTAAGAATGTCTTGAAATGGAGACAACATTATAGTCAAAGCCACGAAAGGGATTTGTGGAAATGCCTTCTTTGAATATTGGATAATATATTGTGAATCTGGGGAAGAGTATACATTGGATGGATGGTGTGAAACATTAATAATTTTTAGATTGATCATTTGAGTGACTATGGACATAGCAGGTTGTGTTGTCGAAAGTTTCCAAACCTGTTGTTGTTGTGTCTCTACAACAAGACTAGGGATGTCAGGCGCAAGATCTAGAATTGAAAGGATAGATTCAAGCTCAATGGTGCTTGATGATGGATCATTTTATTTAGATTTTTATTACTATCATGTGTTATAAAGTGGTTAGGAAAATCTTTCAATTTTCCATCCGAAATTTTAAGATAATTGTTTAAGATGCTTTTAATTCCTATTGAACTACCAAAATAATATTTGAAGAAGAAGTTAAATGGCTTTGACTTGTAGATCATTGGCCTTTATCATCTTGATTGTGTTAGGCTTAATCATTTAAAGGGTTTTGGAAAACTTTTAATTCATCATTTGAAGTTGATTTAGTTTAAGTGTTTTCTATTTTGATGATTCAATTGTCATTTAAATCTTGGACATAATGACAGAGGCTTGAACACTTATCCATAGCATGGTCTTCAATGTGGAAAAATTCACAATATTTGGATGTTTGATACCACTTAGGCTTGGGTTTTCATTCATATAAGAGCTGTGTGATTGGGTATCTTATCATGTTAGCCTTTGCTAATTGATGAAATACACCAAAGAGGCTCTCTCATAGGGGTGTAAATTGATGTTTGACTTTACGCGAAATAATATCTTCGCTAGGTTGTGTGATTGGATTTTTGATTGATTTCTCACTAAGTTAGGAAGCCATATGAGCCATCTATTTTTACATCTCATGAAATATTTTAAATAACTCATCGTGTGATGTCTTATGTGAACCCACCATTGTAGTGATGACCGGTATGCTTAAACTTTGATAAAGTGAATGCCAAAATGTAAGACGTGTAAAAATAATGGAATGATGATATAACGACAAAGTGAATGTCAATATATGAAAAAGTGGTGAAAGATAATTTTTTTATTACACTTGAAAAATTGAATGTCATAGTACAAGAGGTAGGGATGGATTTCTTAGATTTTTAAAAAGTAAATGTTAAAATAAGAGTTTCAAAGATGAAAATTTAAACACTCAAATTTCAACAAAGTGAATGTTTAAAATAGGATGTTTAGGGATAAAAATAAAGTACTCAAATTTCAAAAAAGTGAACTTTGAAATGTGAGGTTTGGAGATGAAAATTAAGTGCTCAAATTTCAACAAAGTGAATGTTGCAATGGGACGTTTGGAGATGAAAAGGAGTTACTCAAATTACAACAAAGTGAATGCTGAAATTGGAGGTTTGGAGATGAAAATGAAGTGCTCAAATTTAAACAAAGTGAATGTTGAAATAGGAGACGTAGAAATGAAAATGAAGTTTGTTCAAAGTTCAACAAAGTGAATGTTGAAATAAGAAACTTAGGAATAAAAATGAAGTGCTCAAGTTTTAACAAAATAAATGTTAAAATAAGAGTCATGGAAAAAGAAAGAGGGTATTTATATCTTAGCAAAGTGAATGCTAAAATATAAGACAGAGAAAGAGAATAGATATGTTTGAACTTTGGCAAAGTGAATGAAAAAATAAAAGACTTAAGGACAATGAAAATGATTGTTGATTGGCGATTGAATTACGATTTTTCTTAACCTTGATAAAGTGAATATCAAGGACAAGAATTTGATTTAAATGGATGTGCTTAAGTTAGGATGTGGGTATCTAAAACTTGAGGCTTAGACTCAAATTTGAATCAAATAATTGTTTAAGCTTTGGAAAGGGTGTCCAAAGATTAATACTAAGGCACGATAAAATAAATTTCATATGGATATCCAAAATAAAATGGAAACTCTAAGAAGAGATTTTGGATGATGATGATAGAAAAGAATATGGAACACAAACTAAATGAATTGTAACTTGGATGAAAATTCCAGTGATAGGAAGGTCTCTAAAGTAACTTTGGCTCGGTCAAGTCAATATTCTTATAAATTAGATCTCTCCCTAAATACCAAGTATTATCTAAATGAGCATGATAACTATTGCTAGTCACTAGCTTTACTTTACCCCCTTGATTAAGTAAGAAGGACTTTCCTCCACTCAAATAATCAAACTAGGGTCATCACTAAGGATAACCTTAGCTCGATCTCTCACAAGTGTACTTGTAAGGTAGGCATGGGTAGTCATTTTTTTGGCCAGTTCCCTCAAGGTGCCAACTACTTTGGGATTCATGTGGCACTCCTCATAATGAATTTTTGTCCCTTGGCCATGTACTTCCCATAGTTACAGTAGATGGGGGAATAAACCCTTTTCTAAAACATTATAATTAAAAATTATTTTATCAAATTTAATAATATGTGATAAGGTTTGCTTGATTTCATGAGCAAGGAAACATGTAATTAGTAGTTTTATTAAAAGACAATTGTACACACAAAATATGTGTTTGGGTACATATTTTAGGTCCTAAAGCATACTAATGTATACACAATTCCTGAGCAAGAAAAATAGTGGTTGAAAAATCCTTTTTTCCTTTTGGTTCCTTTATCTCTTGCACTTTACTAGATTTATACATCTTACAACTTTGTTGGCATTTGACTGATTTATCTTTTGATGGGCTTGGACACTAGTTCCTAGATAGGACAAAAATGCCTAGGAACTCCTGTCCCTTATGGGTGCCCATGTCCCCCTCTTTCTTCTTCTTACTCTTTTGGGTCCTTTTCACTTCTTGATCACCTTTTAACACTTTGGGTTGGCCTTTCATTTGTCAATTAAAAAATTCAAACAAGGGAATCATATACATACTTAGTTACTTCTCTCAAGTAAGGAGCTAAGCACTATAAGCATTATATATCACCACCTAAGCTTACATAAAGGCACAAGAGCATTACAAGGCATACATCTAGCACATCCATACAAGGGACAAGGGTTGCATTTATCTGCATACACTGCATAGGAGGGGATTTCATTCTAGTACATCATACAAATATTCCATACTCGATACAAGTCTAGATCTAGCCCACTATCATTTTGCAACTTACACAGGAGAAACCTAGGGCATGGATACACACACACACATTTTAAGAACTATATGGAATCTGAGATGTAGTGTAGTTTTTTGTCGTAAGTTCACTCTTTAGGTGACCATCAGGGTCAGTCCGAATCCACATTCTACATCTTTTAAATTAGATTTTATGTGGTTTATGGGCATGTGTAGCTCATTATCTATTTTATAGGTCACATGTGTAATGAGAACCCTAACAATGAAGTCAGAGAAAAAAATTGAATATTGGAGCAAAGACTTTCCAACCTAGAAAAACTCATAACATGAGCATTTAAGCTGACACTAACGCCTAGATCATTCACTAGCACTTGAGACGCTCTTGTCCTCTTGTGGAAACTTTTGTCCTGTATATTTATACACTCTAGAATATTCATCAAACCTTTATGACACTATTTCTAGCTAGATTTGGCACTTAGATAATCCAGATCATTCCCATGTTGCACAAAATCAGCTAACTCATCATCTCTCTCACATTTGCCTAGAGTTTTACATTATTGAATGCTTATTGCTTGTGTATATTGTACATAATTATCTAAATATAATTTTTTATAGTAGTTACTCTGAAATAAGATTTAATTCAAATTAGATTAAATCATTTTGTGAACCCCACTCCTTGATCAGACTCTTTTCTCTAGGATCCACATCCCTCATAGCTCAAATATGATACCCATCCTCATATCATCATATGACCTTTATGAACATTAATCTAATTATTTCCAATTTCTGTCTGGAATCTAAATTTTGTAATGTCATCCAACAACTCCTTGCATTCCAAGCATCTAATTCTAATAATTTCCCAACTCTCGACTCTTGCATTATCTCCCCCAATCAAAAACTTGATGAATATGCTATTCCACCTGTAGACACCCATTCCCCATAAATTGATGACATATCATCAATAACATGCATTTTCTCTTATATCGACGTTAATTAATTATATTACACTAATTAATTAACCCTCTTATCGATCAAGATGTCGATTAACAACCTTCTGTTAATTAGTATTTGTTTCTATTCGAATTAATTAATTATTCTCTCTTCTATTAAATCAATAAATCATTATTTATTGGATTAAAATCCTCTCATAATCCTTATCATACTAAGTGTCCTCTAAAAATATTCTATAAGCTTACATCTACCTATTAATTAATCACCCTTGATTATTTAAGACACCCCCTTAACTCCCATGAATCACTAATTATAAATTAAACTCCCCTAAATCAAACTTAACCATTCAAAAGTATGTTTATCCATAACTAACCTAGCTTTTCTATTATCCCACATATAATAGGATGTAAAGATCTTTCAAACCATAGGGTTATATAAAGAACCCCCCTCCTACCTCTCTTCTCACACCTTTGCATGCATATAGCATAAACTATAGGAATTTTCATCTTTGAGCATCCTCCATTAGTGTTGAGTTAGGTATCTTCATCTTGCATTTCATCCATCCAAGCTTTTGAGTCATATGGAGATAATAAAAATGCTCTTATAGCCATGTCTTAATGGAGACTCCATTCTTAAAACTCTTGGGATAAAACAAACAATCAAATTTTGATTGTTAAGTATCTAGATAGGTCTATTTCGAGTTTAGCTTTCAAAGAGTAGAGAATAATGCATAACATGTTAGTTTGATTTTCCTTCAAATTTCTATGCATTTTGTTGATATTTAGTCTCTTTAAGCTCTTAGCATGATGATCTATGTGTAATTAGATTTGTTTTGGAACTATCAGGTGTTAGTTTCAATTCTCTTAGCTTAGCTAATTAATACATGGATACATTTGGCATGCCCAGTGGGACAGGATTCATAGTCTCTTTGATTTTCATGAGTTTTGCTAATTTTTCTCAAGTTTTACTAACCTAAATCATGCACATGTGAAATAGGTTAAAATCCTTAGGTTATTTCACTAACTTTATATGTATTAGATCTCTCTTATGGGGTTTATTGTGATGGGTTGTTATTAGATTTGAGTTAAATTGGGAAAAATTTGACCTTTTTGAGGTTGCATATGTCAAAGCTTTGTATTTTCATGTCATCTACAGGTACACACACAGGTAATTTTTATAGGGGTGCGCACACATTCAAACTCATTTGCATGTGTCCAAAAGAGCATGCACATGCACTTTGTTCTACGTATAAATTTTACTGCTAGTTGTATCATGTGTCAGTCATTGGTCAGACCCGCGCATGTATCTAAAAGGCCACGCATACATCATTCTTCCTGCACACATAAAATTAAGCTCTCTGTGTTTTCCTACAGTCTGCTTGTCCCCGCATATGATTAAAAGCACGTGCAGGCACCTCTCTAGATGTGCACACATTTTGTAGGATTCTATTTTACCCTCTTTCTAATAGGCATGTGCACATGTTAACAAGGTCACACATATAACTCTCTACCCGCGCACATGCTTAACTCACTGTCATTTTTAGTAGAGGTGCTCACATACTTTTATCTGTGCGCACATGTTAATAAGGTTGTGCATACAACTCTCTGCTCATTCACATGTTTAACTCACTGTCATTTTTAGTAGAGGCGCATACATACTTTTATCCGCGCACACATGTTGATAAGGGTGCACATACACTCTAAAGGGAGTGCAGGAGTCACAATACAGATTTGAATGTTATTTTAAGATTTGCAAAATCTTGTGTTCTTGATGTACTAGCTCCTTGCAGGTTAATTTAAGATTAAAATTTATTTGTAGGGTATATCTTCATGTTTTTTTGGCTAATTTGGCTTGTTTAAGGTTAATGAATGTTACATGCTCATTTATGATATTATAATCATGTATGCTCTTCCCTCACACCTTTTAGGTGATCTTGAGAATCAAAAATGATTTATGCAGCTTTTCTATGCTTTCAAAAACATCTCATTAAACTTTTTATTGAGGGAATGAACTTCAATTGGCTAAAATGAAGGATTTGTGCATTTGAGTTAAGTTTTTTCCATTATTTGATAATAGTTGGATTTTTCATTACGTATGCTCTTCTCTTGCCTCTTAGGAAAATCTTGAGAATTAGAAACAACATTTTATCCTCTTTATATGATATTTTGGATCATGTGGAAAAATACTTAAACTCTACGTGTAGAACCTAAACACGCTTGTCAAAGGATCAGGATCAAAACAAAATACTAATGCAATTTCATGCAGGTTTCCAATTGGTGTATGACTAAACCATATTAATTTCAAAGATTAAAAAACACCACATTCAAAACATTGTAATTATAGGTTTGGTTAAGAGCTACGGCTTGACTGCTTAACTAGGAGAAAATCCCCTTGGCATAAGCCTTAAGCTTCAATAAAGGGGATGATCTTAGGAACCCCAAAGTATTCCATGCAAGAGGGAACCTTGTGGATGAAACGGAAAGTGCTCCACACACCAACTTGACTAGTTTACACTCATGAGATTTATCATCAAAATTATCTGTATTGCAACCCCAGTGAGAATACAACTAAACACATTAATTTCTCATTGTATTTGAAGGGGGTAAAGTAAATTTAGGATAATCTAATACTGGTCAATGTGAATTTCTTGGAAAACTGACCTTGTGAGGGTAACTTGTGACACCCAATTGAGGGAACCACCTACAAAATCTATTTTGTCTTGGAGCCAACTTAACCATATCAATCCAATCGTTGTTGTATAGATCCTTCGCAAAGTGAGAACTTTCTCATAGTCGAAACCTTGTTTATCAAATAAGGGGAGAGTCCATTAAAGTTCAAACTAAGCATCATTCATCATGAAAATTATGAATTGTTACTTTGAATTAGTTTTTTTTTTCAAATTATTGGTAAATAGTTTTTTGAAAGGGACTATACCCTTTTACAACAATGCACAAAAGCAAAATTTAACCCCAGAAATCCCAACAAAAGAAAACAGCCAAGAACCAGCAAAAACAAAGCAGCTGCTTCAAAAATAGCTAGAAAACAACAACTTAATAGCAACACAGCTGCCCAGCAACTGTGCAGTTGGCCATTTGCCCAGATGTAACAATAATAACACTAAAAATGACCAGAATCAAACCTTGTCTAGAGTGGTGGGAGGTTTAGATTTGACATTTCTCTTCTTCTTCCGATCTACCATTGTCCATTCAAGATTTCCTGCATCCAATGCAAATGAAGCATCTGCAATGGACTTGATGTGTATGTGAACCATAGGAAGGGGGGCCGAAACTTCCTTAAACACTGAATCAACAATCTGCGGAGGATAGTCTGTAGGAAGTTTTGCTATGTTGGCCTGTGAATCAGTCATTATGAGTGAGTCAACATGCAAGGGGGCACTAGAATCCTCAGCTTGATCTGAGTCAATTGTGAGATGTTCAGGAAGTGAATCCTTCCACCAAGCAGCTTTGGTCTTTCGTTTGGAATGTTCACAATCGTTTGTAACATGACCAGTTTGGAAGCAACGCCGACATTTGAAGGCGAGTCTCTCATAGTCAATCCTTTGTATTCAGAGCCTTTCTCCAATCTGAATATTGATTTCTGGTAAGGGTTTGGAGGTATCAATATAAACCAAGATATGAGCAAACGTAGTATGTGTTTGAATGGAGGTCTTACCATCAACTGCCACACATGATCCAAGAGTATCACCTATAGCAGTGAGACAAGATTTGTCCCAAAGTTGTAACGGAAGTCCTGGTAAACGAACGCAAATCGGGTAGGTATCAAAAGACTCCTTTAACGCGTCGAAGGACGGATACCATGGTTTGGACATCAGCCCATGTTCCCCCCAAACCCAATGTTGGCTAAAGATTAAATCCCTATCAGCAGGGGTTTCAAAGACTGCAATGAAGTAAGCTTTAGCACAGGGATAAAGCTCAATCTTACCTTGTATTTTTTATCTCCACCTCTGGGCTATCCATTCATGGAGCTGAGAAAGCTTAGGCCAAAATTTATGGAATCTACATATGAGACCTAGCTGAGAGAGATTTTCCTCTTCCTTAAGAATTTTTTAAAGAAGATCCTCCCAGATTTTCAGCGTCGGGACCTCCTGAGAGGGTTTCAAGAGCTCATTTATGGTACTCTCCTTTTGTTTGGAGACTACTGAAGCATAAGAAGTGGACTTAGCTCCACCAGAGGTTCCTGTGTGACCGCTTTTCTGAAGCGAGTTGGATCTATCCATGCTCTTGAAATAAGATCCGTTATTTTTAAATGATTCATTGTCATTGTTGAGATTTGTAGGGGAAACCGAGCCACCTTTACCTTTCTGAATGGAGAGACCCTCTGTTTTTTGACAGGTCAGAGAAACTCTATCCCAGATTTTCTTTAAAGGGGGGTCTTGATTTGTATCAAAAGCCATGTCAATCCAAGAGATTGGTGTTGTATTTTCCATGCCCATTTTACAAGCACCGCCATTAGTTTTGCACTCAAGGGGCGGATTCTCAAAGCCACCGCCAAGGAGAAGGGCATCCTATTTAAATTTGTTGTTCGTGTCTCCAATCCCATGTGCAGGCCGATCCAGGAACGGTAGAGAGCTCGCAGACCTGCGCAAATGCGTAGCTACCATGGCTGTGTAGCTAGGGCAGGCGCAATAGGCGCGGCTAGGGCGCAGCTAGGGCACGGGCGCGGCGCAGTAGTTCGGCACTTTGAATTAGTTTTTCACTCACCATAAGATGAGGAAAAACTCTGCCGAAGTGACGGTAAGTATTTTTCACCCTATTTGATCTACTCCTTTGCAATCTTCTTGATATTTTTGATAAAAATAGGAGCATCATACATGTGTTATTAATTGATTGCATCCACCACTTTTACACCCACTTACATTCATCCTTGCTTGAGACTGGATGGTAAATGATGAAAGTGTATTGGTACATCTTCTCATCTTGATATATTTTTGATCTTGATTCCCACGTCAAGATTCTCATTGTAGTTATGCTTACTCATCATCAATTTTCCTTTGAGGTGTTACTTTGCTAGCATCACTTTGATACAATTTCAATCCTTATATCTTGTCTCTCATAAAATAATTTTAAGCTTTGAGATTGTAGCATTACACTGCTCACACAATAACAACTCCTTGATATACTTTGACTTTACCTTCTTTCAAACTTTACCTCAACCTTGAAAAGTGTTATTGTTACATTTTTGCATCATATCAAGATCATTTTGATACTAATATCTTACTTTTTTGAAAATATTAGTTAACGTATCTGAGTGAAATTGTTGCATTGCTTGCACTTCTAACTTTCACTTTTTGAGATTTAGGTTTTGTTAGTATTTAGATGGGTTATAGTATACCTTGATCAGAAATCACTTCAACCCTTTGTTAGTAATTACACCTTGTTTATTTTAAACTTGACGTAAGTGTTGACATTATGTTAATCATCCTGTGTCTAACTAATTTTGAGACACACATTTGCATAGGGAGTATTTCCTTGTATATTGGATTTTTGTTTTGAACTTGCGTGATTGTTTCTTATGATCATTCACCTTATAGACTTATATTTCTAAGGATAATCCTTTTGATCCTTTGATTCTTTACACTCATGACTTGTTGTCCAAACCTTGTTGGATTTATTGACATTATGTCATCACAATGTATGTTTTCCTTAGGTCCCCTTCATAAAATCACACAAACATCCCCTATTTTTTCACAAAATGTCTAGTTGGTTGCCGTTATGCTGCCTGAATTAACATGGAACTTCCTTCCATTTGAAGGAGTTCAATCAAGCAATCTAGGTCTAGGAATTTATACCCAACAAGTGCCAACAATGATAGACTATTGTAGAATTCATAACGCTTACGACAATAAGGAATATAGGTTTAGGTATTTACCTCAAAACATGCCCATCACAACTAAACCTCATTTGATTCTTCACACTGGAGAACTCAGTTAGGTACCCCATTCCCCACCTTCAGCTCATATTCGGTGGTATGGTTTGGACACTTCTGATCCAAATTACTATTTGGGTACCCACCGCTCTTCTTTTGATCTAAACTATTCTTCTTATTCTAATCCAAACTATTCTTTTGATTCTTGTAAGTCTTTTGAAACTCATTCAATCAAATTTTTTCTAGGAGTAATCAATCTCCTAAACAACATTCACCTCCTTTAAGGATTTGTGTTGCCATAAATTATCCCCATCATTCTTTCAATTCGACTCCTAAGTTGTGGTCCTCTCTTTCTTTATAGGACCTTCTTCATTATTCATCTAATGTGACTCCTACATCGTGGTCCTCCTTTGCTTCACAGGATCTCTTTTATCAGTTGCTTAAACAATGTCTTCCTCCTTTGAAGATACGTGTGACTCCACATTCTCCCAATCAAACATCTAATGTGAATCCTACATCGCAGTCCTCCCTTGCTTCACAAGACCCCTTTTATCAGTCACCCCAATGACCTCTTCCTTCATCGAAGATCCATGCAACTCAAAATTCCTCTAAACAATCATCAAAGTTGATTCCTACGTCGTAATCTACTAACTGGCTAAGTGACCCTCTTTTTCTACCTACACTATGTCATCTTCTTAGGGAACCAATATCGACTTCTTCTAAGTCCCCATCTTCTTCCACTCGCGATACATTTAGATCCATATCTACTTCATCTCTTGAGTCACCTTCTTCTACCAATCATCATCAAACATATTCTAAATCTTCCACACTAGTTATACAGGTTTCTTCTAATCAAACTCCTATGGTCAATCAACAACCCATACCGATTGGTTTCTTTCATAATGAAGAAGTGATCAAAGCATTCATGGTGCTACATGATGATTTTATTCTACAAGAACATGAACAAGGATTCTATTTTAACCTCGATGCATTTACATATTGTGGAGAATAATTTGATTCCTTTCATCAAGAAACAGAGGAAGACCCTACGATCATGTTTTCCTCTTAGTCTTCCATATTCATATTCTTCATTATGTGATGAAACGCTTGGATCTTGCATTTATCCTTGGCCTATCTTCTCATCACCTAATTCTTCATTATATATCAAGATTCCTCAATCACAATCTCACCTTGGGACACCTCCTTGTAGCCCATCATCTTCTTCTATCTGTGGGCCATCTCCTGGTAGCCTTCCATATTTTATTTGTGGGTAACCTATGGGTAGCCCATCGTCCTCTATTCTTGGGCCACATCCTATTATCCCATCATATTATTCCATCTTAGGGCCACATCCAAGTAGCCCTTCATGTTCTATCTATGGGACACCTCCTAGTAACCCATCATATCATCCTTCTATCACCAACTGGGGCAAGCCCACCATCATTCCTCACATTCCTCCCATCAATTCTCTTCATCCACTTTCTTCTCCCACTTCTTAGGATTAGACAAGTCACATCGTAGCTTATAGGAAACCCAAACAGTTTCTCCATCAAGCAAAGATACAAAAATTCCAAGATCTCTAAAGATCCCAACAATTTAAATGATCACAAAGTTAAAAATCAAACGTGATTCAAGAATTCACACCAACGTACATGCCAAGTCTGGCGTAAAGTGCATAAACCTTGGATAGGGAATTTAGGATCCCACATCAAAAATCCATGTTTCACGATAATTCACAGTCACTTATCGAATATTATCTCACAACGATCATAGAGATTGGAGATAATACCACTCTTGACAAACAAAAACTCCTAATCTCTCTTATCAAACAAATCACAAGCATCATTGTTGGCTATTATGACACAGAGTGGCATTGTTGATCCCAATATATTAAAAAATAAAAAAAATCAAAACATTACAAAAAAAATCAAAGGTACAAAGATCAAACATTACAATCAGGTATTTCATACACATGGATGTTCTTTCCTTCCTTTCCATCTTTCTTTTACAAATCTCCCACCATTTTCATCCCTTTGATGATATTTTGGTTAACTTATTCATGCTCATTGTGTGGCATTTATCTCAATGGTATCTGTTTGACCTTGGTCTTTCACCACCTTGGTAAATTAAAGAACGACTGACCTCTTAGAGATCCTATCACAATTCACATCTAATAAACTTGTTGTGAAGAAATTTTGGATGTATATGTTGACACTAGCCAATGTCGTCATCATAATCACTTCCACATCCTTCCATCAAGCCATCATTGGCTCTTAACCCCTTGTCAAACAAGAGAGCTGAAATAAATTTTTAGAAAACAAAAGCAAAACAAAATCAATCAATCAAATATCTAAAAGCTAAAATCAAAAGCAAATTGATATATATATATATATATATATATATATATCTTGGGGTATTTCCAGTATCTCTATCAGGGATATGGATGCCTAGATGGCAATAGAGAAATGTTACGACTAGAATCAAATACATCTCCATCGGGGCTATGGATGTTTGACTGGAAGCAGAGTAATGTACGACTTTCCTTCCACCCTCCATTCATAAATTACCTTTCATAGTAAATCATTCCTACACATTGGCTAGTGTTTCTTCACTTGTCTACGAAATCTTCCCTTCAAGAGGTAATTAATATCCACGTGCACACACTGGATCTCAATGAGCAAACAGGATTACTATGTTACCAAGTGTCTTTTTTGGACCTTTTTCAAACTCTTACTTTAGTTTGTATCTTGTCACGTGATTTGTGCCTTGGGCTAATCACCTTTTCATCACCAATCTTCTAGCTACATTTTTCATATCCTTCCATAGCATTCAAACTATTCTTCTGCTCCATTTAGAACATCCATGTGTATATGAGTACCTTTTCACTATGTAGGATCTTTGTCCCTGTTGTCGCCAAATCATTGCACCCTCCGAATGGCCAGGATGTGAATAGGATGTTCGGTGTGATTGGGACACGTGGGATCACCTCTCAAGCTGTGGGACTTGGGCTCGAAGTGAACCTCTGGAGAAGGCTGGCTTCCTCTTCCTAAACTAAGTGTTGTACTACTCCTAGTGTAACAAAAATGGTTATCTAATCCTATGCTAACATCTTCATGGGGTTTTAGGGAAAGAGATTTACAGAAATGAAACTATACTAGGGATGGTGATGCACCAAATAAAGGGTGTTTCTAGACTCAGGAAGGGTTAATTTGAAGAGGGTGTGTGCACCACATGTCAACTTCACCTACTACAACTTAGAGAGGGTACAAGATACCACAAACTAAGAGACATGCATTCCCTTTGTTAAAATTTATCAGAAAGAGAAATATACCAGTTTCCCAGTGAAGAAGGATGAACTCGAGAAGGGTGAAAAAACACCACAACTCAACTACATGCAATAATCCACCACTCGATAAGCATAGAACTCCAAGAACATGTAATAGAAACTTAAATTTAAACAGCGTACCTGCAAGTACGAGAAAGGAACAAAGAAGCACAAAATGATGAAAGGACCAAGATTAGTCACAAAAAACACACTTTTATTACTTCAATAACATGCACAATGCATCATACATTCAGAAGAGGCAATAGTTGCCATTACAATCTTGAAGAAGAGGCTTGAAATTTCTCTCAACACAGAAGAACAACTTGCAGAAGAGAGAGGACTCTTGAAAAGCATACACTCGCCTAAGATATCTAACTGTCCAACTTGTCTAACCTATTGGAACCCTTTGAAATGAGCTTCCAACTTACATTTATAGAAGAATACGTGAGAAAGAAGAGGAAAGGTCATAATTACATTCCTAAATTGAATGCCCATGATGTATTTATCACAATTAGTTGAATCACTTGAGAAGGTTCCATCATGGGTCATTAATTGCCTGATGACCTAGTCTTCTCAATTAATTAAAAGAATATTTAAATAAAATATTTGAATAATAATAATAAATATTATTATTAAAATATTTTATTTAAAATATTAAATTAATTAACATAATGTCGGGACCCCCCCATTGACCCGTTTGACTTGAAGAGGAGGGGGGTCCATGTGGATAGAGTCTGCACATAGCCCAACTCGGTGTTGCACTTGATTTTGAATCCCACACCAACTCTTTCCTTGCCTTGGCAATCAAGCTCTTTTGCATTGAGTCATTCAAATGGTGAGCTATCAAACTTGATTCTTATCGTTTTCCTTGGTTAACTCGAGGCCATTTATGCATTCCACATTTCCTTTTGTGAAACATATGTGAGCTTCCCCACGAAGTCACCGAGCTCCATTGGTTAGTTTTATCCTTTCCGAGTTCCATTTTTCCACGAGCTTGGTTCATTCTCTACATGCTCATCCTCTATAAGCTCAACCAGAGCCAATTTACCCCACCGTCGTGGCTTTTTGAACACCTTGTGAGCTAATCAAAATGAACTCAATTCTCCACAACTCATCTTTCACCAGCTCTTCTCGATGCTCATGCATAGGGTTCCTTGACTGAGTTGTATATCTTCCTCATTAAGCCAAAATGCATGTAGATCCTATGAACCTAGCCTGACATAAGTTAAGACTCACCTCACAAATGCCACTACTATGGTCTTGCTTCAAACTCCAAATCGAGACATTTTGAATTACCAAGCCACCTATATGCATCATGAACATGAAGCTTTAAGCTTGAAATTAAAAGCCTCTACAAATACATTAAACTTCAACACCCACGAGCTTAGTCTTTATCTCAACTTGGTACCAATGTTTCCACAATATGAAAAGTTTGACTCTAAATCATACTTCGTGGCTTTGTTCTATAATACATTGGCGACCCATAGAGATTAAACAATTCAATGAATTTAAATTATTTCACTCCTACATGTTACACTATTTAGAAATGATTTTCGAGCTATGAAAATTGTTAGGGATCACGTCACGTGGCCCTGTCAACACTCAATCGATTGATTTCTCTGTGATAGCTCTAGCTTGACAAATAGAGTTATTTCTTCATGTTTTGGACCACATATTCACATGCATTCCACGTTCTAACTCCATGAAACAACACTCTGCAATGACTTGAATCACCTATAAAGCTCCCTGGCCCTAAAAGGCATCCACTGTATTGATATATAAACCTTTTCCTTCATCCAATTTGAGGACAACATCAAACTCTCGGTGCAAACATTTTAGCTGTAGCTTGTAAGGTGTGATAATTCCAATAGAAACCTTTATGCTTGTCAAATTAGTGACTCGTTGAAGATGCTCATATAATTGCAAAGCAAATTGTGCTTCATGAATATTTTGATATGAAACAAATCCACCTCTATGAGATTCACTTCCATGAGTTACATCGTAAAACAAGTAAGGTCTCAATAGAGAATATTTGTAATAAATTTCATCAAGTATCCTGGTAACACTCTCACTGTCACTTAATCGATTTTGATAAAAATATCTTGAAGGAAAATCCTGAATTTGAGGATGTATTTGATACTGAACAGATAACAACATAGTTGGACAACCTGCTTGTTGGAAGCGCTAAAAAAGGATTCTACTATACTACAACATGCTTTCTGCCTGGTGTGTGGGAGCTTGTCACCTATCCCTTCCATCGGGCTAAACTTGATCATGCCAAACACCGTCGAGTTCAAATTGATTGGCCTTTCTTTCCTTGCATCCTTTGATCTCCATGCATTGGTTAATGCCGACTCAGGCCTCAACTCGATCTTGATTCCCATTTGACGAACACTTGTTATTCATTTTACCGATATCCTTTCAATGTTTTGTGTTCCTCACTTTGTGATGCATTCAAGGTCTATGCGCCGCTCCACTCAGCATTTGACTCGTTCTTCCAACTTGGTGTCATTCCTTATTCACCTGTTTATATGGAGATTCACTCGCCATACCTCTGTCATCAAATTCCTCCTCCAAATTCGCCAACGTGCTCTAATCCTCCCGTTTACACAGCCCGTGTGGAAGTCTCATGTTGGTTTTCCATCCCAATATTTCCAATTGACCATGCTTTCTTGAATCTCCCCTACGTGGAGTTAACAGATTGGCCTGCCATCTCCAATGTCTTGAACTCGGCATACTAGCTCTAAATCCCTGCATAACAGCTCAGCCACATTAATCCATGGGGCCTGACCTCAGCTTCACCGTGAAAACTTGGCAAGTAAGTTCCTTATCTCCACAATTCCCACCAGTGCACGGGATCACCATGATTTTTTTTCCTTCTGCTGAGTCAAGTTGGATAATTCGGATATACTCTGAATTTGCATTTTAAATGCATCGGCTCTATTGGTGAGTTGTTCCCTCCAACAAAAATTCTAACTACAATGCATTTGGTTATGAATGAAGGGGATCTAGGCTACATCTCCCTTTTACCATATGGTTTTGAAATCATTCTAGAAGGACCCCAGTGTAGGGGGCCTCTTGCAGTATCTGAATCTGGAAGGAGCCTAAGTAGTTTGCAAGTGGGAGGATCTCTCTTGATGGTTGCTTTCCAAATACTGGTCAGTAGTCTTCCTAATTCTAAGCTAAAAATGGAGTCTGTGGAGACTGTAAACAATCTGATAACCAACACAGTGAGGAAGATAAAGGGAGCTTTGAGCGTAGAACTGAAATTCTCCTAGGAAAGTGCCTTGAGGAAGTAATTAGCTATATGCAGTAACTACAGGGTAGAGAAGTAAACTTATCTTAGAAAATCAGTAGCCTCCATAGAGAGTTAATTGTGATAGCTACTGCAGAGTGATCCCAAGGAACCGTTGGTGTTGATCCTGATGTTCTTGTTGCACGCAACCACAGTCATGATCAGTTGTTGCAAAATCTTGCAGCTGTAGTAGAAGAACGGGATAAAGTTTTAGTTGAGTTGTCTCACCTTTTCATTTTGGAAAGTCACTTCCATGGAAGAAGCTCGATTAAATCTTGAGGCAAGTTTTGCAAATGAGGCTGAGATTGTGTTCACTATTATTTCTAGTAGTGACCAGAAGTTATTCCAGCGCCTAGCCCATGGGTTTGATATGGTGGTTATAGATGAAGCTACAAGCTAGTGAATTAAGCATGTTACCTCCACTTTCAACTCATTTCTCACATTTTATCCAACTCTAGGCATGGTGGTTTATTAGTCCAAGCCTGAGCTCCATTGGTCTCATTGCAAACAACATCATATCGACCTCTTTAGATTTGACACTGAGCTCCCTATGATGAGATCCTTCTTCACCAAGCTGAGCTCATGATAGGATCTCCCTTTCCCTAAACCAAATCGATGCATAACCCTTAGAAAACTCATCACAACATGTTAGTCAACTCATCGAGCAGCTTGTTGAGCTGCTTGGTGAGTCATCTAGGTTCAAAACCCTATTAGATATTTTCACATTTGTCTCCATAAAATTTTGAATATAATTGAATTTTCTTTAACCATGAAGATCATGAAATGAAAAAAATACACCTTTAAATGTGATTAGTTAATTTTGACTACCTGTGCCGCCGTTAGCTAGAAGTGGGTTTGGTACAGACAATGCTTCATATCACGGGACACTGTGAATGTTCCTAAAACACAAAATTTTTGTTTGTAGGCCTCCAAGTTGTTCCGTGAATCCCTCTTCGGTTCAAAGGTATAATAGGATCCCATTGTCCAATTTTTCCATGTGTGAAAAACTAGATAACAGTCCCCTTTTTAATAAAACAATCTTCTACTTTGTTTCTATACTATGTTTCTTGGCCAACTTGCATTGGGGGCACACTTGCTACTTCTTGGCTCTTCATTGGATTGCGTTCAACATCATGTTGAACATATTATTGTGGCCTTGATCTAATATATCTTCTTCTTATGTATATGCACAAATATTTTCCCTTATACATTCTCACCTTTTGCTGGGGGCATCTTTGCAGATTCATTTTCCTGTACATAGATTTGAAAAACTTCTAAAAACCCCTAAATATTCACAAAATTCAAAAACCCAAAACATCAGTAAAAATTAAAAATCCTATCAAAAACATTGGTAACAATCATGCACGTAGCTAAAGCATGTGTCAAATGCATTGTACTCAACCATCAAAAATGTCCTACAAAACATCTTTCTTTGATTTTTGTTTGTTCTTGTGTGTGACTCGTGGATCATCTAGATCTACCTCCATTAACAAAGTTGGTTTTCTTACTATGTCTATACTCTTGGGCACAACAAGTTGTTTGGTACTATTTGATAGTGCACAAATGCTTTTTCATGGGACCAAAGTGTCCTCAGTTATTCCCCTCACGTGTATCCACATTTGGGGCACCATCATTAACCCTTGTCGCTAAGTCGAATATTTGGGAACTGAAATTTGATAACAAAAATATTTGTGCAACCGTCTTGAATGTTGTTTGTTTGAGTATGTGTGTTTGTACTTTTTTCCCTATTAGGTTAGCTTGTTTACTTTCTCATATTGCATTGCATTATGTATGTTATGTTATGTATGTTGTATGGAGTTAGCATTTTTGGCAATCAACAATTGTTCATATCATAGCTTTTAATATTATGGTACACTTTTATTGTATGCGTACATTTTAATAAGGATCGATGACATAAATCATAAGGAAAATGATGAAATAAAGTTGTTTTTCCATCATGCAAGATGATAGCTATTTCCATCTCCCTCCATCTTCATTTTTTTTCCTTATCATTCTCTTCTCAACACTATTCTTCCAAAGCAACTTGGGGCAATAGGAATAAATTCTTCTATTCTCTTCTTTCATCTTTTTTTATCATCAATCAACCTCTTTCATCACCCCATCAACACTTGAGGGGGCATCCTTCACTCCACTAATTTTTCTTCTATCTATTCAAAATTCACATGTTTGTGCTTGTCAACTAACTTTGAAGTGGCATCGTTTACGCCACCCCAAAGAGGGGAAAATGTAGACACCCATAATTTAGATCAAGCAGTTTAAATACTTAAATTGTGTTAATTATCCCCTTCCCCACAAATTGATGACATATCGTCAATAATGTGCCTTTTGTCTTCTATCACCATTAATTAATTAAATTACGCTAATTAATTAACCCTCTTATCGCTCAAGATGTCGATTAACAACCTTTTGTTAATTGGTATTTGTTTCTATTCGAATTAATTAATTATTATCTCTTCTATTAATTCAATAAATCATAATTTATTGGATTAAAATCCTCTCATAACCCCACATCATACTTATTTTAAATTCTCTTAGCTTAGCTAAATAATGCATGGATACACCACCCATTGTAGACATGAATGTTGCTCAATCTTCTGCCCCTTGTACTATAGTAAATGATAACATTAATATAGATTCTTTATAAGATGAACTTCTTTCTTGTGAAATATGGATGATAGTGACTACGATTATGATAATGATGATAAACATGTTAATGACGATGTTTCTTGCATTAAAATTGTTGAATGTGAATTTATTCCTCATATCTTTCCTACTTCTGAAATTTCTTCCAATGATTGTCATGTTTAAACCAATGCTACTCCTAGTGTCTCTCCTATTATTCATGATGATCATACATAAATTAACCCCTTACATACTATTCCTCTAGAGCCTCCATCTACATCCCCTTATTCCACATCCCATTCCCCTCCTCAAGTACTTATGATCACTCATAATGGAAAGACCCAACCCCTCAACATGCCTCTCATTGCTCAAACCATACCCCCATAAGACATCCTTTTGCTCATGCATGTTGTTGGTGATTTGCAAAGAAAATTCCATACCCTTACCATAGAGAGAAAACCCTTTTACACTTCTATTGACAATAATACCATTCATGGAAATCCCATCCCTAATAAAATTCACAATTCATTTTTTCTTAAGGGTTTCACTATGCCTATTTTCTCACATTTGGATGGCAGGGGCAATCCTTACATACATCTTAAAGTTAATCAATAAGCCATGGATTCATATTCCAATGATAGGTTGTTACTAAAAGCTTTTCATCATAGTCTTGAGAATATTGCTATTTATTGGTATACTCATTTACCTAGTGGATCTATTAGAACTCATTATGATATGGAAGATGTTTTTCTTAGATGTTTCATTTCTAATAATGGACCTAAAGTTACATATGAATGCTTACCTTCTTTGCATCAAGGAAATACAACCAATTCTAAATTATATTTTATGCTTTAATTCTTGCATGCACCATTTAATTTTTCAACCTATTGATTTAGAAATGCAATATATCTTTTGTCATAGCTTAATTCCTCCTTTAAAAGAAAAATTGTTATATGATACATGTGATTCCTTTACTACTCTTTCTTATAAAGTTATTGACTTGGAAAAAGATTTACTTGCGGATCCTGACATGGTACTTATTTCTACCTCTCTTTCTCTTACCCTATCTATTAAGTCCCCTACTCTCCCACCTATTGCACCACCTTCATGGTCACCATCTCCTCCTCCACATAAGCAACTTTCCTCTCCACCTGCACGTCAAAATTTTCCTAGATCTTCTCCACCTCCTACCCATGGACGATTATATTTCTCATATTCTACTAGACCAAATGATATCTTACGTACTTTACTCGCTAAGATGCTAATTTGTTTACCTTCCAAATAATACCGCACCCTTCATTGGATGCATCGCCATCATGACCACCCCTTTTGTAATTTCCATCGCATTAATGGCCACCATGACAATAATTGTTATGCCCTTCATGATTGACTCTAGCAGTTAAAATATAGGGGTGTCATTTCCTTCTACGCCCATTATCGTGATCACTCTCTCTCTCTCCTCTACCATGTAGACTGGCCTCTACAACCTTTAACTTATCTCATTCACCACCTCTTAAGGTCCTTATTCATCCCCTTCCTAAGGTCATCATTCATCCACCTCATCCGGTTGTATAACTTCCTTCCACATCGTCTCAACCTACCATTGTTGTTATTAGACCACAATGTATTACTAAGCAACTCACTTCCACATCTCCCACCATCACACCTTTCATTATCACCACAATTTCCTCTGAGATCTAATTTTATACCTACACGCAATATCTCATTATTACACATGCTCCTAATGAGCGTCACCAACTTCTTAACCTATGGTAAATGATCCCCATCTCCATATCATCACCTGATGTCACACTCTTGTTCTATGGTTACTGTTGAGGGTACAATTCCTTAATGAACCTCACTTGTCACATCATGGAAACTCTCTCTCTCTCTCTCTCTCTATCTCTCGCATTCAGTGCTTCACAACTACATTTCAAATAATTGCAACATCTATGGTGCACATACTTTACCTTCATTATCTAATGACTCACTCTAGTTCTACAATCCATAATTGACTGTTGAGGGAACAATTATTAAATGAACCTCACATTACACACATTTGTTAGGGGGCAACACAGACCCTCCCATATATACATCTTGTATATCAAAACACACCATCAATTTTACACAACATCTACATGTCTTGGTTGTCTTTACTCTTATTTACTTATACTATTTACATGTTGCACTTTGTTTCCTATGCTAGTTGGATACTTAGTATGTCGTTATCTTTTTTGATACACACATGCGTGTTCACATAGTATCTTGAGGTAAATTATGACTGTCACTGATTATTATATGATGCATGATGCTCAACACTACTATTTACTAGTCCCACCGAGGCTCTAGGGGGAATCTACCTTTACTATTATCCTACTCAACATCACAGGTCCTATAGTTACAATATTTGCTATTTTTCACTGCTTACACTTACTTTTCATTGATCTATACATAATTTGACATAGTATTTATCTTTCTAACATGCTAATGGGTGCTTCATGTGTAGTATTTATCTTGCAAGATTATATATAACCATGGTTATTTGTTACTTCTTGTTTACTATTGTTTGTTATTGTTTTCGGGCCATGCCCTATGTATTTCTTGATCATTGCTTGCTTTTGGACACTTCATCCCTGATTTTCTTGTGACATTTTGAGCAATGTCCTGTGTATGTAACCCACTTTTCATGGTACTAATTGTCTTCATATTTTTTTGCTACATTGTCTTATATTACATACTAGCTCCTTTACATTAATACTTATTTCTAGACTACATTATTTGCATGTGCCTTGGTTTGTACCATACACATCCTCTACCTCCTGCAAGTATCCAACATACGATGTACATATCAATTTCATGTCCTCTCGTTCAATCCATCTCCTCCTACAATCGTCACGTGCACCCCAAATAAGGGGGGAATCTATTGGGAGAATAAATCACCCTTCCAGCAACAAAAACCTCTAAAATACCAACATAGTACATAATTAGTTAAAACACACAATCAACTATTGGCCCATAATCTAACTTGGAATAAAAACACAAAGCATACACTAATTCTCAGTAGCAGATAGGAACGATGGGCACTTATGTCCCACCTAGGCGTTTGTGTCCTAGGGGTCAAAAAAGATCATTTCTCATATCAACACAGTTTCCAACAGGTTACAATACCAATCTATAGTATCAAACTCTTACATTTAGTTACATAATTCATTCAATTGGTTTCAATTCAACTACAACTTGGTTATAAATCAGGACGTGCCAATTTGCAGTAGCACTTATCATTTGAGAAGAGTCATGGATGGAGAGAAAAATATACCTGTCTCCCCAACACTCTTCTCCTTGGTGTGAGATCACCCAAAAAACTCATCTTTGGCGTGAGATCACCTGAAACCCTCACTCTTGAATTAAGATCACCTAAAAACCTCATCCTTAGCAAGAGGATGCTCAAATTTGTGGCTCAACACTTTCTTGGTTGGGAACTAATCACTCCCAACCCCATCCAACAATATCTCCTAGAAAAACAAGACAATTTTCTATCCTATGCTCTCTCATATATCAGGTGCACTCTTTCCTTAGCCACTACTTTTACACACTCTTTACTTACTTATACACACACTTTTCATATACAAGACTTTGACTACTCTCTTGCTCTTCTTTTGAAAATATATCATTACAAGCAATAAGAAACATCTCACATCGAAAAGCACAAGATCGAACAACATGTTACTACGCATACGATTCAAACCTAGGGTCTACCTCCCTTTCCTAATTGGCATGCTTCACATTATGATCACTCCACAATTTAAATGGATACTTGTCCATTCAGCACATTATTGGCTACACTTCTCTTTAGATTACAAGGTACACATCTTCTATCTACTTTATGTTATCAAGTATTCACTCAACAACATAAAGTGGGGGTAAATGTAGACACAAAATCTATGCACTTGGGTACATTTCTAAGTCCTAAACCATACTAATGTATACATGATTCCTAAGCATGGAAACTAGTGGTTGACAACTCCTTTTGGTCATTTCGTTCCTTTATATTTTATAATTTAATAGCTTTATACATATTACAACTATGTTGACACTTGAATAATTTATCTTTTGATGGCCTTGGAGACTAGCGCCCAGTTAGGAAAAAAGTGCCCAGGTGCTCCTGTCCCTTTTGGGTGCCCTTATCCCTCTCTTTCTTCTTCTTACTCTTTTGGGTCCTTTTCTCTTCTTCATCACCTTTTAACACTTTGGGTCAGAATTTCAGTTGTCAATTACAAAATTCAAATAAGGGCATCATATATATACTTAGTTACTTCTCTCAAATAAGGGATCAAACACTATAAGCATTATCTATCACCACCTAAGCTTACACAAAGGCACAAGAGCATTAGAAGACATGTGTCTAGCACATCCATACAAGGGACAAGGGTTGCATTTATTTGCATACATTGCATAGGAGGGGAGTTCATTCTATTCCATCACATATATATTGCATACTCGGTACAAGTCTAGATCTAGCCTGATATCATAGTGTAACTTGCACAAGGGAAACCTAGGGCACAAATATGCACACACACAAAGAACTACATGGAATTTGAGATGTAGTACAACACTCGGTCATAAGTTCACTGTTCAACATATTTTTATTAGATTTGATGTTGTTTGTGGGCATGTGTAGCTAGTTATCTATTTTACAAGTCACAGGTGTGATCAGAACCCTAACAGTGAAGTCAGAGTGACAAAGTGAATATTGGAGAAAAAAAATTTCAACCCAGAAAAACTCAAAACTTGAGCATTTAAGCGGACACTAGCACCTAGACCAATCACTAGTACCTGGGATGCTCATGTCCTCATGTGAGCACTTATGTTATGCATATTTCTACACTCCATAATCTTCATTGAACCTTTTCAACATTGTTTCCAGCCATATCTAACACTTGGATAGTCTAGATTATTTCGATGTTACACTAAATTAGCTAAGTCATCATCTCTCTCACAATTTTCCTAGGGTTTTACATTATTGAATGTTTATTTCTTGTGTATATGGTATATAATTATCTAAATATCATTTGTTGCAGTAGTTACTCTAAAATAAGATTTAATTCAAATTAGATTAAATTAACAATATTCGTAGAGACAGACCTACAAACCAAATGTTAGAAGTTTTCTTGAAGTGAAATCAATATAGAAAACACAAAGGAAAACTAACATTTCTAATTTTCAAGATCACCCAAAAGGGTGCAAGAAAAAGAGCATACACGAGAGTTTTTCAAGATTATATTAAATGAAATTTAAAAGTGAGTTAGCCACCTAAAGTGATTAAATGTGCAAAACTACAATAAAATTATTAACAACAACACTAACAACACTGATTAGAAGTAATTTTACATGCTGGAAATTAAGGGAAACTGTAAAAAACATAGATAGAGCATGCTAGCACATGTACTTAGATGCGCTAGCGTAAACAGACTACGATAGTGCATAAAGGATCATGTAAGTGCATGAACTTGGTGATTTAATTTAAATTGAATTACAAATAATTACAAAGTAACTAGTGTAATATGTGATATATAAATGTTAATGTACAGTAAAGACGCAAGCAAACAAACATGTACAATATGAAACCTTAAGCAAGAGAGGGAGATAGAAAGACTTAGTTGATTTTTGAGCAGACTGGAAATGATTTGGGCAAGTTAAATTCTTAAACATATTGTAGACAATGTCGTTGATACTCAATGGAAATTATAGAACTTAAAAACGACATGGGATAGGGGTTCTCGTAGGAAGGCAAGGGAGCCTGGGTACTGGTGACTAGATTTGCGTGATGGTGGCCATGCAAATGCTCAGGAAATAATTTATTTTGTGTCACAAGAGGTTCGTTGTTGATTCTTCTCTGTTGTTTGATATTGACTCCTTGATTGCCAAAGGTACCTATAACCTACAAAATAGAATATCTACCTGCACATGTCCACAAACCACATCAAATATAATAAAAAAGATGTAGAATGTGGAGTCATATTGACCTCGATGGTCACCCGTAGAGTGAATTCACTGGCAAACATTTCACTACATCTCAAAGCCCATGTAGTTCTGTAGACACAAAATCATGCACTTTGGGTAATTATTTAGTCCTGATTGCATAATACTATTCATATAATTCCTAAGTAAGAAAAGTATAAACTAACCCATGTCTTTGGCCATCTCTACTTTCTTTCTACTTCCACTTTTGGTCTGGCACACCTTCTTTCTCTGTCTGACCTCCGACCCTTCACTTTCTTTGAGTCTAGACACTAGCGCCAGGTGACCCTATCCCCTCTAGGAACCCCTGACCTCTTTATACTTTAATCACACCTTTTGGGTCATTTCTAGCCATTTTAGCATCTTGTCTTTTTGTTAGTCGGCCTTTTCGGGGTTAATTACAAAATTAAAGTAAATGAATCATATAGATATAAAGATATGCCATCATAATAAAGGACCAATCACTAAGCATTAGCTATCTCCACCTAAGGTTGCATCCAAAGGCTATTCAAGAGAATTCAAGCATCCATTTAAGGGTAAGCTATTGCATTATTCTACATAAACTTCATAGGAGGGGAGTTCATTCTATTCCATGCACACATCTGTTACATTTTTTACATCTAGCTACTTTGTTTGTTATCGAGTGTGACATACACAAGAGCCAACTATGGTGCGATTATGCACACACACACCTAGAACTGCATTGGGCCTGAGATATAGTGTAACTCAGTTGTAAGATCACCATTGTCATAGTTGAGGAAAATCTGAACCCTCATTTTGCATCTTTCTTTTTTAGGATTTGATGTATTTTTTAGGGTTTTGCAAGTCATTATTTCATTGCAGGTTTCCAGAGACCTCAGCGAACATTGCATGACATACTAGTGACTAAAGGAAAATGATAACAAACAACTTGTGACCTGAAAAGGATGGTTTTCTAAACATTTTCGTAGTCATAGAGACTCACTACCATTCTGTGGAACCCGTAGGCACCCCTACTCTTTTTTGGGCACCCCTGTCTAGCATATTCCTCCAGAGCTACATTTTTCTAAGCTTTGGTGTGATAGTATTTGCTTCATATTTTCAAGTTTTCCATCTCTATGCACCTTCGGGATCTTTACAAAACAACTAAGTCATTTTATCCCTTCTTTGCAACTAGGGTTTCACATTTCATAGCTTAGTTTGCTAAGGTTATTTTCTATACTTAATTGCATATTCATTTATTATTACAATAACAATTAGATTAGGCTTATTATTCATATTTATCTTAATCAAGTTCTGTGTGGCAGTGTGTGTGATGATGCCCTAGGATTCCCTTGTGTAAGTTACACTATGATAACGGGCTAGATCTAGAATGATCCATATGAAAATGTGTGGGATGGGATAAAATAAACTTCCCCTCTTATGTTGTGTATGTAGAAGTGATGCATCCCTTGTCCCTTGGGCGAGTGTGCTAGATAGATGCCTTTTGTGCTCTTATGCCTTTTGGATGCAATCTTAGGTGATAGTAAGTAATTCTATTGTTTGGTCCCTTATTTGAGAGTTATGACTATGTATGTATGTGTGTGTGTGTGTATATATATGATTCCCTTTGAATTTTGTAATTAACAACTAGAAGGTTGACCCATAAGTGACCCAAATAGAGCGAGTAAAGGTAAGAAAGGGTCAAGAATGCTCACTATGGACATAAGCACATAGAAGCTGGTTTCATAACTAGGTACCAGTGTCTGAGGCCATAAAAGATAAATTATTCAGGTTTTTTAAGGATGTAGGGTGTGTAATACCAAAGAGAAAGTAAGAGACAAAGAAAAGAGGACAAATATTGTAACAAACTATTACACCAAAACCTCAATGCATTAGTGAAATCCACACATGAGGATCATAACATCCCACCATGCTTCCATAGCCCTAACCCCAGGATAGATTTATGCCTGAATAGAGGGACCATGCCCTACCTTATATGAGCTCTGGATGAACAGTGTAATATTGGCATAGCCACCCGTGTCAGGACTTAAACCTAGGTGGTTGCTCTGATACCAAAATGTAACAAACAGTTACATAAAAACCTTAAGGCATTAGTGAAATCCACACATGAGGATCATAACATCCCACCACGCTTCTATAGCCAGACTTGGATTTGCACCCATATAGTGAGACCACAACTTGCCCTATACAAGCCTTGGGTGAACACTGCAATGTTGGCATAGCCACCCGTGCTAGAACTTGAACCTAGGTGGTTACTCTGATACTAAATGTAACGAATTGTTACACCAAAACCTCAAGGTGTTAGTGAAATTTGTACATGAGGATCATAACATCCCATCACGCTTTCATAGCCCAGACCTTGGGCTAGATTTGCACCCATATAATAGGACCACCCCTGCACTATATGAGCCTCGGGAAAACACTGTAATACTGACATAGCCACCCAAGCCGAGAATTGAACCAGGGTGGTTGTTATGATACCAAATGTAATGAACCGTTACACCAAAACCTCAAGGAATTAGTGAAATCCACACACGAGGATCCATAACAAAGATAGTTGTCAACCACTAGTTTTCTTGTTTAGGAATCATGTATACACTAGTTTGCTTTAGGGCCTAGAAATGTACCCAAGTGCGTGATTTTATGTCCAAATTTTCCCCACTTTATGCTTTCGAGTGAATACTCGATAACATAAAGTAGATAGAAGTTGCATACCTTATGAACTTATAGAGTAGAGTGTTTTTGGTAGCGTGCCGAGTGGATAAGTTAAGTATGGAGTGACAAAAGTGTGAAGCATGAAGACTAGGAAAGGGAAGTGGACCTTAGGGATGAAGTGTATATGTTGTAGCGTACTGTTGTAGCTTGTGTGAGCTACTTCTTGTTGCGTATAAGGATGGTCCTGTAAGAGAAGAGCAAGAAAGTAGTCAAATTTTTGTATATGATGGATTAGAGAAACATGTATATAACTATGTAAAAGAGAATAAAAGTGTGTAAAAAGGAAAGTGTGCACCTGATGTATAAGAGAGTAAAAAGATAGAAAGTTATCATGTTACTTGGAGTTGTTAATTTTGAATGTTGATGGTGAGGTTTTTGGGTGATCTAATGCCAAGAATGAGTTGTTTGGGTGATCTCACACCGAAGGAAAGTTTTTTGGGTGATCTCATGCCAAGAGCGAGTGTTATGGAGAGAGGTCTAGTTGTACTCTCCTTTCATGAATCTACCCAATAAGCACCATTGCAGATGGTACTTCCTAATTTGTTTCATTTATCCCCTTTTGTTCTGATTACTTCTGAATTGTTTAGTTTTAATAGAACTACATGGGGTCTAAGATTTAGTACAAAGCTCGATAGTAAGTTCACTCTTCAAGTGACTGCGGGGGTCAGTCCGACTCCACATTCTACATATTTTTTATTAGATTTCACATGGTTTTTGGACATGTGGATGTAGATATTTTGTTTTGTAGGTTACATTTACCTTCAAATATCATGGAGCAAATATCAAATGACATACATGAAACAACAATGAACTTCTTGTGATAATAAGAAATCAATTCCTTGGCATTTGCACGGCCATTAACGCTTAGATCCAATCGCCAACACCCAAGCACACCTACCCTCTTATGAGTGACCCTACCCAGTGCCATTTCTAAGTTCCAAAACTTCTAGTGAGCATTAACGATGTTTTTTATAGCCTATTTCACTATTTTACCTACCCAAATCATTTCTATTCTTCTCAGAAATCAACTAAGTCTTCCCATCTCATTCTCTTGCTTAGGGTTTCACATTGTACATGCTAGTTTGTTTGTGTCTTTATTGCATATTATCATTTGTACATCATTATTTACAATAGTTACTCTATAATTATATTTAATTCAATTTAAATTAAATCCCTTGGATGTAAGCACATGAAACTAGTTTTGTTTGTGATGTTAGCACATAGAGGATGACGTTAGCGTGTGAAGGTAAAAACTCAGTATAATGCTAGCACGTCGATAACTAAGCTAGCGTGTACAGGGTGCAAAAAGTATAATTTTTTTTATACGAGGGTGTGAACCGCTACATAGACATGTGCACTATGACTCTAGCGCATGTAGTGATACACTAATATAAATCATGTGCAAAACTAGCACATTTATCCTATAGATGGAAAAATTTGAGGAAATATGGCCAAAAAACCTGGTTTTTTTATTTTCTCCTTCTTTGATACACATAAAATCCTAAAACATGAACATCAAGGTTAAAACAACACCAAGAAAGTAGTGAAGTATTAAAATTATCAAATAGTAATCTAAAAACTATAAAAGAAATGTGGGTCACTGGGTGTGCCAAAATGTATACCATGGAAAATACAAAGAGGAAAATTAAAACATAAATAACTATAAGCCTTCTCTTACAAATCCCAAAGCAACCTTGGATTAGATCTAATTGAAAGAACGGGGGTTAGTGATGTTCTTTGTAGGATCCATTTGATTTGTGAGCTATGGTTGATTTTTGGATGCTTTAAGTATTCCAAATGAAATAGTTGTTAAGCCACGAGCATGGATGCATGATTTTGATATGATTTGGGCAGCCTAACAGTATTGGAACTTAATTTTGATTCACCAAAAGATTAAACAAAATGGTAGCATGAAATCTCAAAAGCTTTGGTGGATGATTTTCAAAGGAAGTATCATTGATTTATAACTAGGAAAAGTAAATCCTCGAGCTTGTTTGAAGAAGGTTTTAAGAGAGAGGAGCTGAATTTGTGATCACCATCAGTTGTTGCAAAAAAAAAAATTTAGTGATCATCCATTTTAGGTGGCTGAGTTGGTTCTTAGTCATCTTTGGGGGTTGTATCCTCCTTGTAGGGTTGGTGCCCTACTAAACTAGGGGTTGGTGCTCCTCGTGGGGTTAGTGCCTCACTAAATAAATCTTGTGTGATGTGTAATATTCACATAAGTCCTTTGATTTTTCCAATATAAGTAGAGGTTTCAATGGGTTTTCTTCACCTTGAGGGTTTCCCACTTAAATATGTTGTTCACGTGTTCTCTCTCATGTTTCATGTTCTTGTGAATGGATGTTGCACACTTAATAAGTTCATATTGAATGTATAAGGTTAATGGTTGTTTTGGTTCTAAGTTGTGGTAAATGAATTGAAATATATGTAGGAATGATTCACCCCCCCCCCCCCTCAGTCTACTGTGCTTCTAACATTAAGGGTTAAGAAAATGAAGGGTTGAACAAAGACTTATTTTGATTGTTAGTAAAAGTATTATTATTAAGTTTGTGTTGTTATTAGGATTGTGCTAGTGGATGGAAACCTAGACTTAAACTTTGTTTAATATAAGCCATTAATGGCCACCTTGTAACTTTTCTTAAAGTAAATGGATATGAATGATTTGTGTTATTAAATTTTCTATTGAGATAGTCCTTAGTATGTTTGAATGGTAGTGCATGTATTATTTCTCATTTTGCATAGATACTCATAGCTATATTATTGGTGTTAAGGGTTATGGTGTGTTTTCCATTCCCTAAACCAACAAGGGATCTGGTACACCAAGTGCTCCCTAGGTGAGCATGTAGGAGAAATCTTACATGATATGATGATGCAAGCATGGGTTAAAAGGGTTCATGCACTTGTGTCAGGACCTTCTAGGCTAAATATTTGGAAAGGTTCAGAAACCCCAACATATGAGTAACTATCATGGATTCTAATATCAACCTGGATTAAGGAGGTGAACATAAATTTAGATGTTATCCTTGATTCCACCCAATAATAGATCATTTATATGATCCTATGAGATTTTATGTGCTCATAAGGATATATTTTGGAACTGTTGGATATAATCCTTAAGTGTCCTTGTCTGTCATAGCTTGGATATTTAGATAAAATAGTTCCATGTAACACTATTACTACAGTGTGTCTGGAGCTCATCAATGAACATAGGCCATATAAGAGGGAGACCCATCTTTTTATTGTGCTCACACATATATCTATACCAAATGAATTTTTCTAGTTCCAAATATAAGGATGTCATTACCACGTTTTGTCCACTTGTGACTCGATGCAAATAAAAAAAATATCCATTTTTTTGATCGAGGTGATCATATCATTCACATTGAATTGCACATTTCTACTTTTGGAATAATGTTATGCCACTAACTAGACGATCCATCAGGTTATGCAAATGATCCACCTTGGTTGTTGTGGTTTAAATTTAAGTGTCCATTATTTGAGGAACCCGTGTAACTTGAATGGAATTTTTTTCTAGACTTCAAGAGTGAGCTAATGTAGAGTAACTCCTTCCTCTATGATTTAAATTTGATACTCATTTCACCCTTTATTATGTGTAAGACATTGTCCAATTATGTTTTCATTTCACCCTATATGTGATCTATTACCAAACTCGACCTTCACATTGATTAGGTCATCCTTATTCACCATATTTTTCACCTTATCCTAAAGTTAGGTGACTACCTCCAATGTCTTGAAGTTGTGTGATTACCTCCAATACCCCAAAAGATGAAGATTCAGAATCCATGTCTTCCTTATTTCGAGTCATTCTTAGAGCGTATTTACCCTTCCCTTGATCTCTAGTTTCTCTCTCTATCATGATGTGGAGTTTGGGTCTTAGGGTATAGGGCTTAGGGTAAGAATATATGGTTTGGAGTTTTGTATAGTTTTTTGCAAAATAGAGAAAAACAAAAAAATCAAACCCTTGCTATTTTTTAGTAAGCTTTCTAAAAATGTGAGAAACTTAGAAAAATTCAAAAAATTGTAGCTTATGGAATTTATGAAAAACCATAAACTATATATAACTTGTGCAAAATAAGTCAACTTATCTTGAAATTTAGAGAGAACCTTACTTGATTGATTTCATCACTTCAGTTAAAAATTGCAGAAAAATCAGCACCATATTGGAGATATAACCAAATATTCAAAATTAGGATTTCAACCTAATTTTGGTCCAAATCAAAGCTTTGATGCTACTTGTAATGAAATTACTTAAATAGATCAGAATTTTTTCAACAATAAAACATTAAAGAACACCAAAAAATAGAGAAATGATCACAATATGCAAGTAGAATGACTTTGACACTTCAAGGGGGAAACCTATAAACAATAAAATAAGTCTTAAGTGCTCAATATAATCCTCATCTACTAGCTACTAACTCTTATATATACCCTACTATTTATGTAAAGTACCGAGGCCAACCCACTAAGCATATGAAAGCATAAGTGAATGTGATATGACTGTAGACACCAGTTTTTGGTATAACACCCCTCTGTCATCTCACATTCATGCAAATTCCCCTCTCGCCTTTTCTTTTTCTTAAATTGAATAAAATCTCATCTATTTGTTCACCTTATTTAATTAATTATCAAATGAGCTCCATGTGGACCCATTTGATAATTAGGATTTTGACATTATCCCCCATCTCTCACAAATTATTCAATCCATGGGTATTAATATACCCATCCGACACCCCTTTCTAAATTTCAAATGGAATCTATCATCTCACCTACCATGTCAATCATGCTCCCCACTCCATCTAATAATTCAATCCATGGTCCCCACGTGATCACATCATATCTCTTACCTCAGGTTACTCTACCCAACCTCGGTTACTTGTTAACCCCAATCTAACCTCACATCTAAGCTATAAATATGGGTTTTTCCCCATATTTTAAGGGGAGGGGGATATTTTTCAAGAATACCTGGAGGATCTAGACCCATAGAGGAGAAGAAAGAGCTTAATTAAGTTCTACAAGTTTGAGGAAGAAATATTTTCCATAGTTCGTTATCTTACCATCATGATGCCTAGTTCATCTCCATAGTAGAGCATAAGCTAAGTCCCCTCGTCATTTTAGTTACTTTTCATTTTATATTCCATTATTTCTACATGATAACTACTGTTCATGATCTATTATTATCTTGTCTAACATGGGGGTTGACATCCTCCAAGGGAGTTAATATCCTCTTAGAACTGGCACTTTCTGAGAAACCCTCGCATATTGTTATCTAATCTTATCTATTTCAGTTTTTCAGATCTAGCTTCTTTATATCATGCATCTATCTTATTCGTGCCCGTAGATCCACATCTGCATGTAAGGTCCTAAGCCCTCCATCATTCAAAGTTGCTGGTGGTTCCCAGTATCAGCCTTCACCCGCTCAAGAACAAAGTTTCTTGTACAACATTATGGCACGCTCGATGGGACCAGATCCTAGATCTAGTCGTTTTGTTTGTTATTTTACTCATTTTTCTAACTTGCTTGTTTACATAGTCCTAATATTTGTTGATCTCAATTTAGTACAATCCATCATTTAAGTCACCTCATAGGTACATACTCTTTGTTTTCTGTTTAACTTTACCCGCATGGGATATGAATCCAGAAATTGACCTTATGACTTGACGTTTGTTTTGGAACTTGGTTTTGCAATAAATATATATCTTGTTGTTATATTCATCATTAAAAGATTACTATTTGGAGGATAACAATTTATATCTAGTTTAATATTGATTAATTTTGAAATTCATTCCCTCTGTTAGGCTTATGATATTGTTGTTGGTTTTCTTTGGATAATCGTTAATATATGATCTTCATATTTGTATTATTTTATATAATAATACTGACTTTTGTTATAAGACAAAATTGCAAAAAAAAAAAACAATTAATAAAAAAAATAATGAAATAAATTGGAATTAAAATTATAAAAAACAAATATAAAAAAAATTGAATCCTAACTATCCTAAATTACCCATCCCCTACCTATAACCCCATTTAAATCTCTACCCAACTCCCATCTCTCTTCCCTCACCACCGAGATACCACTACCCATCTCCTCACTCCTCAACTTCCTACTGACCCAACTTCACCTCCCAACCTTGCTCAACCATCTTGGCCATCCCACCTCACTCCGTCCTCAATCTCGAGCTCCACCCCCAACTCCCACATATCTCTCAACTCTTACACACCACGATGTACCTAACCCTCCAACTCAGCTCACACCTTCCCTATTCTCCTCCCAACTTGACCCCTCATAATTCTATCCTAAGCTGCCACCCCTAACTCAACTACTTCCACCTCATACACGGCTCGGCTTTGCCCCGAGCCCATCTTTCCCCTCATCACTCAATACCCTGATCTCTAACTTGACCTCACCCACGATCCATATTGCTCCACCCTATCCCCACCTACCTGAGCTTCCATACAACTCTTCTTACTCCCCAAGTTATCCCCCTCTCTACCCACTTATCCCAAATCTACCTTATCTCCCATCCAGTTCTCCCTCAACTTCCTACCGACTCGCCCCATCTCCCACCCAACTCATCTCCTATACCCGAATCCCTTTAACTCCAATTTCTCCCCATTCAACTCCCTATACACAACTCTTGAGTTACCATCCCCTTTCCTGGAACCCATATCCTCACTCTCATCTCCAACCCAGTACTCTCATGTCTCGACCTGCTCTACCTTGTACATCTCCCTAACCCATACTGCTTAGCCGATCCATTTCTACCTCCCTCACCATTCCCTGTCATCATTCCTAACTCCAACATCCCTTGCTCTGTTCCAAATCCAACCCCGATCTCCATCCTCCTCTTCTCAAGCTCCCATCTAGCATCCTCCCATGCAAACCCTTCAACTCAGCTCCACACACACACACTTCCACCTCACCCACTGTCACGTCTCCCTCTTCTGCATCTTTCCTTCCGCTCTAGGGTAGTTATCCCCTTCACATGCCATAGTAAGTCATACTTGTGCACATGCTCTGAAGAATCTTCAATACCCCTATAGTCTAGTAAGTGTAAAGACATCTCGAAAAACACTTGGGGAGGTGGCTAGGGTCCTTGTCCTCCCGATCCAGAGCCTTGGTTCCCTCTGGTGTTTCCTACTCCACCAGATCCATTGGATCCACCATGTCTTGTTCCTTCTGACCGACCAGATCCACCTCCTAAAGTCAGAAAAGGTCTCGAAGTGATCGTGCCTAGTGTTCCCAATGTCCCACCAGGGATAATTTTAGTGGTGAATATTCGTAATATGGTGAAAATTTCATTTAGGAAAATTTGCAAGGAAATTTTTTCGGAGCGGGTCGGTGTCCTGTTCGCCTAAAATTTACAGTATTTTTTTTGGGGTCGGCTTCGCCTTCATTTGAAAACATCTCCTATAAAAACCTAGGTGATTCACCAGGTAGTATACTATGGTACTACCATAAGTAGCTTACCAAATTACCAATACCGTGAAGTTTAAAATCACATAATCTTAAGCATCAGAGATTTTTGTTAGCCTGTTAGGGTTAGTTGTTGACGTGTGACAGGGATATAGTTGATGCGTGAAAAAGAGGTATTACAGATGCATGAGAAGGAGATATTACAGATGCGCGACAAGGGGGTAAGTAGTTGATGTGTGAGAGGAATAGATTTGACCCGCGATAGAGATATTTGACACCTTGTTGATGCATGACATGGATTACCATGGTTGACACGTGACAATAATTTTAAATTTGAATCGTTGAGTCGCTACTTGGTTATTTTGCTGACGTAGGACTCTATTCAAAATAATGGAAGGTATTAGTCCTAAGAATATGAAGACCCTAAAAGTAACTAAGAAATATCAGAAGTCGTTGTTCAAGTATTTTGGAAACTCTGCTGATACAGATATTGAAACTACCAACAACCATATAGCTGCCACCAGAAAGAATCAGAATAATGACTGTGTGGAAGTTATTATTGAGGTGGACATGCATTCTGCACAGTATCAAACAAATGAAACCTATGATAATATGCCAGAACATGAAGATATTATTCCTATTGGGGTACAACCAGAAGTGCATCAAGATATCACACATATAAATACTTCACAAAATGGAACATAGAAATCAAATTCAAATTTTGGTTCACAAAAGAGGAAACTAGGTGATTGTGATATTGCTCAAAATTCTACTAAAAAAAAGTAAAACATTGAAAATGAACAAGAATATGTGGACCATTGGTAGGTCATACAAGTTTGATTAGGTAGCTAAATTTCTGTTTATCGAACCTATACAATCATCTAATTCTGAAGAGATCCCATCTGAATGTACATGTATAATATGTACGTGGAAATTGGGAAAGCAACAAAAATGCAAATGAAGCTGGACACTATAGAAAAACATTGTGGAAAACAACATTTGACTGTAACGGGGGTGGATGTCCAGAAAATCAAAACACACAGGTGGAAAACTGAAAAAGAATGCATGCATGTTAGATACACAGTGGATTATGAGACAATGGTTCCTGATGTGCATCAATGGCCCTTGTTGACACACGTCAAGAGAAGTCATTGACACTCGTCAACAAGGGCCATTGACACGTGTCAAGAAGGGTCATTGACACACATCAATATCCCTTGTTGACACACGTCAATGGCCCTTGTTGAAACATGTCAATGGCCCTTGTTGACACATGTCAACATGATGTCAGCAAGCTCTTATTAACGCATGTCAATGAGGGGTCAGTGTCTGAAATCTGTAGTCTCTCTGGCTTGAAAAAACTAGTGAAAATTTAGTTATGGAAAACTGTCAAATTCACCTTTCGTTGAAACCAGTTCCGAGGATATTCGCCAGGTATTTTCCACCTCCAATTTTCAAGAGGTGTCTTAAAATGAACCCTGCATCCCACTGAACTGCGCACTGATGGTTTGTGATATTATCCCAATTCCAGTTGTATGTCCAACACCACTCCCATATATGATACCCAATCTTTGGGTACTTACACCTTGTGAAAATATTCCTCCAAATACAAGAATGGTTTGTGTAACCATGAATGTTCCAAACAAGAAATTGTACTTCCTGGGTGCAGATCAGTTACTCCCACCAATACCAACTAGGTTAACAATACTTCTCCCTTGATCTGGAAACCAAGTGCCAGGGGTTGGTCACTAGGTGGGTTTAGATATGTGCTAACAACTGTCCTTTCTCCATGCGATGAAATCTCGTCAGAAGCTGAAGGGGATTATCTCCCGTGCTTGCCAAAATGGGGTAACACAGATTTCTCAGGTTCCACGTCCTTTGCATGAACCTTAAATCCTTGCCATAATGTCTACCTCCATAGATCCATCACAATTGCAACCTCACGTTATCTAGTCATCTCCCTTTCACGTGCTACGCTATACTTGAGTCATTTATTCTCCCTTTCCTTTTCAGCTGTAATGTCTTCCATCTTCTTCCACCCTAGCTTCCTCTCCCAGTGCTCATAGAAGCTTAACCAACCATGGGAAATGATTCTAAACTCAACGTAATGACCAAGAGCTTCATAGTCAAAGGAATAACACACAAAAATGATCCTCTAGGTTCCCTCAGAAACTCGAGCTCAACAAATTCTGGGAAAGAATATGTAGAAATGGCATATTCAAGAGTATAACCGGTTAGCACTCCCTTCCACCAGTGATCAACAACACGCGACCAAGTCAGATCTACATCCTACAACCTCTGATAGTCATCTTGGGTCCATACACGTGATGTATAGTACTAGCTAGATCTAGATGCATATGTTGAAATCCATTCATATAATTCTACTGGGAAGTAGCAAAATAATGTCTCATACAACTAATGGTATAGGTTCTCTTCTACCCATCTACACACATTGAACTTAGGTCTAGTGCTGAATCTTTGAGAAAACTCATCCTCCATGCTCTTGAACCATGGTTCAACACTTTATAAGGTCAACCACCATGTCATCATGTATTACAGGGACAAATATGCATGCCATTTCTCATAACAACTTTGAAAAGAGGTCCCCGACAATGGAACCAAGATGTAGTCATATTTTATACCCTTAGACCAATAGTCTAATTCCATGCGCCCTAACCTATCACCCAGCGGGTGCTGGGTGCTCACCTGAGGCACGCGCGGGTGCTGAGTCTCTCCTTTATGTGATTCTTATGGGAATGCATCATCTTATAACAAATATTCAAATGAAAATGAGCAGGAAATAACCATGCCACACTGAAGAGCTTAGAACGAGTTATCTTATTGCATCTAGAAAAGAGAAATAACAAGCAACATAAGGTTCATACAGAAAGGAAATACATAAGCATTATACCTCTGATCACATATAAGATTTATAACAGAGCCTTATATTCATCTTTAACATGTTCAACAATCCACATTAAATCCCCCGAGGTCATAATAGATCCTCATATAACTATGTAGAGCCAAGTCATGCATTAGAGCTATATCATGCTCATCATATTGCAAAAATAAAAAGAATGCAAACCCATCCCCCTAAATGTGCCACTTCTCACAAAGTTCTTCTACTCCCTAACCCATGACATCCCTATTCAACTTCTACAAGGTTTCACCTCTCTTTTCTCTCCTTCGCACTCTCCACACTCTATGCACTCCTCTTTTCTCTCAGTCTCTTCTTCTTCTATTAGGTGTTTGTATTTATAACCTTAGCAGCCACCGCTATGCCTTCCAGGAGTTACAGGTCGGTTGCCAAGTGTGGAGGTGGTACTCCATGGAAGTATGCCTTCTCAGATCCGAGCTCTCCACTTCTTGCAATGATGTCTTCTGGAGCCTTCTATCGCATGCCTGGAATATTCCATTTTTGATCCCATAGTCACTAGGCTGGCTTCTTATCCACAAGATTTAAGCTTTTCTAGTGTGTTGCTTGGGATTCTGAATGCGGCTAAGTACCAATTTTTGTTTCCTTGCATGCACACATCATATGTTCTACAAAACCCTTCCAAAACCCTTCCCTACGCACCTTTAAGCCACACGCCCTTCTTCAACTAGGTCCCGTGTGTCCACACACCATTTTATACTTAGCTGATATTTTGGGGTCTAACAACCCTAAACCCTATACCTTGAGCCCTAAACTATAAATTGTAAATGTTAAACCCTAAACCTTAAACCCTCAACCTTAGATCCTAAACCCTCAACCATAATCCCTTAACTCTGAACCTAAATCCCTAAACCCTAAACCCTATTTTTACTACCATGAACCCTAAACCCTAAACCGTAAACCCTAAGCCATGAGCCCTAAACCCTAAACCATGAGACCTAAACCCTAAACCATAAATCCTGATCCCTAAAACCTAAACCCTAAACCCTAAGCCCTAAAAAATATTCCTAAATCTTCCTAAATTGCCTCCAACACTTCCAAGATTCTCTAACATCAACTCTTGATGCTTAATATTTCTTGAACTATCCTAGAGGGTGTTTGGTTAGCTCAGAATGGTATTTTTAGGCCTTCAAAGGAAGTTATCTTCCATCAAGTCACACTGAACTCATCAATCATCATAACCAATCATCCCTACACATTGAAACAAACTTTAAAAAACCTTGTTAATAATTTATTTTGATCCAATTTGAGAGTGGTAGTAAAGCAGGCTGGCTAGAGGAAGGATGTATCATTGACCAGGAAGCAAAAGATGCATTCCCTAAGATTGTAAATTATGTACTCATCCATAGTATTATTTTACCATATTCTAAGAAAAAATTAATGATTTAACTCCATGTTCATGGGGAAATTCATGAGTCCATATATTTAATCACTTATCGCTACCTTTGAGAGTTGTGAGATTTGTACATTCTAATTTTGACACATTTTACACTCTTACAAATGTCAACCAATCCAAAAGGCTCCAAAACCTAAACAATGACTATATTCTTTCACAAAATAGATATCAATTGTATAATTTAAACCCTAAAAGATTGAAGGTTGAATGCTAAATGCTGAAATCCTGAAAAATACGTATGTACTGAACATAATTGAATATGAAAAACTATCTTCTAAACTATGACAAATGGAGCTGTGAGACTAATTCCATAAGGTGCAGAGTGACCCTATAATCTTATATTTACTAAAATAAATTTAAAGTATAAGTTTTTATTTTATTATTATTTTATTATAAATAATAATAAAAGAAAAAATCATACTTAAACATTTATTTTTGTAAATACAAGCATGCCACAAACACATATACCACATAACACATTGGAACACGAGCACATTATAACATGCTCGCATTTTAGCTTTTTCGATTTGAAATTCCCAATCCATAGGCTTGGATTTCCAAACCAAAGGTTTGGAATGCGTTCTGCGTGATTAAAACTGTGTTTGACAAAAAAACATCAAAATTTCATGTGTGCGCCCCAATATCTCATGAATTAAAAAATAATATTCAAAAATAAATTATACTACGATGTCAAGCTTGGTTTTACCTTGATGATGATATAATTATTTATAAAATCTGATTAGTTTAAGGCTTTTATTCATAATTTCTTTTACTAGTGCCTTGTTTTCTTGCAAAAACCTATGCATACGTTTTGGTGCACAATTTATGATTTTTCCATCCATTTTTTTAAAGTGGGTTTTTCTAAACTTCATTCTACACACACTAAAAAAAAACTAAAAATGATTTTTTTTCTCAAAGTTATGGGGGTGCACACCCAAATATTTCATTTTAAAGATATTTGCAATTTGAAAATTAATAAAAAAATATATATTCATCCAAAAATTATGAAAAATTGTGGGACCTCGTACATGGTCTTAGCTAACTTTGTACTGAAGGTATTTGAAATTTTTTTATATAGAACTCAAAAAATGGGGGGGGGGGTGCACACACAATAGGTTCTTATCTTTTTTACACAAAAATAGACATACTTTGTGTGCGCACCACATTTGACCCTCTTACTCAACCATTTAAAAAAAAATTAGTAGTTTAGAAACTAGATTTCGAGCTCTACGGTACTTATTCTTATCACTTTGTCAAATTTTGAGCATAGGCATGCCAAATTATTCGATGAATTTTAGGTTTCACTGATTTTAGGAAAAATGCATCCCTTTTTGACCCCCTTTGGCCCCCCATTTCCATGCACTTACCCAAGGAAGGATTGGTTAGTTTCAATGATATGGAATTCCATAACTTGCCAATTAGTGCAGTCATCAATAGGCCTTCCCCTAAATTTTCCCGAATTCCACAAGATGGAAAGACCATCGGAAGCACCACTGGCATCTCTAATTGTGTGATTCCCTTGTCTCTAGACTTTTCAAAAAATCTTGGTAAGGGAGTTTGAGTCCATTTTTATTTCTTGAATTAACGTAATATCAGGTTTTTCTTTTTCAATGCAGAGCTTTAATAATATCTACTTATGTGGGGCATTTAGCTCCCTCATGTTCAATGAAATTATGATTATTGATTATTTTTAATCTTGCTACTACTGCGGGTGCTTAGCCTAACAGGTGACTTCTTATTTTTTTTGAAGGAATGCTTTCTTTCTTTTCATATTTTCTTCAACATTAGAATCTAGTGGGGGATGATTTTCCTTTCTTGTTTCTTTCCTTTGGAGCATTTCAAGTATTTACTTTTGATTCCCTTTACTAATATTAAGCATAACTTCCATATTTCGGGAGTTTGAGGGGGGAGGTTTATGAGGTTTTCCTTTGCCAATCTAGAAGGATTTTAGAGTATTGCCAGTTTCTATTATTTTAATCAAATCTTGAATGTCCAATATAGCTTTAAGATTTTCTAAATTGCCTTCTTCTACTTGAATTTATTCTTCCTCTGTTTCAGAATCAGAGTCTTGAATTTCTCCATCTTTTTGTTCCTCGTCATCAATTTGATTTTATTTTTTGGGGTTTTTCTAATGATTTCCTCCTTGGTCTCAAGGAATTCATAATTATTTTTCAGTGGAATATTTCATCAACAGGTTTTTCCTTGGGGATATTTTTATTCCATAATTTTCTTGTTGTAGGTTTTTTTTCTTTTTGGTTGAAAAAATCCTCTTCATCTTGGGTCTCAACTTGTTTCATTTTAGGGCATTGGAAAATTAAATTTCCATGTTGATGACATTTTTGATAGCGAAAGGGATAATTTTCATAATCTAGGTTGTGGGACTATTCTCTGGTTTCAGATTTAAAGAAAATGGGACTTGAGAGTGATTGTGAAATGTCCAGATTAATACATATTCTGGTGTATATCACAAGGATACCTAATTCAGTAGGTTTCACAATATATATATATATACCTATGCTATCACGGGATATATATATGTATTCCCCTATCAAAATCTAGATTCTAGTGACCACTTGTTACTCATTCCATCAGTTTGGTAGGCATATCACTCCCAACTCATGAATCCAAACATATCACTTGGTTCATGTTTTCAAAGTGCTGGGCTTGATACTTTCAACCCATAGTTTCATATAGAAGGCTGGCGCAATACCTATTTCATATTTCCTCATAGGGCCAAATTCAAAAACTTCAGTATCTAGTAGTGGAATCACATGAACACGGTTAGCCTGAAAGAGGCCCCTGAGGATTTGCATCTTCATACAAATTTCATAACCACCTGTAGTTAGTCACACATAGTTCCATCTCTCCTAAACTCCCTCAGTAGGTGGAGATATCCTTTGGATAGATGACTACAAATTGACATATGAGTTCATAATTAGTCACGTCCTTGAATGAATGCATTCTATGTCTTCAACTTTGATGTGACATCCACTGGAACTAAAAAAAAGTAGTTGGGATCAATTCTTACATCTTTAGGAGCACCATGGATTAGCTAGCCCAGGACCCGGTCAGTTATCACTAGTGCACCGACCCCTCTCATGAACCATACATTGCTGGAAAGGAACCAATATCCCAGAATATGAGTCCTACACCCCCTTCTCATATTCAAAATTTTTGCTTTATTGTTTCACACATACCCCTTAATCAATTGAGATTCTGATCCCCAACCTTAACCAGTATAAATCCACTGACATATCCTCACATTGCATTAGTTTCTCAAAAAAAAAAAAAAAAAATGACTACCTAATTTCTTCCCTCTTTTCAATTTTGAAAAAAATCTTATCTTGTTTATTTTAGATTATTTTTAAAAAAAATTGTTGGATTTTATGGATATAAAATGTTACAGATTATGCTATGATTGCAATTTTTGTGGATGAATAACATAATTGAAATGTTTTGTTATCAATACGGCTGTATGGAGATATAAGAAAGGGGACTACAAATGTTGTTGATTCCCTTTATGTGTATACTATTGGAAGTAGGAAACTAGTGGACAATATTTTGTGAATTTAGAATAGTGGACAATGATTCTTTTCTTGTGTAAGAAATAATACAATAGCATGTTTGATACAATTTTGGTAAGTACACAAGTAGATGGGTGTATTTAAACTTTGATTTTATGCATTAAATTCGACAATCATTTAGATGTTTTTCATGATATAAGCCATAAAATATTTGTAAACACCAAAAATAACTATGTCATAGGACTTGTATGTTTGAAATATGACCATCATTTTTAATATAGAGTTATATGTAATGTATATTAATACACATAAACATATCTCTAAAATAATTATATAAACATAAAATAATCTTTTATATATTTTGTTTATAGTATATAAATAACATTGTTTTGCATTAGTCGCAGTGAATGAAGGATTGACGGAGCGATGGATACAACGAACACTTTTGAATTTGGGTCTGAGTGAGAAACAACGAGGGAGCATGGTACAAGGTTTCATGGGGAGAGTCTGCAGGATGGCAAGAAGGATGCATTGTTTAAAATAGAAAGGGACAAGGTGTAGCTAGATACGAGACCCTCTATCATGTGGGTGCGACAAGTGGTCGGAAAAACATTAAAAAAAGTACCATATATCAATCTCAGCCATGTTTGTAATGAAAATGGTGTTTTATTAGAAATATTAGAACAACTAGCCAACTGGGTGAGATGTTCAATGTGCAACACCATTCTAGCCAAGATTCTTGGAAGTAGGCCAAATATTGAGGAGAGAAAATGGGCTAATAGAAAGTGAATTCCCAAAGGATCGATGGAAATAGTAGCGTACAAAAATGCCTTTTTTGTGATCAATTTATCCTTGGAGGAGGATTTCTTAAGATTTCTCACTGGGGGAACATGGTTCATGGATAGAGCGATGGTTTTGGTTCAAAAATGGTAGTCTGGCTTCAACCCCTTAGAAATTGTCATTAAAGAATATCCTATATGGGTTCAGTTGCCAAGGTTACCACTGGAATATTGGGATTTGGACACATTACAGGGGATCACTAAAGCCATTGGGGCTTTGGTTATTATAGATCCGATCACCTATGCAATAACTAGGATTCTATTTGTATCTATGTCAATGTTGTCCTTGAAACTACATTACCTAGAAGCATTGAGATCAAGGCACCCTGGGGGGTTCAAACCCATAATATCGACTACGATTTTTCACCATTCATGCATTTCTCATGTTTTAAGGAAGGCCACAATATTAAATCATGCCCTAACACCAAAGAGGAGGCTACTCAGAAAGCCTTTCTAAAGAAAAACAAAGGCATTAGTAAGGAAGACTTGAAAGGAAAGGGAGTCATGCAACCAAATGTAAGTGGACCATCAAAGGTTAATCCCTCATGGCAATAGATAAATAAACCAATGGAGATTAAGGATCAGAATATAGAAGACCTAGTATAGAACACTAAAGAGATAGCTGGTGAAGATGGTCAAGAGAAGGAAAATAAGATAGATGAGAATCAAGATCCTGATAAGGATGAAGATACAGTTGTTTTTGAATATTTTTAGGAGGATAGTATTGTTGCATCCATAGTCCTAGACTCCTTAGATGTAAGTTTCTTTGCCTAGAGACCAGGAGAATCACTACTAGTAAGCAACATGTTCAAAATTTTAGATGTCATTTTGGAGAACATTCCTATAGTGGAGGAGGATATCCAACACACTCATGAGTCTTCTGAGAATGGTAAAATAAAATCCCATAAAGGTGTGCTCGGATATCCATGTCCCAGAGACAGTTCTTATACCATCTCCAAAATGGAATCAAACCTTGAGAAATAGATCAAAGGAGGATGTAGGAGCCACCAAAGCATCTCTAGGAAGACCTTCTGAAAAGGAAAAAAGGGATAGAACGGAAAATAATGACATCATGGAAGGACACCAAAAACCATTGATGGTAGGTAATTAATCTCCCCATTATAAATGATTTTCTTATCTTGGAATATAAGGGGCTTAAACCAACCCAGTAAGCATAGGATCCTATTTGATTTCAAAATGAAGGAGAAACCTGATGTGATAATGTTACAAGAGATTAAGATGAATGGGGATAAGATGAAATAATTTTAGACTTCTTTTTGGAAATAAGGTGGTTTTCACTGTCAATCATTGGTTGGGGCTTCTGGAGGGTTGTTGTGCATGTGGAAAAAGAATAGCCTACAAGGCTTCCCCCTCATCAATAGTCCACATCATATAGCTATTTGTTGTACAAAAGTTAGTTCCATAAAACAATTTATTCTCTCTAATATTTATGCTCTCAATACTACTACTAGTAGAAGGATGATCTGGGAGGAATTAACCACTTTCATAAGGATGTTTAGTGATTTAAACTAGATAAAGGGAGGATATTTTAACACACCCCTTATACCTTTTGAAAAGAAAGGAGGTGTTAATGTGTTTACAGAAAGCATGGAGGACCTGGGGAAATTTTTGGGTTCGAATGTACTAATAGATTTGAATCTTAGTGGTTTAAAAAACACTTGGTCCAACAAGTGGGAAGAGGATAATCTGATCCATATAAGATTGGACTGTTTCCTTGTTAATACCCAATGGATTCAGGAGAAACAATACACTTTATCCTCCCTAGCTTGTATCGGTTCGGATCACAATCCCCTAATTATTTAATTCAATATCAGAGAGAAACCTATTGGAATACCTTTTAGGTTTGAAAAAATGTGGACCACTCATCCAGATTTCGAAAAAAAGATAGAATAATGGTGGAGTATATAAGTTAAACGTAATAGTATTTTCAGAGTGATTGCTAAACTAAGAAATATTAAGGCCAATCTCAAAATTTGGAATAAGGAATTTTTTGGAAATATATTTTTCCAAAAAAATAGAATAGCTGAGGATCTCAAGGCCATGGAAGATGTTATGGAATAGGGAGGATGGAGCTCTGAGGATAAATTAAAAGAGAAATATCTTCTTACCGAATACCACAATATTTTGTGTAGAGAGGAGATTTATTGGAAAAAGAAATTGAGAATAACTTGGATTAAAGAGGGGGACAATAACACCAAATTATTCCATATTACTGCTATTATTAAGGATGATAACTTTATAATTCAAGAAATTAATAAATACAATGGTGAAATGGCTATGGAGGACAAAGACATATCTACCACCATTGTTTCCTTCTTCAGGAACATAATTTTTGAATATATTCATGCTGATGAAATATCTAGGGATGAGATCTTTAACCTTTTTGAACCTACTATCAGTCAAATTGAAAATAGTGAGCTCATATCCATCCCTTATGAAGAGGAGGTTAAAGGTATCCTTGATGCAATGAAAGGTGACAAAATCCTAGGACTGGATGGATACCCAACTTTTTTTTTTCAAATGTATTGGGATATTGTGAAGACTGAGGTGGTTTCAGCTATTTAAGAATTTTTACATACTAGTTGCTTACTCAAAAAAATTAACCACACATTTATTTATTTCATCCCTAAAAATACTGGGGCTAAGGATTTGGGGGACTTTAGACCCATTAGTTTATGTAATACTATGTACAATCTCATTTCAAAATTCTTGGCTTTCAGATTAAGTGAGACTCTTGGTAACTTCATATCCCCTAACTTTTATCACCAAACAACTGCACCCCACAAATGGAAAGAATGTGAACATGACATTTGGTGTGATTGGGTAACATGGGATCACCTCTCAAGCTGTGGGACTTGGGCTTGAGGTGAACCTTCAGAGAAGGCCAGCTTCCTCTTCCTAAACTAAGTGCTATATTACTCCTAGTGTAATAAAACAACTAACTAGACCTATACTAACTTGTCATGGGATTAGGGAAAGAGATTTTGCAAGAAATAAAACCTACACTAAGGATGGTGATGCACCAAGAAAAGGGTGTTGCTAGAATTTATGATCTTCAAACATAGAAGGGTTGATTTGAAGAGGGTGAGAAAATACCACAAGTTAATTTTACCTACTGCAACTTAGAGAGGGTAAACAAGACACCACAAACTATGAAGCAAGTGTTCCCTTTGTTAAGCTCAATCAAACAAACAAGTTTTCAGTCTTCCAGTGAAGAAGGATGAAACTGAGAAGGATGAGAAAGCATCACAACCCAACCACATACAAAACTCCACTACTAGATAAGCACAAAACCTCCAAAAAACTGCAATGGAAACTTGAATTTACACAGTGTACCTGCAAGTATGAGAAAGGCACAACAAAGTAGATAAAATGATGAAAGTACTAAAAATAGTCACAAAACACACACTTTTATTACTTCAATCATGTGCATAATGCATCAATACATTCAGGAAGAGGCAACATTTTCCATTACAATACTAGAAGAGAGGCTTGAAAGTTCCCCAATCCACAAAACTAGTAGAAAGAGAGAGGATTCTTGAAAAATAGGCACTTGTCCAATTTTACAACCATCTAACTTTCTAATGAATGAGTTCTTCCATTTACATTTATAGAAAAAACCTTGTGAGAGAAGAGAGGAGAAATTCCTAAATTCTTGGGCATGAATAATGGCACATGATGGCCTCCATTAATTTATCATTAATTGCACCACTAATTTCATGTCCATTAATGAAAGTAAATTCAAAAATTGAAAATTATCCTTTATTTAATTAAAAATAATATTTTAATAAAAAAATTTTATTAAAAAAGTATTAAAATATTTTAATAAAAATGAAAGCTTGATTTTAGTGAGGGTCATGATTTTTCTTTGAAGGGGTTTAAATGCTGACTTGGCCAACCAGCTCACCATCTCAACTTGGCGAGTTGATTGGCGAGTCATGTTTCCTTCACCATGAGTCCTTTGTTATGATGTGGCCATTGCACCATCGAAGACTCGGGCTTTCACCAAGGTTGACATGGATTTCAATGCCAATCCACCACGGAAAAGGCTCTCCCTTGCCACTTCCATCATGGATTGAATCTTCCATTTTTACACCAACCCCTTACCTTACATTCCTTTGCACCGGTGGTTATTGGAATCCCATTTATTGAGGCTATGTAAACTTTGATGTTTACTCCCAGGCTAACTCCAATTTGATTTGGTCTTCACCATATTATCACCTCCCACTCAGATTTTACCATTAATGGTAATCACCATGTCTCTTGATTTTGCATTCCATGTCTACACTTAGCTTATTTTTCCCACTCACCATGTGCTGCTTAAGAGATGGGAAAGTCATTTATCACGGTTGACTGTCTTGAAATCATCTCACTCAACTGATGACCTCGACGATCACACTAGCTTGTTCCTAGCGGTGAGCTCCACCACAACACCAACTTGTTGGCACATTTCCCTTGGTGGGCTTGAATTCCTTCAATGGCATTTGGAGCCCTCCCTTGCTCACCAATCATTTCAACTCTCCACTATGTCATGCTCTTGTGAATTTACCACGGCGATGAACTATTTACTGTGGAAGATTTCGGCACTATTTTTCCAACTTGTTCTTGCCATAGATAAAAAATTCCCCGACTATGGATTTCCCATTTCAACCCGTCGCCATGCATCCATACATTCACATGATTCCCTATGCTCCAACCCGAAATTTTATCTTGGCTTGCAAATTTGAACTTGGCCTTAACTCGAATTTTTCCTGCATGAACCCGTTGTCATGGTCCTCGCTTGGCATTCCAGCTCTTTACTCCCTACATGATGCAACTCATTTCCCGAGGCTTTACATCAGCCGAGTCTCTCCACTACCTTGATGTGAGCTTGTTTTGGCTTGAATTATATTAAGCTCCTAAATGACACTAGTTCATCATGACCCCCAAGTTAAATCCAGCTCGGTCATTCAGTGAGATTGCTCCCTTCGAGCTATAGATTTTACCAAACCTGCATCGAGCCATTCATTGAAATTTGAGCTCATGGGTTTTCTTTTCCAAAATTCATGTGAATGTTTGAGCTCCATATTCTCTAGCTTGACATATCAAGCTGGTCCCTAAGCTATCAATTCCTATTAGGCTCCTAGTGAGATCAACTGACCACTTGACTCATTTTTTTCCATGCTTTTGAGCCTATCCCGAGGTTTTTCATGCCTTGCACTTATCCAACATGATCGACCCCAAGATCATCATTTAATGGTTCTATTTCTGAGTGTCTTGTCTATCATCATATTTCCAAACTCCTTCAATGAGTTGAGCTGATCTCCGCAAGTGATCTTTAAAAATATCAACACATCTTGTCATCAGCTATGTCCAAGACTTTCGATGAGCCCGAGTTAAGCTGAGCTTGATCTTAAACCAAAAATCACCATGCTTCCCACTTACTCTTAGCTCGGTACTGAGCGAGCTAATTCAACCCAGAGTGCCTCAATCACTTAACAGATCTAAGTTGGTATCCACCCTACACGAGTTTAGGAACTGATCCAACCTGATAGGCCTAAAGAATCTCCATGGTTGAATGCTCACTGCGTGCATATTTCACTTCCCACACCTGACTCATTCTCCATGAGCTCAACATAGTCTCCTTGATCTCACCATTTTTGAACCTGATCAATTCACTGTTAAGCTCCAAGCTTGAGTCAACTACCTTTATGATCAAATAGAGATCTCAATGAGTTATCACCATGATTCATTGGCTTAGCAAGGTTATCCTACTCCCTTAGTTAGCTCATGCTCTTTGAACTCAATTCTGAGTCCATTCCTATAAATGCTAACTTGACTTGATGATTTCTCCATTTGTTTAGCCCAATTTAATTGTTGGTGATTGGTTGAAAATGACACAAAATCATTAACCAATGAGCACTCATTCTCTATGCATGGCGACCATTTTAGGTCAGCACATACTCCGTTCCTTCGAAAGTTAGCCCTAATTTACAATGCCATCAAACTCTGTTTAGCTATCCTCTGCATGAGCTCACCTAACGACCGAATGAGCTTAACGATGCTATTTTAATGGTTCACTAAATTCCCATGACTCCAGATGACAACACCCTGTTTAATTTTCCAGGTGAGCTATATTACCAAGTTACTCCCAATGATATGAGCTCCTCACTCGAATCCCCATAGTCAATGCCCATCACATGTTGACATTTTCCACTTGATGCACATGTTTATCTCATCCTCAAGTTTAGTTCTCCTACATCGAGCCATAGCTAAAGCCTCGAGCGTGAGATTCATGTGACCATGCATTCATCTCCTGGCTCCCTAGTGCATAACAGAATCAAACCTCCTTTGTGAGCTAAATTAAATAGTCACTTTCCTTCATAATGTCTCAAATCTAGCTTGGCTCGAATAACGTATCCCACCGAGCCACCTTTCGTGTGAGCAACATGTCCATGACCTCCAAAATGCGATCCTTCACCATCATAGCTCTGAATGACTCGCCATCTTGACTAATCCACCTAACATCGAGCTCTCTTGTCACTTGATTTGACCCTTGATCATCAGAGTTTGTTCGCATCACCTGAGTCCTTTTCCTAATCACCATCCTCCAAGCTTGAGCTCAATATCCCATCATCCCAGTTTGATTTCACCCAAGTCACCCTACGACATGATCCTGATCATCTGTAGAGATCTTGGAAATACTACACCGAGGCTTTACAACTCGATTCCATCAAAAATCCGAAGTTGGCTTCAGTTTAACTCTTTTATGTAATGAGTTCAACATGAGTTGCTCATTGTTATCTTGATAACCTCAACTCATTCGAGAAATTCGGTGAGTTGTTTTGAGCTCAAAGCCTCCTTAGCTCATTAACATTCACCTTCCCTAATTTGTTTAAGCTTCATGAATTTCTCCTTGGCAATGCTGGAGAGTGCAATGATGGAACATAAAAGAACCTTTTAAACATGATTTATCAATTTTGATGTTTTTGCTCGTGTTGAATAGAAATGGGCCCGCTACAAAATCCCGCTAAACAATTTTCCATACTTGGGAAAACCTTAATGTTTAAAACCTCTAGAAAGGAGAAAATAATTCGAAGATGATCTGAAACCTTTTTAGAACACTGATAAACATTTTTAAAACACAAAATTTACTTTAAATGACCCAAAAATTCTCATGAAGGCCTTTTTTGTCCTAGGGCACAATTGCTCCCTTTTGTCCAATTTTTCCCCAAGGGGAAAAATTGGATAAAATTTTTGGTGACCTCTTGGGGATGATTTCTTGCTAAGAATGATTCCAGTAGCCCTAAGTCATCCATTGGGTATGGAGTAATGTAGGAATCCTGAAAATGATATGATCTTCTATGACAAATACCAAATTTTCCTCGGGCACTAACTTGAACTCTGGAATGCTAGGCATGAAATATACTGAACCTGATGAATACTTGAGCATCTATGGAATACGACATAATTTTGAAGCATCTGAGGAATTAGGAATATCCTGAAACTATTTTTGAAACCTTGAACCTTTCTTCTCCTTGAAAACCTCCAATGATGATACAAATTGAAAAACAACAAAACACGTGACAACAAGGAAAGCAAAAGAAACAACAACACACAACAATGTGCAAAAGCACTTGGAGGAAAACACCTAACTAAACTATATAGGGGTTGGAATGATCTCAAAAGAAAGCTTTGAGATGTATCCCATTCACATGAATGGGAAATTCTTCTCCATTGATCCTAGATAGATGAAATGAATTCACCTCCTTGTAACTTGTGATAATGTATGGACCACTCCAGAGAGCTTCAAACTTGGCGTGCTTACCTAGTTTGGCTTTATCTTCATCCCATTTGAGAACTAAATATCCCTCTTGAAAATGCCTGTCAGATGCCTTCTTGTTAAAATATTTCTTAACCTGAGCCTGATGTTGCTCCAAAGTCCTCACAACCTTGTTTCCTACTTCTTCTAACTCCATGAACTCAACAAACCTAACTGTTAGAGGATCACTCTCAACAACCTCAAGCCAATGACCTAATTCCAAAGAAGTTAACTCCAAGGAGAGTGGAAGTTTTTCTTCTTTTCCTTATACGATCATGAAAGGAGAATTTCTGATGGCCCTTTTAGGTGTGATCCAATCTGCCCATAAAGCAGTCTTAAGTTGTGTGTGCCAACTTGCTAAGTCCTCCTAGTGGTTTCCATAGTGCATTTGATAATCCTTGTGAGGTTTTTCTTGCTAGAATCAGCCAATACGTTTCCTTGTGGATAGTAATTGGATTAAGTTTTGAGATAAAATCCATTTTTAACAACCCATTCACTCAACTTTAGACCAAGAAAAGCCATTGGGTTGTTCTGAAATGACTATAAATGGAACACAAAACCTTGTCATTATACCTTATAAGAAATCAAGAACTACCTTATCATTGCTCTCCTTCAATGCTACTGACCTCTGTCCATTGAGTAAAGTATTCCATGGTAGTGAGGACCCATTTATTTCCATCATTGGATGGAGGATTGATCATCCCGATGAAATCCAACCCCCATTGAATGAAGGGTTGATCCACTTGAATTGGATGCAGTGGAAGAGCTACCAACTTCTATTTTCTAGTGAAAGAGGCACATTCCTTACACTTCTTTACCCAAAGATGGGAATCTTTGAATAAATCTAGCCAATAGTATCTAGCTCTCATGATCGTGGTAGAAATTGTTTTGTAGAATAATTTCCTCCAGATAGGCCATTATGAAACTCTTCTAGTATTTTACTTACCTATTCCATACCCATGTACCGAAGGAGAACACCATTCAAATCCCTTCAAAAAAGAACATCCTCTATGAGAACATAAGGAATAGAAATAAGGTGAAAGGTCCATCTTTGAGTTTTATCCATGTCAATGGATATATCCAGCAAGAAAATGAAACCTTCATTTTGGATAACCAGTCAACCTGATCATCACTTTCATCAGCTATTTAGAAGCGTCATGTCCTCATCACCTTTTGATTCCAGGTCCGTAGTGAGTTGTTGACACAAACCTTTACCTCTGACCAAGTTTGGTAACTTTAATGTGTACCTCATACTCCATCACCTTCAGTGATCCATCCAACACGCTTCTCGTTCATCTCTTTGCTCAACAAAAAGTCCTTGTCGCCTGGATGAGATACCATCCGATGAATTTTGTTGTTGGAGAACATGTGTTTGAATTTTTTCAGAGCTCGAATAACCACAAAGATTTTTTTTCAACTAATGAATAAGTGAGCTCATAGTCTTTGAGGGATTGAGTGAAGAAATTAATTGGTTGCTCCATCAGATCATCATATTGTTGGCTGATGATCCCTAAATTTCTCTCTTGACCTGCAAAAGCATAAAGAATAAAATCTTTATCAAACCTGGGGCTCACCAGCGTAGGTGCTTGATATATGGACGTATTGATGGCCTTGAATCTCTCCTTCCCTTCCTTCATCCACGAGAATGGAATATTTTTCCTGAACATGGTTGTCAATATCTTAGCCAAGGCCGCAAAATGAGGGATGAATCTCCACATGAAGTTTATGGTTCCTAGAAAACTCTGGAGACCCTTCTTGTGACTTGGGAGAGATAAGGACATAATCAAATGGTTCCTGGCTAGATAAATAGAAAATCCTTCCACTGAAACAACATTCCCCATAAAATTTCCTTTGTGCACTGTAAAAAAATATTTCTTGGGGTTAAGTGAAACCCCAAATTCTCTACATCTTCGGAAAACCTTCCTTAGATGCATGATGTGGTCTTCTACATGCTTAGAGTACATAGTTATATCATCAAGGTAAACCAATATGATGTTGTTGATTAGTCCCTTAAATGCCATGTCCATGGCTCTTTAGAAAGTAGCCCTGACATTCGACAATATGAATGACATTTTTTTGTACGTATACATGCCCCACTTAGTAGTGAAACCCTTTTTGAATTGATTGAACTCTTGGACCAGAATTTGATTGTAACCCGAATATCCATCGAGTAAGGAAAATATTTGAGCTCCTACCACCATTTGAAGGATTTTCTCCATTGATGGAAGAGGATAGTGATATTTCAACGAGGCACAATTCAAATCCCTGAAGTCCATGCATAGCCAAATTTCTCTGTTCTTCTTTCTTACGGGGACCAGAATGGCTACCCAAGAGGAATACTTAATTGGAAAAATTATACAGGCCTTGATGAGTTTGGTTATCTCCCTTCTCATCAGTGGCTCAATTTTGGGATTAATCAGCCTCTGTTTTTGATGAACTGGCTTTGTATTAGGATCCAATTTGATGGTATGTTGTGCTAGACTTGGATCAAAACCACGCAAGTATTTGTAGCTCCATGCATAAATGTTGTCATACTCTTGAAAAAGTTTGATTAAATATTCTTTCTCTTCAGGAGTTATTTTTCCCATATTTAGAACTTTTTCATTTGCTACCTCAACTTCCTCAAAATCTTCTTCTTTGACCACCATGTTAGAGCTTTGTCTTTTGGATTGATCATCTGAATTGAAGATGGATTCCAGAGTAACTAAGCCTTTTGGTAGATTTTTAATTTTTAATTGTATGATTTTTTCACCGTATGATTCTTGCAACCTCACTTGATCTTTCGTAGAAAACCCTGCCTCTTCTTATAGGAAAAGAACATTTTTTTTATCACTATCGAACACTTGCCAACTACTCACATTATCAGGGACTGTAAGTCAAACCACCATTTTGATATATTTCCACCCTTCTCTAATGATATCAATAGGTATGTCATATTGCAAGCCAACCGTAGCAAGCCTATTAGCATCGTGATTTTGATTTCTAAGAATTGTGTGGATCTTGAAAGCCTCAAAATCTTTAATCATATCACAAATCTAGTTCTTATATGATCTTAAAAGATCATTTTTTGATGTATTGTGTGGTGTCACTTGATGAAAAACCAACTCACTGTCTCCAAAAATAGTTAGGGCATTGATTCCCTTATTTTGATCTGGTTTAATTCCTTACACAAAGGCCTTGAATTCAACAACATTGTTGGTGCAACTGAATTGCAGTTGAAAAGATGAGAAGTACTTATCCCCTTCTAGAGAAACTAATAAAACAACAACAAATTATCCATTCTTACTTCGCGAACCATCAAAAAATAGTTGCCAAAGTCCTTCAGAGCTATTTTGGGTCTTAACAAGTTGTGGTATGATCACACCTTCTTCATGGATGCAATATGCACCCAATCCTATCTCCTCCAAAAGAAACAAACCACCTTCTTCTTCTACTAATGCCTCAACATAGGGATCATATTGATGATCTTCACTCACATCATCCAACATGGTGTCAGGAAATTCTTCCACAAGAGTGATTGGTTCATGATCAACATATTCTTCTTCTAGTTCACAGATGGTATAATTACCATTTATGGGACTAGCAATGTAGAGCTCCACATGGTTATGGAAAATTGGTTTAGCCCTTATAGTTACTTTAGTACCGTATCGAGTCTTGAGAATCATATTTGACCAATCAACTGATAGATAACTGCCCATTTTGGTAGTGAAATCTCGTGATAGGAAAATGGAAAAGAGAGGAGGAAGATCGATGACCAATATGTCTTGAGTGAATGAAAAACTTGGGCATACATGGATGGTAAGCTAGAGTCCTTTGATGACTCCGATGGTTTGAAATATTGTACCATCCAAATGAATAACTCCTCTAGAGATTGGTGTATATTATATTCCTAACACATCGACAATTTTCTTGGGCATAACTGAGCTACTGACACCAGAATCAATCATGCAATTATGCATCAAATGATCACCAATGATAAGGGAAATATAGAATGGTGGTGGTTTGTTCACCTTAGGAATACTTTCCCCTTCCGGTTGACAAAAAATCGTAGTAATTGTTGCCCCATGACCCAATTCTCCATCGGTTTTACCAAAGCTTTTTAGAGCTTCTTACAACAAATTAATTTGGGAAGGAATTGAAAGTTCCTCTCACATCATGACATTCAGATTGGTTTTATTCAATTTTTCAAAGATGCTGAAGGGAGTTTATCCTACTTTGCTAAAATTTTTTGGGGAGTTAAAATCCTCTTTTGGAAAGTGCTTGTTGGGTACCGTGATGCCTGAAGAAACTTCTTTCCTTGTAGCTTGACTAGCCTGCATCTCTGGCAGTTTCTTTCCTGTATCTTTATCAACTGACGCTTGTGGTTGAGGCTGTAAAGTGGACACTTGATCAGATTTGGAAGGTTGAGATTCTATTTCTCTCTTTATAGAATGATTGTTTTCCGCCACTGATGAAGAATATGTATTCAAACCACAAAAATATTCTACTTGCAAATTTAGCAAATTGGTTTCTTTAGGGGCTTACGATTGATCTACTGCCTCCTGTGTAGACTTTTCTGTTGACTTAGATGGAACAAATACACTTTGAACCATAAGGGCCTAGATAAGAACTCCATTAGGGAAAATATTTTGGTTGTGAGGTTGGGCACAAGGATAACACCATTCGTAGTCTTGACCTAGATTATTTTGGATAGGTACTATGGCTCTAGATGAGCTAACAGTAAGAGGGTTCCAAAATTTCAAAGGCCTGACATGACATTTGCAGCTTGACTTTCAGTTTGATTTTAAGGCTGATTGTTCCATTGAAAAGGATGACGGTTAGCATGATACTACTGATTTTGTGGCTGGTATGGATGATTATATTGAAATTGTTACCTCTTGAGTGCAACGAGCTCGTTCCCAAAAATTTGTAGTAGTGAATTGACTTCAAATAGATCATTTGAAGGGGTGGGGGTAGACTAAAATGGTTTCTTGGAAGCTGCTAGAATAGGAGCAATGGTAGGCTGAGTGTTTGTAAGATCTAGAGACAATAGCATTGGTGGTCATGGAGCTATATTTCCAGTTTGAATCAAGAAATTTTCCACTCTTATGACAACTTTATAGGCATCAGGTAGTGTAGTTCCTCTCATGGATTGGATCATAACTGCTACATCACTATTCAAGGCTTGCAAATAGTACATGAATTCATTATTTTGAGAAGGCTTTATGAGTGTCATAATCCTATTCCAAGCATTTTGGAATCGGAAGTTGAAATCACTCATGTACTCTTGAGGAGATCTCTTTATGGTAGTGAGTTATTCCATGAGTGACAGGTGGTCACCCTTGTCTTTGAACTGTTTACAGAGCTTCTCCCCCAACTCATCCCAAGTAGTTAAAGTACTACACAAAACCACTGAAGTGATTTTCCCTTGAAGGAAGTAGCAAGGAGTTTGACCGTAACATTGTCTTCTGTAATATTATGTACTGCCCAAATGTCTGGATACATCAAGAATATGTTCCATTGGAGTAATATGAGTTTCCCTTGTGTAAAAGGGAAAATTTTTGAGTGTCACACTAGGTATAGGATCACGTTGAGCCAACTGAAGAGGAATTCTTGCATTGAAAGGAAAAAAAACTTTCCTTACAGGGGTTGCCATACCAACGAGAGGTTGATTGTTCCTGGGTGGAGGAAACCTTCCGTAAGGAGGAGTTGAATGACCCATATGAGGTGATGCTACAACTGGTGATGTTGAAATTCCTCTTCTCCTTCTCCTTAGAGGAGACAAGGATAACTCGATATGTTGATAATTTCCTTCTCGTCTCGTAGAATATCTTGTCTGAATTCTTCACATATGTTAACACATTGAGATTTTAAATCTAGATATATAGAGTCGCAAGGTACTTTGATTCATGAAAGTATGAAGAGAAGTACCAACTCTTATCCCATTAAGCGTGCCAAAAATTGTTATCGCCAAATCATTACACCCTCCGAATGGAAAGAATGTGAACAGGACATTTGGTGTGATTGGGTAACATGGGATCACCTCTCAAGTTGTGGGACTTGGGCTCAAGGTGAACCTCTGAAGAAGGCTGACTTCCTCTTCCTAAACTAAGTTCTATACTACTCCTAGTGCAATAAAACAACTAACTAGACCTATACTAACCTGTCATGGGATTAGGGAAAGAGATTTTGCAAGAAATAAAACCTACACTAAGGATGGTGATGCACCAAGAAAAAGGGGTTTGCTAGAAAAATTTATGATCTTCAAAAAGAGAAGGGTTGATTTGAAGAGGGTGAGAAAATACACCACAGTCCAATTTCACCTACTACAACTTAGAGAGGGTAAACAAGACACCACAGACTATGAAGCAAGTGTTCCCTTTATTAAGATTAATAAAAAATATTTTTGATCTTCCAGTGAATAAGGATGAAATTGAGAAGGATGAGCAAGCATCACAACCCAACCACATATGAAACTCCACTACTAGACAATTAAAAAACCTCCAAAAAACTGCAAGTGGAAACTTGAATTTTAACAGTGTACCTATAAGCACGAGAAAGGCACAACGAAGTAGATATAATGATGAAAGGACCAATAATAGTCACAAAACAAAAACATTTATTACTTGAATCACATTAAAAATGCATCAATACATTCATCTAGAGGCAACATTTTCCATTACAATACTTGAAGAGAGGCTTGAAAGTTCCCCAATCCACAAAACTAGTAGAAAGAGAGAGGATTCTTGAAAAATGTGCACTTGTTCAATTGTCCAACCCCTTGGAATGAAATCCTCCTCTATATTTATAGAAAAATACTTGTGAGAGAAGAGAGGAGATATTCCAAAATTCTTAAACATGAATAATGGCACATGATGGCCTTCATTAATTACATCATTAGTTACATAACTTAGGAACATTCCATCATGCCTCATTAGTTCAAAGTTTGAACTTATCCGCTATTTCTTAAAATAATATTTTTACTAAAAATAAAATTTACATTTGGTGGGAGCCCTTGTATCCTCCATCGAGCCATTAGGTTGGTCTCTCACATGTCATATGTTAAATTGTTCTGTAGCACTAGCTCGACCCTTCGAGTCGAGTTGACACATATGTTTTTACTCAAGCATGTAATGATAACCCGCTTTGACCGAGTCTCTTTGTCCATCATGTTGAGATCTCCATTTCTAACCACCACACTCTCCATTTGCCACGTCCTTGGCATCACACTTCCTCGACCTTTGACCTTGTCATTATGCCTTTACATGCCAGACCAACTCATGTTGAGCTATGAATTGGCTTACAGTTGAACCATTGACTAGATCCCTAGGGAAATACCCATGCATTTCACAATGGATTTCCTAGTGTCCTAGGACGAGTCATTAGTTCTTTGACACGTATGTTTTTACTCCTCTGAATTTGGCATCATAAACCGCTAACGCTTGTGCTCCCTGTGACTCGGGCCTTACCTTTATTGGTGGAAAAATATTATACTAAAATCTCAGCGAGCCATCACTACACATTCCAACACGTCTCACCAAGTTCCTTGAACACCATTCCATTTCCATGCACTAGCCAGACGCTTCGACATCAAACTCGGTCCCTTAATGGCACATTTCTTTGGCAAAATTTCTCCCTTGGCTCACCATCTCATTATTCCCACTTGACAAAGCTCGTCTGAATCTCACCATAGGGTTTAGATTGAGAGAACGAGATAAACTCACCAAGTTCCTCGATGGCTTGTCACATACCAACTTCGAGTGAGCTCACTTTGCAAGCCAACCGTGACAACCTTCTTGAATGCATTCACGTGAACTGAGTTGAGCTCCAACCTCTTCAACTCACTAAGCTTGGTTCCCATCAAACTAGCCCCGTAAACTCCCAAATGACTTGGTACGAGCTTAGGTCAGTCGAGAGAGTTAACTTTGGTCGAGCTCCTTCCAAATTCATTTCATGCCAACTTCAAGCTTGAGATCTCCACTCTCCTCTTCATGTGGCTCAATGATTTTACCAAAATCACGGCTGAGTTGGCCTTTTCACCTCTCACATAAATTTTCATCCGAGCAGCATTTAAATCTTCTAATAGGCACACGTTCTTACTCGAGTCGAGCCACATAATCTCATACTCATCTCGGTTCCCTGATAGGCTCACCTTAGATTGTAATAACAACGCTGATCAATTTGACATGGATTTTGAGTTGGATATTGCACCATTCTCTTTTCAGACTCTTCCCCTTAAGTGATGCATTCACCATGTCGAGCTCATCTCACCTCCCATTGTGTAATGAGCTTGTGTTCGATCTATAACGAATCTTCAATTCTAAAGTGCCTTCATCTTAACTGACTCGGCAAGGACCGAGTGACTCACCCTAAAAATTTCTTGAACACGAGCCAAGCTTCCAAGATTATAGCTGAACCATTCAAGCCATTAGGATTTCCACACTGAGTGTCTTGGTTTCAACTTGGATGGCCTCGTAGACTTGTTATACCGACTTATCACAATATCAATTTTTTTCATGAGCTAGGTGCTGACTCCTACAAGCTATTTCCAAACACCATTGAGCTCACCACTGATCAAGTAACCCAATCGAGTCATTCTACATATGAGATCATAGATTTCCAAAACACAGTTGTTTGTAACTCGATTTGAAAAGATCTTTCCTTGTGAATCTCTATAGGAGTTGAGTTACTATTGATCTCGACATAGAACTATCATCTGCCTTACCTAGCAAGATCGGTTGGCAATATTGAGCCACCTTTTCTCCTGAGATCTTCATGGTATCTTTAAGCTCACTTCTTGATCTACCTATATGCTTATGCTCAAGCTTTGATCCTCCTGATCATCGTGGTATGGCCCGATCTGGATAGCCCCTTGTCTAACAAGCTCAACTATTTTGTAAATCACTTTTCTAGCCATTCGGCTTGGTCCTTGTGCAAGAAATTCAAACACTACGTTACCATGCTACCTCGAGTTTGATGAGCTAAAATTTTGAGTCTCTACTTTCGGAATCATGCCTCGTTCATCTATTTTCATGGTGGCTCATTCGTAATGACTCATTCATCAACTAACCAAATGTCACCTCAACTTAGGTGGTGTCTTTTCAGTAGGCCTGACATGCCATCTTGACTAGCTCAGACATAAGTTCCTGGTCTTACCCTAAGATTTCTCCACCATTAGCTATTTGTGCTCGGGATCCTGACATACATTTTCTTGTTCCACACAGCTTAGCTTGACTGAGCAAGCTAAACTCACTGAGTTCCTCTATGGATCTCACATACCAAATAACAATTGAGCTCACTTTGTGAGCTGAACTTGATCACCCTCCGACGATGCATACACATAAACCAAGTTGAGCTCGAAGTTGACTCAACCTCATCCCATTAAGCCACCTCTATGCAATTGTCATGACCTCTTACCGAGCTCCTTCTCTTCAAACTACTAGGAAGCCAAGTGTCAAGCTCTATCTTAAAAGTGATATCCTTGAACTGACGGCTTAGCTTGATGTCATAGCTCCTTACATGAACCTAAGTCCTTTGACAAATCACCTAAGCTATACATTCTATGTCAACTAAGTTGTCCATTTCTAAGTTCACATCCAGTATCGAGGTCCCAAGATGCCTTTCACTTGCATGCATTTAATCCTCAAGCGATGTTTTCTAAGTGCAAACTGACTACATTAGCTCTTACCAACTCACTACTGAAATCCCAAAACAATGTTCTTTGATCCCTGACGTTGATTAAAATCAACCAACTCACCTTGAGCTCGCTGAGCTCATTCTTTGCTTAATGCTATCCACCCCTCTAAATATATTTTTACCTTAGTGGTTAGACTTCATTAGTTTCTCCTCGAAATCAGTGAGGTAAATAGAAGCAAAATAAGACCTTTTAAACACAACCTACTAATTTTGATCATTTTTTTAGTATCGGATGAATGTGGACCCATCATAGGGAAATTTCTTACCCTAAAAATTGGAAAAGGGAAAATAGTCCGAGATGATCCCAAAACCTCCTGGAACACCAGAATTTCTCATTAAGCAAAAAATTTACTCGAAATGACTCAAAGTGATCATGAAGGGATTTCCCAGTCCTAGGGTATAATTTCTCCCATTTTCCAATTTTACTCCAAGGGGAAAAATTAGATAACACTAACCAAGGAGCCTTTGTACTTGGCAGGAAAATTATGGACAACATAATTACTATCCATGAAGCTATACACTCTGTGGATCTCTTAGAGAGGGAGGCTATGATTGTGAAGTTGGACATGCAGAAATCTTATGACAGAATATCTTGGGAATTCTTTTATTCCCTTATAATGTAACTAGGATACCATGCTCACTTCATTAAAATGATCCAAGCTTTTACTAAAGAACCGAACTTCTTAGTCATAATTAATGGTAAACCCAATGTCTTCTTCAAATATGAAAAGGGGTTGAGGCAAGGGGATCCTCTATCTAGCTTCCTATATATTATAGTTGGTGAAAATTTGAGTAGACTTTGCTCTAAAGCTCAATAGTCTGGAACTATGGAAGGTATTAGAGTGGAAAATGGAGTTGAAAACCAATGCTTGCAACATTTTTTTGATGATATGACTCTTTTAGGACAAGATGATGTTTAGGAATCCATGGCTATTAAAGGTATCACCAAGAAATATGAAAGGGCCAAGGCGTAGAGGTTAAAATTTAGAAAAATCTCTTATTTTTTCATTAATGTTGGGGAGGAACAACAAAATAGATTGGCCAAAATACTAGAGTATAACATCAAGAGCCTCCTTGATACTTATTTGGGAATGCCTCTTTGTGGGAAAAAAATTGATGAAGGAGGATGGAATAAACTAATAGAGAGATTTCATAAAAAGCTGGCATTTTGGAAAGGTTCCCTTCTTTCTCAAGCTAGGAAGGCTCAGCTCCTTCAAAGCTTCTTATAAGGCATCACAGTTTACATAATCTCAATCTTCACCTTACCAGGTAGAGTAAAGAAAGCTATTGAAGGAATTCAGAAACAGTTTCTATGGACTGCATAAGAGGACAAAATAAGAATCTTGCTAGTGGAATGGGAAAAAGTCACTCAACCTAAGGAAAGGGGTGGTCTTGGATTAAAAAATATTCAACTCAGGAACCAAGATCTCATAGCCAAGGTGGGCTAGAGACTTCACAGAGAGGAAGGTATCTGAGTGAAAATTCTGAAAGTGAAATATTTGTGGCCCTTTGTTAGAACTCTCGTAATATTTTCTGATATGGATATTCCTAGAGGATCTATCTTCTGGAATAAGCTCTGTCAAACTAGAAAGTTGCTAGTTAAAGGAAGAAAGTGAAACCTTGGAGACAGATCTATAAATTTTTTTTGGGAGGATCCTTGGATTGAGGACAGAGCTCTGAAATTGGTTTCTCCATGGAGAGAGATTTGGCCTTTTTCATTTAGAAATAGGGAGCTCTTATCTACAACTATTGGGATAAAGAGAGGGAGTGGATTACCATCCTCCCTCCCCCTCACTTTAATGGAGATATTTGACCCTTTCATGAACTAAATAAGAAACTTAAGGATTACCATATTCCCTATGATAGAGTTTAGGACGAGATGATCTGGAGAAATATGGACATTGGGGAATATGAGGTTAAGTTTGGCTACCTGTTAAACTTTAAAAACATACAACCTAATAAGATTTGGAGGAAGGTATGGAATAAGAAACTTATCGCAAAATTTAATTTCTTCTAATGGGAATTTTTCAAAGGTAATATTTTAATTGTGGATAGACTTAGAAAAAGAGAAATGATCATTATCAACAAATGTGGGCTATGCAAAGGCAATGAAGAATCTATTCAACACCTATTTCTTGAATTCCCCTTCTCAATTCAAGTCTTCTCTGTGGTCCTTGGAATATTTAATATGCATCTGGTCCTTCCTGGGGAAGTGGCCCTCCTACTTGATCAATGGAGTTTTAATTAGATTGCTACAGTCAAAGAAATTTTGAAACTTGCTCTTCCTCATGCTTTATGGGGAATATCATTAGAATGAAATAATAGGATCTTTAGGAATAAGGTGTATAGAATGGAGAAGGTGATTAAAAAAGTGAGACATACTCTACAAGATAATACTCAGATTTTAAATCCCAAACATGATAGAGATTATTTGGATTGGGAAAAGGGAATCCTTAGGAGCATGGATATCATTCCTAATAGTCATGTGAAGAAGAGTGTGAACCAAATTGTCAAATGGTCTAAGCCACCTGACAAAATATTTAAGCTTAATTTTGACAGCTCATAAATATTGAAGGACAACCTAGCAGGTGGAGGAGGTCTAGTGTGTAACCATAGGGGTAGATACGGGACCAATTGGTAATCATACAAAAACCTACGATGAGGATAAGGCTATGCTATGGGGCATCCTAATGTGTAAAGACCTAGGATTAAAAACCATCAGTATTGAAGGTGATTTAATGTGTGTTATTAACACTCTCAAGGATCGGAGTAAATGTGGATGGAAGATCAATAACTTAATCATGGAGGCTCGTGGCATCTTAACATCATTTGATCAAGTGGAATTCCTTCACACTTACCGAGATGGAGATAAGCATGTGGATGCATTGGATAATAAAGGTACTGACATGGAAGATTTTGTGATGCGTCCGGGGACATGTATCCCTTGGGGTCATATCAATAATATGATTAATGAAGACACGAATTAGGAGGTTGAGTAATGATGAAACCCATAGTTCTCATGCTTGGGTTTTTGAAAGGGATTTTTCTTTTTTCAAAAATGGCTCGATACATCTCATTTGATATTTACTTAAGTTTTTTGAGACTAGCTTTGGATTCTACGTGTTCGAAGAAGGAAAAAATGAAGGATCCATGGGAGGCGACATGGTGCACACTGAACCTACCACTTTTATCCATCTTAAAAATGAAAATGCATTATGGAAATTGCTGTACAAAGGTGTCTTTACCAGGTACATTTGTCAACTAAAAGGTAATGATCTTGTGCATTCTGTGGATTTTGGTGATGCTTGGATTGATGTGGGTTTCACTTTTAGAGGAGTTCAAATTATGGTTTCTGAGGAAGATGTTACCGAGATCATGGGACTAAAAACTAATGGAATTAAAATTTACAATGATAAAACCCATAAAAAAACATGAAATTGCTACTTTCTTTGAAGATGGGGAGAACATTGTGGCTTATGATTATGGTATTTCCCAAACTTTCCTTCCTAACAGATGGGTTGATGTATGTCTTGTGGTCATGAAATATCTAACCTTAGAGGGGAAGTTCTGGAAGATCTTTTCACACCATCTCTCTATCCTGAATTTATTTCACAGAGATCAGACTATGAGCTTGGATTTATTCCTCTATAATTTGGTGCTTTCTACTATTGAGGATTTCAAAAATAAGAATGTGGACATCCCTCTGCATCAAGGAACAATTCTTCTGCTTGTTCAAAGAATTAATCCCGTCATTCCTGCTCATCCCGACCATAACAATGAACCCAACTTGGATCAGGAAACCCTAACATCTCACCTCAAATGCATGAGAAAAAGGAAAGAAAAATATCCATCTGTGGGAATAGTGGATTCCTTGTAAAATTTGAAGAAGGGGATTCAAAATTTGGGTGAAATTTCTAGTAAAAGGGAACATGATTTTGTTGATTGGGAGGCTAGACTGATGAGAACTAAATTGACTGCTGACAATATCCTTACTATTAATAAGAACCTCATATAGGATTTGAAAGAATTCCATCACAATATTGAAGTTGAAAAAAAGAAAATTAGGGGTATTCAAGTGGATTATGTTATGTAGGAACAAAGTATCTCCATATTGCAAGATCAAGTTTCTAGGGAGGAGAGAAAACCCAACATGAAGCTCATGCTTAGTACTTCCGATAGTAATGCTTCTGATACTAGTGAGAGATCTAAAATGGAAGCGGTGAAAACCTAGGTCAAAGATAAAGAGGAGGCCAACATGGAGGACCAGACTAAGAAAAAGAAAGAAAAACATCTAAAGTGTGTCATCATAAAAGTGGTTGGTAGAAAAGATGGAAGCCCGAGTACCAGAGCTCGCAAAAAATCCATGGAGAACTAATTGCTTGCCTTTGGCTGACCTTATTTTTTGGTTTCTGTTGGTTTCTATTTAGTGGTGTTTTGGTAAAAAATGTATTGTTTTATATGTAAACTCTTTTGAAGTTTGGATCTATTTTTTGGCAGTGTATCGTCAAGTCTTTTTGAATTTGATGGTTTTTGTCTGAAACTGGCTTCTTTTTTTAAGGGGTTTTTTTGTTCCCTAGTTTAAAACCAAACTCTTTTATCTTATCTAAAAAAATTGTTCGTTGACTAGTGCCTTATGCATTGGGCCCTGTGGAGTCATATAGAACTTATAGAAAGGAAGATTAGAAGGAAACACACACACACAAAAAGAAGGAAAGGAAACACACGACACACAATAGGAAGGGAAAAACATGCATCAATCACCTATGGTATAAGGTGGGGGACAACCAGCTTTCACTAAAGTACTTTTCATTTCTCAAAAGTTACCCCTGAAGAGGCAACACTAAATGATGATGTTCTGCGAAGCCGTTGATGGGTTCCAGAAAGTAACCACCTTTCCTTAATTGTTTATGGAAGCCATATGCCTTCACAATTGTCTATGTACTTGGTAGGAGTGAGTCCGTGTGAGGTTTTTGATGCTTAGGTCCTTGCTTGGAAATTCCACTACCTTCATCCCTTCTGAAATCAGTTTCATCATGCCAGTTTCCTTCCATGTTTATCCATATAGATGATTCTCCATCGAGCATCTCATCGCTGCCCCAAAGCTGATTTTCACCATGTTCTAAAAAACTCTCTTCAATGTAAATCAGCTCAATGTTTTCCCTATTATCTTCTTCCATGACGGAGGTTTTTTCTTCAAGAATGGAGATGTCCAAAGGAGATACACGAACTTTTATTCTTTTGCACTCATGAACTTATTCACACAATGTGGAATAAAAAGGCATGTTTTCATGTTTATTCTCGTCAACCAAAGTATTAGAGAAGTCATCAATCTTATCCCATTGCTCCATTTCAACATCAAAAATTGGTACACCAAAATAGGAAGCACAAATTGAATCATACTTTGCTTGTATCTCCATGGCCTAGGTTAGGAGTTCAAGACTAATTTAAGGATCCTCAGTTTCTTCTATAACCTTCAAGATATCCTATACAGATAGTTCTTTTGAAATTTCCATAAGATCATTTTTATCTTCATTAGAAGAATCTTCTTGTTGTACCTCAAGCAGATGGCTAAAAATATGATCCATACGGGCCCATGATTCATTTGAAACATCTTCATGCACCTCTTTCATGCTTTTCATTGCTAAAGATTCACTTTCTTGTAAATACAGGCATACTTGATTCATGACACCTATTGACAAGGAGAAGATATCCAAGCTTTGTGGGAAGGGTGCTCCTTCAAGATCAAAATCCATATCATCTTCTTCTTGGTAAGAAGCTGAGAACCATGTTGGGACAACAGTATGACAAGAATTTTCTGCTATATCTTGACCATCCATTATCGAATCTTCTTGCTCAGGTGAAAGATGAAAGGCTATGTTTTCACCATGATGATGATTCTTCTCCTTGAGTGAGTAGAGGTTATGTTTAAATTTCTCGTTCTCCTTGGATTTGAAAATAGAGTGGGCTTCTTCCATTTTATCATCCATGATTACATCGGGGAGAGAGTTTGATTCTTTGACTTCCTTCATTTCTTCATGCAACATTTTTACGTCACTTGAGGAATCAGGAGGATTATCTACGAACACTTGAAGTCATCATTTTTGGGCCACGATGTCGGATGAGTTTCTTACACTTCTTCACATCTCTCCATTTCATCATCAATTGAAAGATAAAAACTTGAAAAGAGATCATTAATGCTTACTTTGAATTGACCATCTTCTTCATCATTTGTGGAGTCTTCGGAGAGCATTGGATCATCCATTATGTAGTAAGGATCTTACTTTACTAAATATATTATTCCCCCCATGGGTTGTGACTTGAGCTAAATGGAATTTCTTAATGGTGATCCTATCTTTGTCTCTTTAACTTCTTTCTCCATGACGTTGCTTTGGCTTTCATTGGAAGATTCCATGACAAGATCTTCTTTACAAGCATCCAAGAATATTTTGGGAATAAAAATCTTGTAGTATAGGAAGTAATCTGAGTCTTCTTCGATAGGGTGCATCTCATATTCTTCCTCCATTTGATGCAGAGTTTTAAAATGTTCATATCTTCTCTATAGAGCTAAAGCATACCTCCAAATTTCATTAAAGACTTCAGGTTCAGAATTTCCTTTTATTATGCTCTCAAGCATTTCCACATATTCTATTTTTAACATGTTCATTTCTTCATCACCATATGTAATGAATTCATCTAGAGAATGGTGGAAGAAGGACAACGTTCTCAATTTTGTAGTGAGTTGTGCGAGATTGCAAAAATCTTCTTCAGTGGATCTTGCACCATTCTTCCTTTTTTCATCTTCTTGAATGCTGATTTTATCTTCATCGGAAGGCTCAAGGATATGATTTTCTTTAGCGGCATTCAAGAACCCTTTGGGTATGGAAACCCTATGGTATGAATGATCTTCAGGGGTTTCCTCTATAGGATAATTATCCTCTTCTTCTTTCTCGCTATGGGCTTCTTCAAGTTTCTCATTCATCTCTTGCAAGAATTTCACATATTCTCAAGCTTCACACCTTATCTTATGTATCCTTTGAATCCATTCTTATTCATCGATGACAGGGTCTTTCTTCTTTCCTTTGTCAACACTAGTCTGGAACCATGGCTGATCAACGATCTTATTTTCTGGGAAGACATCTTCTTCTTCTTCTTCACTGTCACTCATTGGTACTTCACTCCAATATGGAAATATCTTCATGATGTGGGAAACAAACGTGATAGGGGTTCGTTCCTTGATGGATTCGCTTTTAAACAATGATTTTCCTTCGAAATATGATTTTTATTTTTTATTTTCAGAACTTGTGGTCGTATATTGGGTGCAGATGCTGCTAAATCTGCCCCACGGTGGGTGCCAAAAACTGTTGGTGAGAAACTTTGTTAGGTGGACAAACTTGTGGATTTCTTGTCAATGCTCTAGGAATCTAAGTCCCTCTACTTAACTGGTGAAGCTGCCGTATATGCATGCACGTGAAAAGGTGGATTTCTGTGGTGGCCTTTCAACCGGGGATCCAACAGGGACACTCCACTGACCCTGCGGCAAAGCTTGCAGATACCTGCAAGAGAGGTATTTGTCTGAAAGTGGGAAAGGGAGTGAGGAAAGAGGTAGGAGAACTAATGTTGTAGGTAGATAATCAGATTCCTGCACACACACTAGTTAAAAACTTCAACACATGCATTCATGAGAAGAAACAACTCTGTAAATAACAATAAGACCAAATAGAATTTATCGATCACAAAGTATCAAGAAACCCCTTAGTCAAAGAAAGCTGGAAAGTCCTTCTTGTATTGATTGCTCAAACCAAAGTTGTACATAATGAAGAAATAGAGGAAATTTGAGAATAAGGGGAATGGAAGAATTTGGCCATCTCCTTTGTTCTCTCAAGGTACAATATACTCTTGAGTTTACAAGATCAATCACCAACCCTTTACAATGGGAATGACGTTACAATTTATAGAATGAGAGGTGACTTATCATCTTCCTCATGACCTTTCGAATACCTTAATATGACTTAAGACTGTTCATATTCCACTTTAAATATTTAAGTCCCTTTTATAATAACAAGGCGACTTAATTTACATTATATTTCTAAATTCATTTAAGTCATATTAAAAGTTTAAACCCCAACGCGAAATTAGAATATTGGAAAGTGAGAGAAAGTTGGGGGGAAGAGGAGAGAGAAAGAGAGGGAGAAGAAGAAGAGGAGATGTCATTCCTCATGAAGTCCATTGATCCTCGTTGATGGAAAGCTCCAAATGCAGTGAAACTCTAAATCTTCGAACTCCTTGCACACTATGAAACTTCTCCAAATTATCTCATGAACGCTCGCTAAGTTGAATGAACTAAGGTGGATCTTGAATGCCCTATGAAAAATGACTAGGATGCTCCTGAACAATTATTTCCCCCTGAATGATTATCCTTGTACATCCCATTGTGCCAAAAATTCTCTTTGAGTGTAACTTACTATTTTTAGTAAGTGTGAAAAAAGCAACTCTCTTGATCCTTTGTTGAGTGTTGTGACCTTGATTCCCCTTTCTCCTTGCATTCCTCACTCCTTTGGATCAAATTTCTATTTTTAGCAGGTGCTCGAGGGCCCACTTACTATTTTTAGTAAGTGCTAAAAATTTCCGTTCTGGTGGATTCGCAGTTGTAGTACACCTCCAATGTCTTCGTCTTCTTCGCAGGTTCTTCTATCGATGACTTTCCCAAAATAGCAGTTCCTATGTAGTAGACCTGCTATTTTTAGAAAGTTGGCCTCTGGGAGTCAGATTGACTTGGAACAAAAAATTTTGATATGGGTTTTTTTCCCAATATCCTCCCTCTGAAATTTCGGGCCTGCCCGCTTAATAATCCAGGAGATTTTAAAGTTTTAATTTTCGGACCTGACAGTGCTTCTAGGTACGGCAACCATTAATGGACCTCAAAATTGCAGGTCTGGTTTTCTCCTCCATTTGTGAAGAAAATTGTATTTTTGATGTGGGTTTTTTCTTCTAGTGCTTCACGTGTAATCTTACTTCGGTTCGGCAACCGGTTTGATGGGAAATCCCACTTCTTTCTTTATTGAGCCGGAAAGGAGATTTCTTCGTTGTGGATGCTCTGTTCCACATGGGGGGATTTTTAATGTGTTTTCTTGATGGAATTTGGTAGAGGAATGGGTAGAAAAATATATCTTGTTGTTTCATGCATCTGTTTGGGAGATTTATTCAACTTCTCATTTCATGGCTATGGAGTTTTCTCTGTTTTCTCCTTCTGTGCTCCGTGCTTCTCCTTCTGTGTTTGATGAGGATTCCTTTGAGACCTATGATCACTATGGGGAAGGTGTTTCAGTTCTTGGGTTGAGAAGGTCTGATCATTTGCAATGGCGGAGTGATGGTGAGACTGTTGCAGAGGAAGTAGGGAGGAATGAAGTGCACATATAACTGTTAGAAGTTAGAAGCGGGAAAAAGTAACACTTGGAAAAAATTCAAAAAGATATGCACAGGTAGGGCTTGGGCACATTTTTCCATGCTTTATGTCCCTGACCTCAGGGATGTGAGGGACATCAATTTCCACAATGAGCAAGATGGCGACACGTGGCACTAGATCCAACGACAGGGAATGAAGGAGGAAAAAGCTGATTTAAAGCACTGGGAGCTGAAAGGAGGTCACATGGGTGTCCAAATGACTCCCTATGGGGGCTGGGTGACATTTTTCCATGTTTGATGTCCCCCACCTCAGCTTCATAATGGACATCAGTTTCAACGGTGGTCCTGGAGCATGACACGTGGCACCCGATCCGACGGTAGGGAATGCACGCTCCAAATAAGCACCTGGGGGCTGAACTGCAGTCACGTGAGTGTCCAGAAGACTAACTATGGGGGATGGGTGAATTTTTAAAGTTCTGATGTCCCCTACCTTAGGTTCATAAGGGACATCAGTTTCCATGGTGGTCCTGGAGCTGACATGTGGCACCCGATCCAACGGTAGGGGATGAATGCTTTAAAAAAGCACTTGGGGGCTGAACTATCAAGTATGGAGGTCGCATGAGGGTCCAAGAGGTCATATGAGGGCTGAGAGGGATTCAAGGGGTCTGGGAGTAATTTTCCAACCTTTTTATCCCTGACCTTGGGGGACCTGAGGGACACAAAATCATGCCAGGCTCCTGGTGCTGACACGTGTCCTCCCAAAAAATTGGCTAAGTCCTGAACCTTTGAGAGGGTAACTTGTGATAACTTGAGCTCCTGATGGACTTTTTTGGAAACATTTTATATGATAGTGACTGTAAATGTCCTTTTGAATCCAATGGTGTGGGTATTGTGTCTTTATTATTCCATTTTATCCCTAAAAAATCAGATTTTTGATTTTGTACTCCACCTGTGCCTGAGAAAAACTACCTGCAGACCTAATGCGCCAAGGTGTTGTGAAAAATATTACTTCACCATAATTTAGGTCTTGTAATATTATTTCTGGATATATATATTTTTCTCCTAACTCCATCCAGAGCTCCCAGAATCTTCTTCTAAAGCCCAAAAGTTTTTTTAGGCCTGTGTACCGCCTAGGCTTGTGAACCCTATTTTTTACTCAGACTGCTCCAAGTCTTTCAAAACTTACCCAAACCTTCAAAAATCATTTCAATTATGTTATAAGGTATTATTTTCACCTCCATGTTTAATTTTTCCCTTCTGTTCCACTCCAAAGGGATGAATACAGTCCTGGGAAGGCTAGTGATAGCCCTTCCCTATACTGCCAAAAGATAGTGTCTTTTTAGAACTCCCTAAAATCACCTAGGTGGAATGAACATTGAACTTTCCTAAATCACCTAGGGGACCAAATTTGACATCAAATAGGGGGTGATCAGACTGATGGATTTGACTCGGGGTGTCTTGGAATGATGGGACTTGAAAAAAATAACACTAGGGTATCATTGTCGTGCTTGGAAATTGTCAATTTCCCTGTTGCACATTTACACGACAACACCTAGAAAATCAAAAATTGGTTGTTGGTTGTCATCGAAGGTTTCCCTTTTTGGCAGGATTTAGTGTCAGCTAAGAAATATGATAATAAAATCAAGGATATAAATAGCCACAACATAGGCCAAAACATGTTTAAACTAAGGTTGACAATTATTTATGAGAAACTATGTATCGTTGAATTACACAAGAAACAATATAAAATAAATTTTTTTATTATTATTGGCAAATAGTTTTTTGAAAGGGACTATACCCTTGAGTACAAGAGAGGGCCTAGGAGCCAAAATAGGAATGAAAATCAGAGAAAAAAGGATTAGAATCCAAGTATGACAATGAAGCCCAAAGTAGCCAAAAAATAGCTACCCAAACAAGACAAAACAACAAAAACCCTGCACAAAAGCAGCAAAGAAACCACAAAAAAATAGAAAAAAAACAAACAAGAGTAGCTAAAGCACCTACAACTAATTCTTGACAACTTTGTCGATGTTGGTTTTGATGTTCTTCCAGGATTTGAACATTCCCAAAGTTGTCATGTGGGCAGCATCAGTCTTATCCAGCTGATCAATGGTCCTTTTGCTTTCCTTATCATTGCCCCAAAGTGTTGCCGGAACTCCGCTTAGATTATGAGACACTTCTGACATGTTTCTCAATGAATTCCTCAATCGTACTAAAAATGGCCATATTGTATCATCATGACGAGTTTTATCCTTCCCTAAGATATGGGAGTCTAAGGAGTTCAGCTTCTTGTAGATAGCATACCATCTTCAATCTGGCTGTTATCAATATCCACCTCCTCCTCCTTCTTCCTCTTTCCTTTCTGTTTTGCCAAGTTCTTAACCTCATCCTTCAACAACTTCATTTCAACTTCTAAGGCATCCATCCTTTTTGTAGAGCTCTCCATATGCACATCTTGGGGACTAGGCAAAGGCTAATATTCAGGAGGAAATGTGCAATTTCAATTTCATGAGGGCCCTTCCCCAAGCAAGAGTATCGAGGTTAAGCCTTCTAGATGCCTTGGTGACTAGTCTGACCGAGGTGGAAGTGAGTTGGGGGGCGGGAGCAGCAGCAGGGGGAATGGAAGATGAAGCCTGGATGGCTGGCAGGGGGTGACAGCAGTGGTGGCGAGGTCATGTGCAATATAATATAAAATAATTATTATATACACATGGTCTTGAAATTAAAACCAAAGTGGAGCATACCAACATTTAAACCTTAAATATATTAATATTAACATTAATATAATATGACACTGACATGCTACAGGAGAGTATATTTTGTCAAACACACACAATCTCTTTAGTTATATAGTGGATGATGATAGAGTTGGTATTTAACGACTAAACACAAGCCATAGTTCACAAAAAGATGGATACAATGATGAAGGAACATGCAAGTGTACATGACGAGGAAATTGTAAGGCTTCATCGCTAACTAATGGGTTGTTTAATATTTTTTGCGTGGTATTTTTTATTGGTTGGTATTTTTATTTTTAATAATTAATTGAGTGTCATCTATTTTTTTTTAGAGATTAGATTGGAAGACTCAACCTAAAAACTTATTGAAGTGAATAATATAGAATTAAAAATGAATACTTTAAACATAAAGACAAATATCATGATGTCGATATAAGAGAATGCCCTAAAAATAAACAACTACCTGATTTGAATAAATTAACTTGTAAATATAAATTAAAACACAAAATAAAAATCATTTTGTCAAGGCCGCTTGGTATTTTGGTGAAGCTGTCTAGCTCACATATAGTCCACCAGGGATCAATTCTTATCAAGAGGGTGAGGCCAAGATCATACCTTGTGTGATTTTGATGGCGTAGATGCCCTCTACCCGTTATTGCCTAGCTAAAGGTGATCACTGATTTAGATGTACACGTACTCAACTTTATAATTTATTATGTTTCTTTTTAAATGCAAATAAATACTTTATTTGTTCTTTAATAACTTTTTAAATTTCAAGCATAGGTAATAACTTAGTTTTTCCATGTAAAATTTTGAATTTTTCCATTACAATATTGTATTACAACATTCAAATGTGTAATAGTTTGTGGTCGACTACACATTTTGAAAAGAACTTCGATGCAAATTTTTTTTTTTTTTTTTGCCTAGTCTAAGGATATTTTAAGACTAAATAGAAGTTTATAGAAAGTTTCAAGGAAATAAATTGTATATGAAAATAATTATTTTTAATATTTAATTATTCTATGTATTATATTTGAAATATTTTATTGTTTACATATTTTTATAAAATTATTATTTATTCTAGCCTTCACAAGGTCTCCTTTTGAAGTCGGATATGCCTTTTCTTATGAGGCAAGGGTGTCCACATAAAGACAACTTAGTGCGCCCATGTTGGGATTTATTAAAGATGAGTTGGATTTCAAATGTTTGGATTCCATTCATGGTCTAGACAGTAGCATCGATTCTGAGACCGTTAGGCATGGAATTTTGTTTTTTTGGATCTATTAACTATACAGTTGCATTATAGAGGAGGCTCATGACCACCCAATACCATGTTTTTACATTCTTCCATCCATTTGGGACAAGATTTGTATGTTTTAATCAAATATGGCTATTTTTTATATTTCTTGCTTTCCTACAATTACTCCATCATACAACTGAAAGGGGGGAAACCAAGTGCTACATTGAATAAGCATTATGGTTGGGTTTTGAACCAATAACCTTTTACATTTTCCCCATTTTTAATTTGGAGGGTTTCTCTCATTGAACCCAATAGATTTCCCCCTCTTTTAATTTGACACCTCTACGTTCATATTACACTTGCATGAATAGTTCAAATGAGGTCGATCCTATAAATTTGTGATCAAGGCATCACAAGATTTAGGGGTGAACCTTGAGCTTTCATTAGAACACAATGGTCTTGAAGACTGATCGACGCCATTTGTACTAGTAACCTTGAATTTACTCACTCAAAGCTAAGCAATCTTCACCAAGTTTGAACTCCCCCTTTCTCTTTGTCTTCATTTATCATTACCACATGGCATATACCAACATCCTACACTGCTTTTTGATTTGGAATGAAGTTTAATAGCCACGTATGTCCCAAGCCAAATACACCTTTAAAACTATAAATTAAACCAATAATGAAATTCTTCTTGATCCATTAACTTGGTATTTTCAAGTAGTTGGATACCTGTCAAATTATGTCTACGTTTAATTTTATTATAACTATTTTTTGTTGGTACTTTTTTTAAGTATGATTTAAAATCAATATTAATTTCCTCGGTGCTTTATTGTGGAATTGTATTTGTGCCTTTTTTATGGCAAGAGTTTATTACCTTCTTCTGATTGCAGTATAGATAATGCACATGGATGAAGTGCATGGGCCTCATTTATTCCCTATATAAATAAAAAACCACATATATTGTATTTGGGTTCATGGGAAAAAAATTTCAGCATGTGGATGTTGTAATTCAAATGTTTGGAGTCCATTCAAAATCAAGACAGTGTCGCCAATTCTAGGGCCGTCAAGTCTAGAACTAACCAACAACCACCAATACTAGCAATGGTTACTCCTCTATATCATTTCCACACATTAAAACACCACCCTCCATACTAATTTTTACTTTCGTTGCACTCTCAAGTTAGATGTTTGGTCGATCCATTCATATGCATAGGCTTTAGATAGTAATTAAAATAGTTTGTTAAGTTATCATAGTTATAGTATGATGATTACAAAACATTTTTTAAAAAAATTCATATCATTATAGTTAAGTTTTCAATTCTACCGAGTTTAATCTATTAGTTGACAATATTAGATATTAGAAGTTTGTCATTAATTTTTAGTCAACGTGTGAGTCCATTTGCTACGCCCTTAACCTATTGCTTTATTTAGGATATGAGTAGCCGACTTGTGGCTTACCACATTATTTTATTATATCATTTATACTTTCTCATGCTTAGTAGGTCAACCTTGGTGATGGCCATAGCATAGGAATAATATATATATAGGGGATTATAGGTAGTAGATGGATCATCATTGGAGCATTTGAGTCTATTTTATGGTTTGGAGGTTGCCCCCTCGAAGTGGCGAAGCTATTATAATTGCATATTGAGATCAATATTCTAAAATATTGTGTTATTTTGTGTTCTATTGCTGCTCATAATCTGAATTATACAAGTAATTTCATTACAAGTGTTATTAGAGCTACGATATGGGCCAAAATTAGGGCAAAAACCCTAATTTGTTGTTTTTGCCATATATTGTGAACCAAAGCGAATTAGTGGGAGATATTTTTACCAGAGTTGTAAAACATTTCAAGTAAGCTTCCCTAAAAGTTTTAGACTTTTTTGATTTATTTTGAAAAAGTTATTACAAAGTTAGAGTTTTTCATAAAATCACTCCCTAGGGTGAAAATTGTATTTTTTCTCAAGTTCTTTACATTTTCGAAAAGAAATAAAAAAAATAGTATTAGTATTTTCTCTATTTTTTTCCTGTTCAGCCAAATTTGTATCAAAACCCTAAACCATAAGGTTTGACATCATGACAGGGCCTTCCACAAGAGCAAAAAAGAATCTGGTTACTCTGGTTAAAACCCCAGATAAAGATGGGGTAGTGATTGAGGAGTTGGAGTCAAAAGGGGTAAATAAAGATTACTTAGCACTAGGGTTTACCTCAGTTAATCATAAGGTGATCCAACTTGAGTATGAGCTATGAAATGTACAATCTGAGATGGCCTCTAAAGGAGACATAGACCAAATCAATCGATGGTTGGATGATATCATACAACATGTAAAGGGTAAATAATATGGCCCAAATCCACCCCATATCAACCAAGGAGGATATTCAGTTCAAAATCATGGACAAAATAACCATGTTGGATCACTTTTCCAGCCCAATCAGAATCCAACTTATTCGCAACCATGAAACATGATGCCGAAAGTGGATATGCACAAATTTGATGGTAAGGATCCCCTAAATTGGATAAATCAAATGGAGAAATTATTTGAGTTACATCAAACACCATTAGGAAAAAAGGTGACATTGGCATTCATGCATCTTAAACCAGAACAATTCGTTCGGTATCGATGGTTATGTGTTCATAGGCAGAAGAATGGTCTCAATGTCACTTGGAAAATTTTTACCGAGGAGTTGAAATTTCACTATAGTTCCAGTGTTTCAGAGAACTACTTTAGTCAACTAGAAAAGTTATGGAAAACAGGATCATTCAAAGATTATGTGCATCAATTCCATAATCTATCCTTAAGGGTGGAGAATATTCCAGAAGAGAATATGAATGACTTATTTCTTGGGGGTTTTAAGGACCACATCGAGCATGAGGTACATATGTTTAATCCACTCAAGCTTTCTGATTCTATTATCATGGCATGTCAAGTAGAGGAAAATTTTATTTATAGTAGGAGGCCACGTTTCATTAACACCAGAGACCATATTATTTCTTCCCCTTCATTCGATAGGCCAATTATATTGAATCCTCAGTAAATGGAAGAAAAGAGAGCAAAAGGATTATGTTTTAATTGTGACAGAAAATATAGATCAGGACACAAATGTGTTGAGAAGAAGTTGTTTTATATTGACAGAGGTAATGAGGATAATTAGGAAGCTGAAATTATAGGAGAGGCTAAGGAACCAGTAGAAGATGAAGTAGAGGATCACCAACCTAAAATTTATAGCCATGCATTTTCAGGTATTAGTACTCCTCAAACACTCAAGGTTATTGGATACCTCAAAAAATAGAAGGTGACAATGTTGATTGACTCGGGGAGCACTCATAACTTCATAAATAGTAAGTTAGCTACCTGCCTCAATATTTTTATTTATCCAGCTCTAGAAATGCAAGTTATGATTGTGGATGGTGGGACAATCAAGTGCATAGGAAAGTGCCATAGTATTAAGCTTTCCATGGGAGACTACCTATTAGACTCACCTATGTTTGCTATTTCTATGGGTTTCCAATGGCTCACAACCTTAGGTACTATAGCGATGAATTTCCAAGAATTGTTCATACAATTTCATTCAGATGGAAGGCAAATACAATTGAATGGGATTGTAGCTAAGTCTCCACAGATTATTAGCTCTCATAAGATGCAGAAGGTTCTCAAAAAAGGAGTAGATGGATTTATAGCAAAGTTATTTTCCATAGAAGTACAAAATACATAGTCTTCAATGCCACCCGATCTTTAGAATATTGTTGATGCTCACTAGTCTATTTTTGATGCAGTTCCAAAGGGACTACCACCAGTTAGGAATCATGATCATGCCATTCAATTGATTCCTGGGATCCAAACACCTAACATCAGACCATACAGATACCCATATTCCCATAAAAGTGAGATCGAGAAAATGGTACAGGAAATGTTGGAGGCAGGTATCATCAGGCATAGCCAGAGTGCATATTCTTCACCAGTGGTCATGGTACGTAAGAAGGATGAAACATGGAGGATGTGTCTAGATTACCAAGAAATCAACAAGTACACCATCAAAGATAAGTTTCCTATTCCAGTAATTGATGATTTACTTGATGAATTTCATGGTGCTATTTATTTCACAAAATTAAATCTTCGTTTGGGGTACCATCAAAGTAGAATAAGAGAGGAAGATGTTCATAAATGGATTTCAGGACTCATGAGGGCCATTATGAGTTTTTGGTAATGCCTTTTGGTCTTACAAATGCTCCCTCAACCTTTCAAAGCTTGACGAACCCTATTTTTAGGCCATTTTAAAGGAAATTTGTATTAGTTTTCTTTGATGACATATTGATTTATAGTAATGCATGGGAAGAACACTTACAAAATGTAAATAAAGTGTTGGAAGTTTTGGAGACACATACTCTCTATGCCAATCCATCAAAATGTGCTTTTGGTGTACAAGAGGTAGAGTACTTGGGTCACATTGTATCCCATGAAGGTGTCAAAGTTGATCCTTAGAAGATCAAAGCTATGGTGGAATGGCCAAGGCCCAGAAATATCAAAAATCTTCTTGGTTTCCTAGGAATAACAGGGTAATACAGAAGATTTTTGAGAGGATATGGTAGAATAACAACCCCACTTAGTGCATTGTTAAATAAGGATGCCTTCCATTGGAAAAATGTTTCCACTAAATCCTTTGAGCAGATAAAGGAATCCATGTGCAGCACCCCAGTTTTGGCTACTCCTAAATCCTCAAAAACCTTCATTTTTGAATGTGATGCTTCAGGATCAGGATTGGGAGAAGTTATAATGCAGGAAGGAAGACCAATTAAATTTGAGAGTTGCCAATTCATAGGAAAATATCTTCTCAAACCTATCTATGAGAAATAAATGATGGCTATTCTTCATGCGATCAAGCAATGGAGGCCCTATCTCATGGGTAGGCACTTCAAGGTAAAAATTGATCATGATAGTCTTAAATAATTTTTGGAGAATAGGTTATCATCTGAGGAACAATAAAAGTGGGTAACAAAAATGTTGAGTTATGATTTTTAAATCATATACAAAAAGGTTAAATAAAATTTAGTAGCTAATGCATTTTCCAAAAGGGATACATCTGCAGATGCCTTACTATGTGGAATGTCCATGTTGACGTCCGATTGGGTGGATGAAGCTAGATTGGAATGGGATCAAGATAAGGATACACAATCTCTAATACAGAATATCAAGCAAGGATCTATAACATCTAACAAATTTTATTGGAAAGGTAATGCGCTATGGTACAAGGACATGTTATACTTGAGTAAAAATTTTGAGTTGAAGCATAAGATTCTTGCAGAGCTATATGCCTCACCTATTGGAGGACACTCTCGGTTTTTGAAGACATATCATAGAATAAAAAGAGAATTATTTTTGGAAGGACTCAATGGGGGATGTACAAAATTTTGTATCAGAGTGTTTAGTGTGCCAACAGAACAAAGGGGAAACAATTAAGACACCAGGTCTGTTGCAACCCTTACCAATTCCTAGCCAAAGATGGGAGAAGGTCTCCATGGATTTCATCACCGGATTGCCTTGTTTAGAGGGAAAGAATGTTATTTTGGTGATTGTGGATAGGATCACAAAATATGTCCATTTTTGTGCCCTATCACATCCATTTGCATTTAGTATAGTCGCAGCTATTTTTTTGGAGACAGTTCAAAGGCTACATAGAACCCCAAAGATAATTGTAAGTGACCATGATCCTATTTTCACGAGTAATTTTTCGACATAATTATTTTCATGTTTGGGTACTCAACTAGCTCAAAGTTTATCTTATCATCCTCAAAATGATGGGCAAATGTAAGTGGTCAACAAATTATTAGAGGGGTATCTACGTTGTATTGTATCAGATAAGTAGTATTAAATGGCTACCACTATGGAATGGTGGTACAACACATCTTTTCATACCTCTTCTCAAATGACCCCATTTTTAGCATTATATGGTCACCATCCACCTTATATCACTTCTTCCTTGAGGGTGCAAACTAAGGTTAGAGATGTTGAGGAACACATTCAACATCAACAACAGGTTTTGGCTAGTTTGAAGGAGAATTTAGCATTGGCACAAAATAGGATGAAACAACAAGCATATATCCACCGTAGTGAAAGAAATTTTGAAATTGGTGACTGGGTTTTTGTACATTTCTAGCCTTACAAGAAGATGTCCCTAAAGCAACAGAAAAATGACAACAAACTTGCTCCTAAATATTATGGCCCTTATCAGGTTCTACAAAAAATTGGCAATGTTGCTTATAAACTAGAGTTTCCTCCATCTTCATGCATACACCTAGTATTCCATGTTTCCTGCATGAAGAAGGTTATTGGATAGAAATTTGAAGCCTAGAAAGAGTTACTAGAACTTCATGAGAAAGGAAGAATCATTTTAGAGTCAGAGAAGATTTTTCAAACATGTACTAAGAGGCTGAGAACCAGAGACATTAAGTAATATTTGATCAAGTGGAAGAATCTGAGCATAGAAGATGCAACCTGGGAGGATGAAGGTTTTCTGCACCAACATCCAAGATTATTCAATGTTGAGGACAATGTTTGTTTGAAGGGGAAGGGCATGTTACGCCCTTAACCTATTGCTTGTATTAGGATATGAGTAGCCAACTTGTGGCTTACCATATCATTTTATTATATCATTTATACTTTCTCATGCTTGGTAGGTCAGCCTTGGTGATGGCCATAGCATAGGAATAGTATATATAGGATATTGTAGGTAGTAAATGCATCATCATTAGAGAATTTGAGTCTATTTTATGGTTTGGAGGTTTCCCCCTCGAAGTGGTGAAGCTATTATAATTGCATATTGAGATCATTATTCTGAAATATTGTGTTATTTGGTGTTCTATTGCTGCTCATAATCTGAACTATACAAGTAATTTCATTACACCATTTGTTTATGTCAATTAAAGAGCAAGCTATTATTTTCAGTTTAATACATCAAAAACATCAATAGATATATTTGTGTCAGTGATCAAGTGTCATAATTTTGTTGTCAAATGTATATGTGTAAATTTTTTTAAAAAATACTACAATTCAAATGGATGCATTATCATTAGAACGTAATGTCCAATATGTAAATTGTCTGGAAAATAAAATTTGAGAAAATTGAGAAGTGGGATATGAGTCAGATGATGAACTCAAGAAAGTTCAACCTTGCAAACGTCAATGATTAATTACATAAGAATATATCAGGCACTAGAAATTGAAATAATCCAGACATCGAAGGATGGAGGCAATGAAGGTTGGAGGTTGATGAACGACCTCTCATCATTCACCAACGACAAGGCTGCATGAAGTAGTGTTAACAATTTTTGGTATGTATTTTACTTTATACTATGGTTTCAAACTTCCAGTTTCAGTTATGTGTGCTATTGTATGCTTCTATTTAAGATTAGTTGTCATTTTTTTAATTCAATTTACACTATATTCCTGTTGTAATAAAGTGAGCAGATTCTTATGTAATCAACACTTATTTCACTAAATCTGGACATATTCTAGTAAATCTAGACTCCAGTATTTCAAGTATTGGAAGAAATCCATCTCCATTTTTACGTATATTGGATTCCATTTTTGTCTGTACCGGATTCCATTATTACTATTATTGGAATCCATTAGTAGCAATATTGGATTCCAATATTGCAATTATTGGACTTATTCTAGTTCCAATTTCACTATTATTGGATTCCAATATTGCGATTATTGGACTTATTCTAGTTCCAATTTCACTATTATTGGATTCCAATACTATTATTGGATTCCAATATCATTATTAGTAGATTCCAATTTGGCTAATATTGGATTCTAATATTGCTATTATTGGATTCCAATTTCACCACTAATGTAATCCAATTTATGTATCCCAATTTTAGGATTTTAGTTTCGCTATTTTAGGATTTCTATTTTGTTTTTATTTGAATCCCCCACATAAGCTAAGTGGCCATTATCTTACATAATCCTCGTGAACACAATCTTCAATAATCCTAGTGGTTGCTAACTTATATGATGAAAGCGCATGCTAGGTGAAATCAACCTAGTGGGGTCAAAGTTACATCTTCCTTATGGTCACCAAGTTACATTTGCCTTGTGGCCACTAAGTTACATAAGCCTTGTGGTCTCTAAGTTACATAAAAGGATGATAAGCCTAGCGTCCACTATCTTACATAAGCGTATAGGCTATTAAATTACATGAGCCTAACAACCACTATCTTACGTAAGTGTACAGGTTGTTAACTTACATAAGCCTAGTGGCCGCTAATTTACACAATAATAGAATTGTCTAGGTGAAATAATCCTAGTGGCTGGAAAGTTACACCAACCTACTAGTAGAAAGTTTCATAAGCCTACCCACCGCTAAGCTACATAAGCCTAGTGACCGCTAAGTTACATAAGCCTAGGCACCACAAAGTTACATCAGCCCAAGGGTTGAATTTGACAACCACTTATGCATGTCAAACAATTTTTAGATGATGGTAATTGTATAATATTTCCCTTTAAAAAATAAAAAATAGTAGTTATTGAAATACTTTAAATTTATATTTATTTAATATTTTATGTATGTTATATATTGATATAATTTTTATTTAAATCTATATAAAAAATGATCATGATATTGTAAATATGCAAGTTACGTGTGATAAATCCAACTACTTTTATGCTTTTCCATTCTGTAAATCATAAAGAACAATAAAGAGTTAAGAGTTACATTAAACAAATTGTTTTGAGGAAATGGATTTGAAAATTTATTTCCATAGGCAATAAATCCTTCGAGAAAATTACATAAGCATTGATACCTTGCAAGGGTATTAATTATTGTTCTTGAATTTGTGCAAGGTATTGTTGGATAGCTTCATGGCCCCGATTCAGTATTTTAATTTGATTTCCTTTTCATATTTTTCTTGGACTCCATGCCCAGATAATGTTGTCTATATCAATATTTGATGTGTCCCTTGATTTTCTCATGCATTGCTTTTTCTTTAAGCATTCCTGGTATCTTTCTTTTTTCTGTATTTCCTTACCTTGTGGGTTCCCACTAGTGTACCCTTATCTTTTGAGTGTTTTTGTGAACATCTTGTATTAGTTTTAGTTTTGCCTTACCCATCCATATAGGTACATTATCATCATCTGGTCTTACTAGTATCATCTTCCCAACATTCACATCCACTATTGGGTTGAATTCCTCTTGAGGTCTATCACAAATAGGCCTAACATATATATCTTTATTTGAAAGGAAATTTTGACTATAATAGCTATCCATGTCAAGATGTGGTGCACCCACTATCTGATCATACATTACCCTATCCTAAAAAAAATTTGGCCGAAAAAAAATATCCTCATCACACTACAATTTAAAAATGGATTCTCTAGGGCATGTAGAACATTTTTCCAATATGTAATCTTTGGAATATAGTATGCTTCTCCACCATTTGTTGAACTCTTTTCCCAGTGTGTGATGTATGTTTGAATGCCTCTCTGCATGTCTTTCATCTCTTTGGGTTCTTTAAAGGGTGTCAATGGAGGATCCCCTTCAGGTAAGAAAGGTTTCCCATCCATTGTTTTCTAGATCTCAATTGAGTGCAACCATTTGGACTCCATGATTGATGCTTTGAACTCCATGAAAAGCTTGTTGTCTTTGACAGAGAATTTAAATATATTTGGTTTTTTGATATCCACAATCTTGTGGCTACCATCTAGCAAGTGTGGTTCCATAAAGGCCTTAAAGTTATAGAATTCCTCGATAAGGTACTGGAGATGAATGTGTTGGAATCCTCTTGGCATGTTCTGTAAGTGTCCATTATTTGTGGCAAATTTAATGTATCCAATTTGCACAATGTTGTTGATAATGAATCTGAATGTCCCTTCTATGTCTTCATGCATGTGACCCATTGGAACGTGAAACTCACATACACTGTGTTGAAAATCCATTCTAGCTGTAAAAATGGATGTAAAAAATTCAAACAATGTCCAATTTTTGAATTTGTCATAATTACAACATTATCTAGTTACAAGCATAGAGATTTGGTGTGTATGTTTTGCTAAATTGACAATTGTCCCTGTTGATCCATTTATACAATTATCCAGCATCACACCTGGTTAGAAGTCATTTTTTGTCAGATAAATTCCAATTTTGGAGTAATTGAATAACTATTCACAATTTTATTTTATGATATCAAAATTATAATGAGATATAATGAGCAAGTTGTTCAGTGCTGGAATTTCCTTGGATTCATGTATAAATAGAGCATTGAGTATAGTTGGAGATTAGTTACACAATTTTCCCTTATTTTTATGCTTATTGTAAATCTATAATATGTCTATATTAGACTCCTCATAAAAATTTTATAAATAATAGCATATTCCTTTCCCGACATGGTTTTCTTTCAATTGGAAGTATTCCATGGATAACATAAATTTGGTATTTAACTTTGAAATCATCTTTAAAAATAAAATATACAAATTTAAATTAAATGACCTTTAATATGTATCTAGATGGATTACTCGAAACTAATTTCTAATTGGCATTTCAACAATGTCATTTTCTAATGTAGTCAAAACTAGGGATAATAAGTTCTTAAATATAACTTGAGTCTCGAAATAGAACCTTTAAATGGATAAATATTGGTATCAAAGCAAATTGCATACAATGCAATAGGACTAAGGTATTCAAATCTTTCAAGTGTTTTGTCACTGACATGATATGGTAGCAAAAGGTGAATGAATTTTTACTTTTTAAAACAGACATTTCCATATTAATAAGTCGCAAAAGTATGAATGCGGCTCAAAGTGGTAGTAAGATCCAAATATGGATTTCTTAGAGTTGAAATGCTAAATCATCATGATGGAAACTAGCCAAATTGTCACTAGAAAACCACTATTAGCTTTTCAGTTATGAAAAAGGATAAAGTATAATAACCTAAATGCCGATGGAATTAGTTGTTTCCACATCAAATAAAAAATTGGGCTAGGTGGAAAGTTCCGAGAATTTAAAGGGAAGAGCACTGATTAGACACCATATTGTTTTGAAATGTAATTATGATCATACGCACATAGCCAACTTTTAACCCCATGGATGCCCAACGAAAGTGGCAATGTAAGTAAAAGGACTAAGTAGAAGCAGAATTATGGGATGCCAAATGTCTAAAATGCCACTGGAATTTCTATTTAAGTGATACAAAATGTTTTTAAGAAACAAATGATCACCTTTCAACTCAATATTTTCAATGTGGAAGGCTATGCCACCTGTTTGGGGATCTGTAATTCCTAAATAGCGCACTTTTGAAAGAGCTCTGAAGAAATGTCCGCTAGATTTCTCAGTACTTAGGAGAATTTTTCAAACACGTCTGATCTAAACTATTAAGTTTTGGACCCTATTGGCACATGGTGACTCGTACATTGGTTGATTAATGGGGTAATACTTTAGATAGGGCAGTGGTATAAATTTGCAAGACTACCTACGTTGAGTTATCGACAGACAAGCCATGTTGATCTCCTATTGTGTATTTGGAGGATGAGGACATCTCTGACCAAGTATTTGGGCACCATTCAAAACTCATCGAAGAGAACGTGATTTAGGTTTCTCTAGATCGAATTTATATTGAGACTTTTTCAATGAAGCTTGACTGCACAGATCAATACTTTCCAACCGTTGGATTGTTTCTTATCAAGGAAGCAATGTGTTAGAAATAGAGCCAAACAGATGACATTTGAGGTCCATAGAATTTATGATAGGACGATTTCAACTTTGAAGTTATATGTATGAACAGAGATACGATGGAAAGGTATTCTGCACTAGAATTGACCCATTTGCAATTGATAGTGACCAGTGCAAATCTCTAAGAATTTCTATTTTAATAATATGGAGGGCTAAATGGACATATTGATGAACCTACATGTTAGAATTTACAGTTTGTAGTTTTCACCTCAAGGAGCACACTATAGAAAATGCTTCCATATGGAATCCTCTTTGCACTTGGTTAAGACTAGAATCATAGAAGTGGATTATTGGTATAATTCGGATGTAGAGGAAACTCATTTCTTTGAGAGGCATGAAACTAACATGTATCATATTAACATCAACGTGTATTCTAAAAGATGAGTAATGCTTGCTTTCAAATCATGAATCCAAATAAAGCCACCTGAGATTAATTAAATGCATTAGTTGAGATTTTGAGTTCTTGCATGAAATATTTAAGAATGATTAAAACGGTACTGTAAATAGCTTTACCTATTGAGAGCTTATGTTGCATCCACAGTCCATACCCACTGGGAATAGATGAAACATGATCAGTTCATGAAATATTCACCTTACAAGAAATGTGTAAGATATTTGAATGGTTTGGGAATAAACATACTAATACATATATGTATATAGAGGTTGATATATTCTCACTTGATGCATTTAGACATTTTTCGGATAATATATTACTTAAATATTGAGCGAGTGTACATTTGTTACACAAGGAGTTGAGAATTTAAATATCTGGTCCACAGGATGGGGTTAGTTTTATCATCTAGGCAGACCAATTTTGAAATAAAACCAAGTTTTAGTGGTGAGAGAACGTCAGAGTAAAGATTTATTCAGTATATCAAAAGTATTTGTTGCTTTCATTGAATTAGTCATGTCAAGATGGACGTGACAAGTGTATATTGGGTTGACTTAAACTATGATAAAATAGTTGAATAAACTTTCCCGTGCTGATTTTTCAGAACCACAACACCTTGAATGAATTTGCTCATTCGCACATCAAAAGCAAAATTGACTATTTCATTCACAATATTTAAATACGGATTACTAGTCATGTTCCTGATTGTGGGGTAGCAAGAAGAATATGAGATACAAGGATCTTATGGTGGTGACTATAGCAGTATTGTACTTAGAGAGGATTCATCTTGTAATCCAAATCAAGAGGTAGAGAAATCATTTTAAGGAATAAACCACTATAAAGATGGGTACCTTAACCATACTTGAGTAGGTTGGAGAAGAAACCTTTGGGCCATACCTCATGTAGATGCATGCGATAGTGAGTTGTAAGAGCTCACACCCACTAACACCATCTATGCATGAAAAAGAAGGAAAGATAAAAAAAATTACCTTGCAAAGAGGATTTTACTTGAGGCATCTCAGAGGAGGATGTAGCACTAAAAACCAGAGATCCATAGGAGTCTTGGAAGGTTGGACGAGAATTTTGTCTAGACACCAATTTTCAGACCCAGTGGTACTCAAATGATCTACGAGAGGAAGTCAACTGATTTTCCTCCACCACTCCACCACTAACCTTTTGTGGGACCAAAAGCCTCCTAATTAGGGGAGGTATGATCCATAGGGATCCAGAAAACAAACCACTTCATCAATTCCATCAGCACCAAGGAGCAAGAGAATAGACATTCGAAGGTGAATTAGAATTTAATGAGAGCAATGAGAAAGATCTTCAATTATCTAGAGTGGAATGGAATTGTAGGAGCAAGGTGTAAAAATTTTCAGAGCAAGCAAGTAATTAGAGAGAAGGATTACATTGTTGATTTCCCTTTCATACTTATTGTAATATGTAATTTCTCTATGTTAGAAGTGTCCAATAAAAGTGGGAAGAAAGAGCAGTTTCCCTTCCCGACTGGTTACTCCTCCTTGGAGGTTTCCAGGATAAAAATTGTTGAGTGTTGAAGTTTGAATTATTTTCCTTCTCTGCAAACAACTCATTTATGATTTCTATAGCACTAGATAATCATTCATGAAGCTCTAATATTTAAGCTAATATGTCATTTTCTATATTTGAAAGTAGAACAACATAGTTGTGTGATTCGTAGAGTTCCAAAGTAGAAGTTTACGGATCAACATATGCTTACAGTATTAGCTATATGAGCACCCTCATTTTTCTGCTTGTATTCCTTGCACTTGTCATATGCATAATTTTGCAAGAGTGCATCATGTAATGGGTGTTTTGACCTCCCACTACTATATAAAAAATCACCATACTAATATATAAGTGGTTCTTCTAGCTTCCGGATACATAGTTCCAATGATGTTATTGTGAAGTTTCCTCCTCGCTCAACAAAAGTGAGACCAAAGTGCCCAAAACCACCCTTTTCGTGCCCATGTTTCAACATATCAATCAAGGTGATGGGGAGATTAATTGAATTTCTTATTGATTTTGATTTTTTTTCCATCCTTGGTATTGCAATTTTCATCTTGTCCATTTTTTCATGCACAATGCTCAAATAACTATTACAATTTTGTTGTGATTGCACTTTATGTGCATAGTAAGTTGCACGACAACTTTGAATGTAATAATTATGCCATTTTTGGTGTTGATCTATTTGTGCCAGTGTTTTTGGACATGAGGTCATTTCACATTTGTTCTTAAGCTTTGTGCACTCGTCACATTTGGCAAAGAAGTTGTTCTTGGTGATTGAAACATGGGAGAAATGCTCTTGCCATATTTTTCCTGAGATTTGAATGTGATATTGGAGGAAGGTCCGACAGTGAAAGGGCCACATTAAAATTTTGTAGTATGTAAGAAAAAGTATAACATGCAGGAAGTAGTCTCATTATTACTTTAGTAGCATCTTGTCCCAATGAACGAGACATGTGTGGGGATATATTAGAATTATTCTCCACCATTTTGGATATCAATGCAATAGTTATGAAAATGTTTGGAATTTATTTTTTTTCCTGTATTTCCATTTACTGCCCTCCTCTCGCCATTAATCCAAGATTTTTTGTATCTGTAATAGGTGCTTTTCAGGATTCCATGACATCTATACCATGCATTCTAACATACATCCCTTCCGCATAGCTTCAATCTATATATAGTATGTTCTAAAGTTTGATCTTGATCACAACTAATAGCATTTGCGGGGAATGTATTAAGTACAATTTTTTTTATGGCAGGTTCATTCATACCTAGAGTTAAATTCCAACTATGATTGAAAGAGCTTAGAGATAGATTGGAGAGACACCCTTCCTTGGAACAAGGCTTTTTCTCAACTTCAAAAAAATTGTTCTCTTGATTTTTCATCATTTTCTCTTGCCTTTGATGTACTAGATGGAGTAGAATTTACCTTTTGGTGTTTGCAGGTGTTGTAAGGTATTTTTATCGGGTTTTCATTACTACTACTTATGGAGGAATTATATGAATTTTGGTATACTAGTTGAGGCAATGGATCTTCAAATGCACTCCACATTTTTACCAAAAAATCTTCTGGAATTTAATTTATCCTTACTTCCATAACGAAACCATATTGATGGGCCAACTGGATGACAAACCATTAGATGAGAGATCCTTCTGATATGGATAACCCCTTGCAAAAAGGCGTAATTAATTTATCAACATTCACCCCAAATTTATTGCCATATAATTTTTTAAAGTGCACCATGTCTCCCTTACAGACATTTGTAATTTTTGCTTCTATAACAAATTTATGTTCTTTTGAACAAAAATGTATCAACTTGGTAGTAACCCCATTGAACTTCAAATTGAAGTCCTTGTTTGATGTGTTAATTGTTTCTTGAAGTTCATAATTTCCATTTACACGAAGTGTAGTTCTTGTTTCTAGATAAAATAAGTTTTTGATTGGCCAGACAACTTTGTTGTTGCATTGTAGACTTGGATAATAATCATTGCATGTAGTTATAATACTCTCCACAAAAAAACCAAAGTGTGTGGGTCCCAACACCACTACTGAAATCACATGTTGTTCTTGTACCAGGGATATAAACCCTTTAGCTATGTCACCTTATTTCTAAGGACACTTATGTTTTAACACCACATAGGTTGTAGAAAATCCATCCATGTCTTTAGGATTTGTGAAACAATGGCTATCACTGTTAGAATTCAAACCTTCATCCTCATTAAATGTATCCTCTGAGTCACTACTCATGATGTTTTGAATGTCATCATCCTCCACATGTGAAACATTTGAAATCACATGCTTAATAATTTTCTTCCTTTCCCATGGGATAAAGTATCCCTTGTTTTCAATTTTTGCCAGGGTTTCATAATCATTAATTTTGTATGGTAGTTTTGCTCTGCCATTGAATAAAATACTTATTGTGGCAATGAATAAGCTAGACCCCACATCTCTATGATGGAGTGTATCTTTGGATGGATAAATTAGTCCCTCCATAAATTTCACACATTTGGATAGTAAATCCACATGTACTCCATCTTCAAAAATAGAGTTCATTTTCAACCGTATCCACAAATAAAAAGAGAAAATCAATACTGAGGACACTTGAATATTTAACATTCGTATGGAGAGTTGAAATCAAAATGAGAAAATAAAAATATACATCTTATATGAACATCTTTAAAACCTCATTTAATCAAAATATTTAAACATATAACAAATTATATTACACCCTTAGATCCTGCTGATGTGTGTATAATTTTATCCATAAACCACATAGTGTAGGGGAAAGGTTAAGATTGTTATAATCCACATATTTTATTTTGTGCATTTAAATTTGGTTGAAAAAGTATTTATGAGGGATTTAAAATAGGTACTTTTTAGTACAAATAAAATTAATATTGGCCCTTGCTTGTGAATGAAATAACCTTTTCGGGACAACTGATGTGTCACCTTTTTATTGGTTGATCTATACATGTGACTTGATTTTACTCGTTTTATTAGCTACCTTTTTTATAAATTCTTAGTATAAAAGTTATAAATGTTGACTTCAATTTTTACAAATAGTGGTACTATACTACACATTACCACTCACAGTCATTGGCTTATGCACAATCATTGGCGTCTTTTCCCTATGGCTTTCAATAGTTGTATAGCCTAGCGGCCACTGTGAAGTATTTTTTTTAGATGCTAAAATTCAAATATTGACTAGAATGGGAGGCTAGAAGCTGGTGATCACACTTCAATGTGCGAGCGAGTGCAATTCTAAGTTTGAAAACTCACACTTGGACGTGACAGTGATAGCTCATCGTAGTGCGAGAGAGTTGTGGCCTTGTACATCTACCAAGTGTGATTCCTCACATGATGAAGTGTGATCCCTCGTATGATGAAGTGTGATCCCTCACACAAAAAAGTGTGATCTCCCTCACATGTCAAAGTGTGATCCCTCACTCGTCGAAGTCTGATCCCTCACATGTCGAAGTGTGATCCCTCACACGTCAAAGTGTGATCCCTCACACATAAAAGTATGATCCCTTGCAACATTGACGTGTGATACCTCACATGACAAAGTACAAGAATTTTCAAGATGAAGTATGATCATTCACACTTGGAATAATGATCACTCGCATATCGAAGGGCATATTTTCACCTGTCATTCTAGTGAAAAATTGTCTATATCCTAGCGACCTCTTGGACTTAAATTTAGGGCCATTAATATTGTGTCGAAGTAAATCGTTCATGTATTTAATTCTCTAATTGTATAGCTATGCTTATTTTAATGTATAGAGTTCAAGTTTAGTCTTTTTTTGATTAACGATGGTGGTATATGCTTTGATTCAATTATGTGTATTAATTGTTTCTAAGCTTTTTATATCTTACGTAATATTTTAACAATATAAGTTTATTTTTAATAATCGTATATAATACTGAGTAGAAGTAACACATGGTATATATTTTATTAATAATTTTCAATATTAAAGACTTAAATTCAATTAAATATATATGTCAAATTTAAGTTTCAAACAATGTCAAATTTTAGTTTTCATACATTAAAAATTATGTTATAAAAATGCTACCTTAATTATTTACAATAACAATTACAATTATTTGAAAGGTCAACTGTTACATAATTAATATTGTGCTTGCCTAAACACTAAATGGCCATTAAACCGTATAATGTAAAATCTTCCACTTGAGAGTATGTTTTTATATTTTCGTACTGCATTTAATATTAAGTGGTACAATATTAAATTTTAATCCACACAAACTATGTTAACGTCTGCATTTAATGCAATAAAATGGAAAACTGTATACTTATTTTGAAGGTGAAAACACCAAAAAAAGGAGCACATATACAAATGGGGAAAGAACAGAGCTACAAAAAATTAAAAGAGGTAAAACATTATTATTTTATTTTGAAGAATTTCAATTTATACACCCATTTCACAGTGATTATAAATATTGCATTTGTTAGTAGATAATTAACCAATTTTCTATGTTTCTCCACATGTTTTGATTCTGTGAATTTACAGAGCGTAGGACCCCTTGTATATTTATTTTTAGAAAATGAAAAATGAAATTAAGTTTAGATAAAAGATGGATTACATAAATTGTTTCATTTGTGACTGTTTATAGTAACTAATAAATATGCAGGACATGGAAATATTACCATTTTCCTTGTTTTCACATTTCGAATCACAATTTTTCAAATCAACTCCAAGAAACTATGTAGATGATATGGTTTTTTCAACACAACTAAGCAAATGTTGTGTAAAGGACTCCCACATGCAAAAATTAGATGGAAATAGTGTCTCAAATTTGCAAGAGAATGCAAGTGGCACACAGAAATTGGGTCCTTGCATTCCACATTCACAAATTGATCTAAATTCTTCATATAGTGTTGATGATTTAAAATTAGAAGAAATTTTTTCAATAACCCATGCATATGAAAGAGATAGAAATAACGAGGAGATGATGAACGAATACAAAGAAGAGTTGTGGTCAAAATATGATGTGAAAACATTTATTTCAAAATATGATGAGGTTTACGAACATTTAAATAGTGGAAAACTCAAAAAGAAACATTGGGATGATATAACAAATGCTTTGAATCAAGTATGTGGAAAAACATTCACTGGTATGCAATGCAAATACAATATGAATAGGTTGAAGAAAACCCTGAGAAATAATTGGATAACACAACATTGGAAACACATTCGACATGGACTTTCTATAAAGATATGGATCACATTACACAGAAAAAACATAAGGTTATTAGTTTTAATGGAAAAGAGAGGGTTAACATAACCAATTCCACTTCTGAAAAAGACATGAGAGGGAAATCGGAAATCCCTTCTATGAACATTGAAAATTTGGAAGGAGTAAAGATAGAAATCTCCATAAGAGTAAAGATGTGAAGATAAAAAGAAACTCTTATGGAGATTTGAAAGAGGTAATCAAAAATATTATGCATCTATTATGTCATACATTGTGTTGTCTCCCGAAAACTACTCTGCGTTTTCATAGCCAAATTCAATTTTTTTGAGCTCATGCCCTTCATTGGTGTTTAAGCCAAATTAGAGATTCAAGAAATTAGCAGAAGTCATGCCCTAGAGCTGTTTAAACCTCTGTTTTGCTCATTTTGAGAAATTCTCCATTTCCCGGTCTGTGCATGTAATATCCTCTTTACAACCTCCATTTTTGATCGAAATTGTTCACTTGTTCTATGGCCTGGGTCACCAAATAATTGTTTTACCTCCATGCCTCTGGTTCGTGAAGGAAATTTGAAAATTGGACTCAAAACGATGAATTTTTCTTCTTTTACATATTTTCCATAGTCAGGATGACGAGCGTCTTTTCCCCATCAAATTTTGACTCCAATGAATGCAGGTATGTGGTTAGATCCTATTGGATGGGGAGGAATGAGATTTTTGGTGAACTTAACACTTTTGGTCACTTTTGTCAAAAATGGTAAATTTGCCCCACAGCCTCGATCAGGCTATAAAGGAAAAAGTCAAAGTTGAAAAGTCACAAGTGGATGTAACGCCATCGGGAAAAAGGACATTATTTAACAAAGTTCCATGTGTCCCAGGTACAAAATAAAGCTAAGTATGGAAGGCCACCGTTGAAAAGTCAAAGCGTGACGAGCATTGGCCATCGCGGCACTTTTGGAAATTTAACCAAATTCATAAAAGTGAAGTAAAAGTTCTAAAATGCTCCACGGCTCCGCCAAGGTCTGGGGCCTGAAGTTGAAAATTCAAGGCGGAAGAGCGGGCCGACGGAGGAATTTGTGTTTTTGAGCCTTTTTATAAAAAAGGTGAAAAGTTAAAAAATGATCCGCAGCCCTGATCAGGCTATAAAGGAAAAAGTCAAATTTGAAGCCCGCCATTGAAAAGTCAAAGCGGGAGAGTGGGCCAGCGGAGGAAATTGAGGTTTTGAGCCTTTTTCCCAAAAAGGTTAAAATGTTTAGAAAGGAGCTGTGACCCCATCTCCAACCATAACGTGCCACACATCCGAGTGAAATTAGAGCAGCGAGCCAACAGAGGAAATTGAGTTTTTGAGCCTTTTAAAAAAAGGTTAAAATGTTGAGAAAAGGGTTGCGACCCCATTTCCAATAAGAAGCAGCCACATGTCTAAGTTGAAAAGTCAAAGCGGGGGTGCAAGCCAATTTGTTCCAAATTGCCAAATCTCTAAAAAATCACAAAATGCAAAGGGCTTCCCCCGTAACTGCTCCAATCCCTTCCTGCCACATGGATGGCCCGATTTCAGAGTTAGAGGAGCAAATCTAACGGTCTGTATTTAAACTAGCAAATTGAATGTAACAGTTGCTTTGCAAGATCTGGTTTTAACCCACCATGAGCGTTTTCTTCACAACAGAGGGATTCAAAAAGGTGTTGAGGATTTGTGAAGTTGTAACGGTTTCTTGCAAAGAATATAATGGCTTCTCGACGTCATTCCAAAGGGGGCGATTGATTTTCAAAAAAACCAGAGTGCTCTGTACCTGGAAAAGAGATAAAACACCATTCTTCTTCTATTTTCTCTTCTTCCTCGAATTTCTTCCATTCTCAAGCTATGTACAAACTCTGCTCGAGCTTCAATAAGAAAAGAAGGAATTTTTGCCTCCTTGATTGAGGAATTAATTGGTACTTTGTGACCAATGAGTTTCATTTGGTCTTGTAGCTTCTCCCACGGATTTGTTTTTCTTCTGATTATAAATGCATGTAAATGAAGTTTCTAATTGATGTGTGTGGGCATCTGATATTCTACCCACAAAATTAGTTTTTCCTACCTCCATTCTCACTCCCTTTTCCCTTCTCAGACAAAGTTCTTCTCTAGTGAGAAATTGCTAGCTTTGCCACAGGGACAGTGGAGTGCCCCTGCTAGATCTCTGGTCAAAAGACCACCATTGAAATCCACTTTTTCACGCATGCACATATGGAAGCTGCACCGTTCAAGTAGAGGGACTTAGATTCCCATAGCATTGGCTTGAAACCCACCAATTTGTCCACAAGACAAATTTTCTCACCAACAGTTTTTGGCACCCACTGTGGGGCAGATTTTGCAGCATCTGCACCTAAAAATGACCTCAAGGTCATAAAATACAAAAAATATTCTAGAAGAAAAGTTCCTAGAGATTGAATAATCACACAGACTACATGGATGTAAATCATGGCTATTCTGGGAAATCCTCCTGTTGAGAGACCTGATTTACTCTTTCACATCCAAGAAGACATTGCTTCCGATCTGAGAGAAGCTATTTGGCATAAGAGACAAAGTGTCAATCAATACTTCATTTCCATAAGGATTCTGGACCTGGAAGAGGAACATGCTGTCGAACTGGAAAGGTAGAGACAAATTCCAGCACCCCAGAGGAGAGCATAAACTTTCAAGCTGGCTGATAGAAGATACACCTGACAACTGAGGCAAGGAGGAAAATTGATCCCATATTTGAAGATCTTGAAAGAGAGGCAGTTGCTGAGGAGGAGATAAGGGCTCAACTTGAAGAAATAGAAAGACTCCAAATTAAAGCAGAAGAAAGAGTAGCAGCAGAAGTAGCCATAACAAGACTAGAGGATAGAAACAAGAATAGAATGGGTGATCATGAGCATGAGGAATGCAGGCCCAACATACCATGGGGGAGAAATACCAGTCCACTGGCTCTTGCTCAACCACTCCATGAGCTCCCAAGAGGTTCGAGAAATAACTTCCCAAAATTCAGAGGGGATGGTTCTCAGCTCCCAGAAGAACATGTAGCAGCAGTTCATCACTGCTTGTGGAGTGTTGGGAGTTGAAGATGAAGATAGTTAGGCTCTTTGTGGAGTCACTCCAAGAAAAGGCTATTGAATGGTTCTACATGTTGCCCCCAAGATCTGTCACATGCTGGGAAGATATAAGAAGTGCGTTTGAACATAGGTTCAAGAGCACAGAAGATTGTCAGGACCTGCTGGTCCAATTGGTTCAGATGAAGAAGGAGACCTCTGAATCAATGAGAGATTTTGTAACAAGGTATGATAGGTTGACAAGGAGGATCCTAGAAGATGTGTTACCCTCTGAAAACAACTTGAAAAGATTCTTCATCAGTGCTTTGCCACCAGAAGTTGGTTTCTTCCTTAGAAGAGCCCAACCAAGAACCTTGAGGGATGCTAAAGACTTCGCAATTGAGACTGATGATGATCTAATTATTTCTGGCAAAGTGAAAGGACCAAATGGGAAGAAAAAAGGTCAAAGTTCAAATCCAGTCACCACTGATCCAATGTTCCAAAAAATGGCAAATGACCTAGTTTCTTTGAAGAAGCAATTGCCACAAATCACAATGAGGAATGCTCCAAGGAGATCAAATCCTCCTGATAGACCAAGAATTGCTCCACCTCCTCATAGGCTTGCTCTTGAAGCACCATCAGTCAATGCTGTCTGTGACACTAGAGAATCAGAAGAAGGAACATACATTGAGGAAACTGAAGAAGAAAGCATGGACGACTATGAAAACTATCTTGAAATTGAAGAGGTCAGCATGCACAATGGCCTGATTGAATACATTGATGATGAGGAGGAAGGTGATGAAGAAGCTCCAAGTTTTTCATGTGTTGTTTTCACTCATGCACAATCCAAGAATGGTGTTTCAGCCTCAGTAGTTGCAACTGAGAGTAGGAAGAACAAAGAAGATAGCTCTTCAAAGCCTCCAAAAAACAAGATCATCAACAGAGGATCACCATTACCACCTTCCATGGAATCAGCCAAAGAGAAACCAGATTCACTGGTTGTCAAGGATCACACTGTTGTGCCAAGTAAGTCATCTGATTCTCCTCTCAACCCAAAAGTTGTTAAGAGCAATTCTCTTCTTAATACTGGTTTTGTAAGAACATCTAAATTTCAATCGAGGGCTACACCCTCACCTCCTTCCAAGCCAATTGCTACATTTGAAAAGGATAACCCAACACCAAAAGTAACAAAACCTCTACCATTTAAGTCCTCATCCACTGTTGGAACCTCTTCCTCACCTACCATAGCTCCATTTGACTTTGTGGAGCATGCAAGCAAAACCAAAGTTCAACTCTCTGAGATTGAATACCTACAAACACATCCTGCTCAATTTGACAGATTCATCAAGGCAGTCCGTGGTGGTAACTCTACACCCGAAATATCTAATTCTAAAGGATTACTTCCCACACCATCCATGCCACCTTCTCAAAACATGCTAGCCCTCAGTGCTTCCAACACCAACAGAGTTGAGCCTTTCTACTTGTCACTTCTCATCAAAGGCTTCCAGTTGAACAATTGCATCATAGACTCTGGAGCCTCAGATAATGTGATGCCAGCAAAAGTTACAAATTCTCTTGGCCTCACTTTGACCCGAGAAAATGGCACATGCTATTCAATGGAATCCAAACAAGTTCCATTAGTAGGAAGAATCAAGGATGCTCAGGTTGCACTAGTTGATTACCCTGACAAGAAGATACTCTTGACCATTTTGGTGGCAGATATCCCAACATCTTTTGGTATGCTTTTGAGTAGAAGTTTTTGCAGAGATCTAGGTGGAGAAATAAAAATGGATTGGTCATCTGCAACTATCCCAGTGAAAGGAGAAATGAAGAAGCTGCTGCCAGTCAAGAAAATGAAATTCACAGTAAGGAAATCTGATGATCCAAGAGCTAACATCCTCTTTCAAGATTGTGGGCTAGGAAACTACTTCCTTACATCACAAAAGGAAGAGAACTTGCCACTCCTCATGGAGGAAGAAGAAGATCAGATTTGGACAATGGAGTTTGATGGCAGTCATTCCAGAGCAGGTTCAGGAGCTGGTGTAGTATTATACTCTCCCTCCAATGAGATATACCCTTTTTCCTATAAGCTGCAATTTGATAATACAAACAATACTGCAGAGTACGAAGCGTTGCTCTTAGGCATGAATGCAGTAGAGGACATGGGGATCAAGAAGCTGAGATGCAAAGGTGATGCTGAGATTGTGGTGAAGCAGGTCCACCAACAATATCAGGTAAAAAATCCAAGGCTCAGGCACTATAGAAATAGAGTGTGGGACTGCATTGAATCCTTTGATGCATTCTCCATTGAAGCTATCCCTAGGGAGCAGAATGAAAAGGCTGATTCTCTAGTAGTGTCAGCTTCCTTAGTGACACCTCATCCTTCTTTTGGAAAAGATAAGGTGACCATTGAGATGGTTTTTAAACCTAGTTTACTAGACAATGCAAATCACTGGCAGGTCTTCAATGATGACAATCAGATCCTAGCCTTCTTAGAACAAAGGGATAACTTCAATAATCTGTTCTTTGAAGGAAGTGAAAACCCACACCGTGAATCAGTCCCCAAAGAAGAGAAGGAAGGAATTGAGGGAATTGATGAAGAGGGGGTAATTAAACTGAAAGGAAACAAAATCCCCAAAGGCCTAGTTTCTTTGGAAGATCTCTTTGACAAGCATGACAGGTTCATCCAAGAGAAAGAAAAATAGTCTTCTCGGTGCCCATCTGATTTTGATCAAGAAAACATTGGCACTTCAGAGAATCCAAGGATGGTTAACATTGGTAAATGTTGCTCACCAGAAGAGAAGAGAAAGTTTGTTGCTCTGCTAAAAAAGTACTCAGATGTCCTGGCCTACTCCTATGATGAACTCAAGTCTTTTCAGCCAAAGGAAATGCATCATTCCATTCCTTTGAAGCAAGGAGCTAAGCCCTTTAGGCAAAAACAAAGGCCCTACAATCCAAAGATTGCTGATGTTATCAAAGAAGAGGTGACAAAGATGCTCAATGCTAGAATCATCTTCCCCATCCACCATTCAACATGGGTGGCTAACATTGTGCCAGTAAGGAAGAAGAACGGGGAAATAAGGATTTGTGTAGACTTTCGAAATCTGAATCAGGCATCTCTCAAGGAAAACTACCCTCTTCTAATCATGGATCATATTTTGCAAGTAGTCATTAGATCTGAGATGCTCTCTTTGCTTGATGGATTCTCAGGGTATAACCAAATCAAGGTGGCAGAAGAGGATTGCAACAAAACAACCTTCACAACACCCTGGGGCACTTTTGCCTACAACATAATGCCTTTTGGCTTGATCAATGCTAGGGCCACTTTCCAGAGAGTAATGGACTTGGCTTTCAAAGATTTGAAATATTACATTGTCATTTACCTTGATGACCTCACAGTTTTCTCAAAGAGGAGGGGAGACCATATCAGTCATTTGGAGCAAGTCCTTGCAAGGTGTAGGAAACATGGCATTTCTCTAAATCCAAAGAAGTGCATTTTTGGAGTCACAGAAGGTAAGTTACTAGGACACATTGTGAACAAACATGGAGCACACATTGATCCTGAGAGGGTCAGAGCTATCCAAGCATTAGCCTTACCAACTAGAAAAAAGGGAGTTCATTCATTCTTTGGAAAGGTAAACTTCCTTCGTCGTTTTGTGCCTGAGTTTTCTGAACTGACTAAGCATATAACTTCCATGATGAAGCCTCAAGAAAATTTCAAGTGGAATAAGGAGGGAAAAACAACATTTGAGAATATCAAGAAAGCCATTGCCAAAGCTCCAACTCTTGTATCTCCAGATTTCAACAAGGAGTTCATCATGTATTGCTATGCATCAGAACATACACTCTCTACTGTCCTTGTGCAGAAAAATGATGAAGGCTTGGAAGCACCCATTGCTTTCATGAGTTGTCCTTTGAAAAATCATGAGCTAAAGTACAACCAACTGGAGAAGCATGCCTACGTAGTGGTTAAAGCTGTTAAAAGTTTTAGATTCTACATTCTCAATTCCCATACAGTGGTGATGGTCCCTGGAAGTGCAATCAAGTCCATTTTGACTCAACAAGATCCTGGGGCTAAGAGAGGAAGTTGGATTGCAAAGACCCAAGAGTATGACTTGGAGATTAGGCCCTCTAATCTGGTAAGAGGAAATGGTTTGTGCAAGCTGATTGCTAAAGATGAAACTCTCAAGGCTCAGCAGGGAGAAAAGGATGATGTTTGCCCAACCTGTTCAGAAGACAGTCCACAAGTGCTCTTTGTCACCACTACTGATGAGTGGTATGCGGATATTGCTTACTACCTCACTTATGGAGAATGTCCTCCTCATCTTGACTACAAACAAAGAAGGACACTCAAGCTAAAGGCAGCCAAGTTTGTGATTTGGAATCATGCACTTTACAAGAGAGGCCTAGATGGTTGTTTCCTCAGGTGTGTAGATAAGGAGCAACAAGAAAAGTTACTCAGGGCATATCATGATCAAGCTTGTGGTGGACATTTCTCAGCAATGGTCACTACGCATAAGATTCTTAGGGGGAGATATTATTGGCCCTCCATCTTTGTAGATACTCAAGACTGGGTTTCCAAATGCAAAGCATGCCAAAAATTTGTTGGAAAGCCACAACTAGCTGCATTGCCACTCAGGCCTGTGGTGATTGAGGAACCATTTCAGCAATGGGGGCTAGATTTTATTGGTGTTTTGAATCCTCATTCTAGTGCAGGGCATACTTATGTACTCACTGCAACTGATTACTTCACTAAATGGGTGGAGGCCATTCCAACCAAGCAAGCCAGCTCTGAAACAGTCTGCAACTTCATCAAGGAGAATATCATTGTACGCTTTGGAGTACCACAGAAGATTGTTGTAGACAATGCCACCTATTTCTCTTCAAAGGAGCTCACAGAGTTTTGTTATGGTTTTGGAATCTCCTTATCTCACTCTTCTGACTACTACCCATAGGGAAATGGTCAAGCTGAGTCAAGCAACAAGAACATTGTGACCATTGTTCACAAGCTGGTAGATGAGAATCAAAGGAACTGGCACAAGAAGTTATATGATGCATTGTGGGCTGATAGGATCACTCCTAAGAAGGAAATAGGTATGTCACCTTTCCAAATGTTGTATGGAATTGAGGTAGAGATTCCTCTCACAATTGAGATGCCAGCTCTCAAGCTGCTGCAAGAAATAGAAGATGGTTAGTACAAAGACTCCATTGACAAGAGGATCCTCTTCTTGGAGAAGTTGGAGGAAAGCAAGATGCCAAGTGGTGGATAGAATTAAAGAACATCAGTTGAAAGTGAAGAAATTTTTTGACAAGAAGACCAAAGCAAGGAACTTCAAAGTTGGAGATTTGGTCCTACTGTGGGACAAGAGAAGAGAACCAAAGGGGAGCCATGGAAAGTTTGATTCATTGTGGTTGGGCCCATTCCAAATTCATGGAGCTTGTGGTGAGAATGTTTTTCTCCTCTCTTACTTGGATGGAACGCCATTGGAATTACCTCAAAGTGGGAAATACTTGAAACTATATCATCAGTGAAAGTGGGTTGTCCCCCGCCCTGTACCATAGGTGATTTGTGTAGGTGTGTTTTTCCCTTTTTCTGTTGCGTGGTTTTGGTTTTAGTTTGGTTTGGTTTTGGTTGTGTGTGGTTTGACTTGCGTTTTTAATTCTTCTTCCATTCTTTCTCAGAATTGTACATGACTCTGCAAGGCCCAATGGATAAGGCACTGGTCAACGTAATATGTTTTGAAACTTGAGATTCTGGATCCTCACGTCGTGCCCTAGCAATGCCCAATTCACGCCATGTCCCCAAGCTAGAGCCAGTTGTTGTCTCCCAAAAACTACTCTGCATTTTCATAGCCAAATTCAATTTTTTTGAGTTCATGCCCTTCGTTGGTGTTTAAGCCAATTTAGAGATTCAAGAAATTAGCAAAAGTCGTGCCCTAGAGCTATTTAAACCTCTGTTTTTGCTCATTTTGAGAAATTCTCCATTTCCCGGTCTGTGCACGTAATATCCTCTTTGCAACCTCCATTTTTCATCGCAATTGTTCACTTGTTCTATGGCCTGGGTCGTCAAATCATTTTTTTGCCTCCATGCCTCTAGTTCATGAAGGAAATTTGAAAATTGGACTCAAAATGATGAAGTTTTCTTCTACGTATTTTCCACAGTCGGGATGACGGGCGTCTTTTCCCTATCAAATTTTGACTCCAATGAATGTAGGTACGTGGTCAGATCCTATTGGATGGGGAGGAATGGGATTTTTGGTGAACTTAACACTTTTGGAAAAAATGGTAAATTTTCCCTGTGGCCCTGATCAGGCTATAAAGGAAAAAGTCAAAGTTGAAGCCCATAGGAAAAAAGTCAAAGTTGAATCCCGGCATTGAAAAGTCAAAGCAGACGAGCGGGCCATCGTGGCACTTTTGGAAATTTAAGCAAATTCCCAAAAGTGAAGTAAAAGTTCTAAAATGCTCCGCAAAGGCTCCAAAGTCAAGGTCTCGGGCCCGAAGTTGAAAAGTCAAAGTGGAAGTTGAGCGGGCCGGTGGAGGAAATTTGTGTTTTTGAGCCTTTTTGTAAAAAAGGTGAAAAGTTAAAAAGTGACCTGCAGCCACGATCAGGCCATAAATGGAAAAATTCAAAGTTAAAGCCTGCCGTTGAAAAGTCAAAGTGGGAGAGCGGGCCGGCAGAGGAAATTGAGGTTTTGAGCCTTTTTCCCAAAAAGGTTAAAATGTTTAGAAAGGATCCGTGACCCCATCTCCAACCAGAACGTGCCACATGTCCTAGTCAAATCGTAGCAGTGGGCCAGCGGAGGAAATTGAGTTTTTGAGCCTTTTTCCAAAAAAGGTTAAAATGTTGAGAAAAGGGTCGCGACCCCATTTCCAATCAGAAGCAGCCACGTGTCTAAGTTGAAAAGTCAAAGTAGGGGTGCGGGCCAATTTGTTCCAAATTTCCAAATCTCTAAAAAATCACAAAATGCAAAGGGCTTCCCCCGTAACCGCTCCAATCCCTTCCTGCCATCGTGGACGACCCGATTTCAGAGTTAGAGGAGAAAATCTAATGGTCTGTATTTAAATTGGCAAATCGAATGTAATGGTTGTTTTGTAAGATCTGGTTTTAATCTGTCATGAGTGTTTTCTTCACAACAGAGGGATTCGAAAAGGCATTGAGGATTTGTGAAGTTGTAACAGTTTCTTGCAAAGAATATAATGGCTTCTCGACGTCATTCCAAGGGGCGATTGATTTTCGAAAAAACCAGAGTGCTCTGTACCTGGAAAAGACAGAAAATGCCATTCTTCTTCTATTTTCTCTTCTTCCTCGAATTTCTTCCATTCTCAAGCTATGTACAAACTCTGCTCGAGCTTCAATAAGAAAAGAAGGAATTTTTTCCTCCTTGATTGAGGAATTAATTGGTACTTTGTGACCAATGAGTTTCATTTGGTCTTGTAGCTTCTCCTGTGGATTTGTTTTTCTTCTGATTATAAATGCATGTAAATGAAGTTTCTAATTGATGTGTGTGGGCATATGATATTCTACCCGCAACATTAGTTTTTCCTACCTCCATTCTCACTCCCTTTTCCCTTCTCAGACAAAGTTCTTCTCTAGTGAGAAATTGCTAGCTTTTCCACAGGGATAGTGGAGTGCCCCTACTGGATCTCTAGTTGAAAGACCACCATTGAAATCCACTTTTTCACGCATGCACATACGAAAGCTACACCGTTCAAGTAGAGGGACTTAGATTCCCATAGCGTTGGCCTGAAACCCACCAATTTGTCCACAAGACAAATTTTCTCACCATCACATTGAAAGAAATTGAGAAGGGAAGGATTCAATATGAGTGTGAAAAAATGGAATGAGAGATAAATCTAATGGAGAAATTATTGGATGTACAAATTCAAGTCACAAGTATTTTTACCCAAGTAAATTATAGTTTTTTTAACCATAGTAATATAGTATTGCATCATTCGTCCCATCTTAAAAGATGGTATACATTGTTTAAGAAAAAATATCATGTATTGGAGTTAGCTAATACTTCTTTATTTTGCATTCTTCCTTTTTATTTTAGAACAATTCCAACGATCAGCATCATGGGTGCCACCAAGATCATTGACAAACACATCCGAAGATATTGTTTGTGTAACAAAACAATTTAAAAATGATGTCGGTAAACATGTATATTTTTATTCAGGAAAATATGATAATTCAATATGTGAGACATCAATTAAACCACATATCACTGGTAGTATAGTCAAAGTATGTAATACTTATATAATCTCTATGCAAATTATAGATGATAATATTGTCAATGAGCATGGTGTTCTTTTGTTGATAATGTTGATAATTTTGATAATATTTGTGTGTGGCATTTATGGTTAATATTTTCGAGTGCCATTAAACCGAACAATGTAAATTTCATGTGATATTCAAAATATGATAATTTAATATGTGAGACATTAATTGAACCACATATCATTGGTAGTATAGTCAAAGTATGGAATACTTATATACTCACTATGTAATTTAAATATGATAAAATTGACAATGAACATGGTGTTCTTTTAATGATATTGTTGTTAATATTGATAATTTTTGCATGTGGTATATATGGTTAATATTGTGGTTCGCCTAAAATATAAAGTAAATTGATGGAAGCCACGTGTCTTTTGTAATTCGTGTGCCAAAGAAAGTGGTAGTTGGAAGTGTCAAATCCATGTAATTATAGATTTTCATCTATTAGTATATTTCAAGAATACTTAAATTTGTGAGGCTTCTGGTGAGAACATTGGCGTAAGGGAAGAACTCCGTAAGTGTAATAATTCATTGGAAAATATGATCACAGTTTGATTGCCAAATTATGAGCATGGTTTGTTTTAGTGAAGGCATCAAAAATTGGTATGTATTATCACCTTTGCTCCTTCCAAATTTTTGAAATTCTATGAATGTAGAATATTTCGTAGCATTTTCAATGAAACCCTATTTTCGATGCTTCCAGTAGTCAAATCTGTCTATTATTTAATGCTCTTTGACAAACACTTCTCAATTGATAGGGTTTGACATTAGTTTGTCATTATTTTTCTGATCCCTAAATGATTTGCTAAATATATGTGTACCCCGCTTGCGAGTAATGTAAAATATGTTATGGGTATTTTTTTCACAAGAGGATTGAGAAATGATTCGTAAAATACTTGACATGGACATCAATGTTTACTGGAAGTAAAAAAATGGGTGTTGTTGAAAAGGCTGAGGAAAATAGATTTTGTTCAGTTAGGGTTGTTAATCGTTTAGGGATTTTGGACCGTTAGCGGTCGGTTTCTATAGACATTTCATTTTAAATTAAATTGCAGTAATGAAATAATGATAGTAACTTCCAGTAGATGAAATAGAAATAGTAACACAAATAATTGTTTGCTTGTTTACAGCAATTTTTTAATTACATAACGAAATTGTTGGAAATAATTTTTTTTAAAAACATATATGTGTCAACCAAAGCAAAAATGCAAAGAGTTCAGTTTGTGTAGGTTCCTCTTTGAGAAATAGTAGATATGGGAATTATAAAACATACTATTTGAGAAGTGAGGCTAAACAAGATTTTGAATAATGTTTCACTTAATTTATAGTTCTAGAAATATATATACATCATTTAGAGGTTAAAATTACAAGCTCTGGTTATTTTAGTTAAATTAACTAATGATATATTAACACTTAAAATTATAAGATGTCATGAATTTTCTTTCTTAATGTGACAATAAGCATATGGAAATAGGGAGATGTGATACCATGAAAAATTATGAGGTTTAATAACAAGGGAGATTATACATAGGTTAAGAGTCTTTATTTTCATACTAACACTACAAAGAGTGTGCTCATTATATTTATTAGAATTATACCATGGTCTTTGAGACTTCATTTACTAACTAATTATAGATCACAATCTCTTTTGAGATTTCATTTATAATTAAAATGTTAAATTTTTATCTTCCTTTCAATAACTTATAGTAAATAGTATGATAACTAGTTAAGGCTTGATCCCTCACGAGAGTATCTAGTGCAACACTTGGCTTAAAAAAATTCATGGAACAAACTAATGAGAGCTAAGCAACGTGTGAACCCTAAAGAAAACATGTAATGCAACTCATTTCTTAGTTCAATAATAGATGTCTAGTGAACGATGTCTAGTGAACACTAAGTTCAAAATATGTTTTAGATGTTGATCATAGTGATTGCTAAGCTTGTAAATATTTTATTATGGATGAGCTTAGAGACCGCTAGGAACATAATTTTTTATGTGTTTACTACTCATTATGATATTTAATGACCTGGGAGATTATAAAATTATAGTTAATTAAAGAGACGTCCATTGAATGGTTTTTTTCTAACACTAAGTTCAAAATATTTTATGTAGGATAATGTTACTGACCACTACAATTTATATATTTTCTTGTTAATGCATTAGTAGTTTTCCTGTTAATGATGCCTAGTGATTGCTAAGATGTAGGTATATCCTTTTGGCTGATCATAGTAATAGAAACGATACGAAGCACATATTTATTTGTTAATGATCCTTATACACCATTAAGTTCCAAAAAATATGTTGCGGCTAACCCTTGCGACTGCTAGGATAAGAAATACTTATGTTTGTACCCCTCAGTAGTGATCAGATTGGCATTATTTTGCTCATTGCAATAACTGTTGCCCTTTGAAATAATACTAGATACAAATGAGGTTTTAATAGTTCATTGTGGCTGAACTTAGCGACCACTAATATCAACACTACGTATATTTTGACCCCCACCACTTTAAAGAATGTCAAAAAAATTCTCATTCTAATAATAGTTTTCTTGTGAATAAAATACTAGATACGGCCAATCTCTAATTTTTTTTGTTGATCAACATAACGACCACTAGGATTTGAAATACATAAGACTTGAAGCCTCAAGAGTTCTTATATTGATAGAATTTTCTCATTGCATTAATATTTTTACTAGAGTGACGACTAGCGAACGCCATGGTTAAAAAACATATATCTTGACCCCTCAGTGGTGCTTGTACAACAGTGCTTCGGTCATTCCATTAATAGTAAGCCTCTGAATGATTCCTAGCAACGAGACGTATCCATGATCCTACAATGAACTAATCAAACACAAGTAAATGTTGATCCCTTACAAATACATGTATTACAAAATTTTTCTTAAGTCAATGATAGATGTCCATTGAATGGTGTTTAGCTAACACTAAGTTCAAAAAAAAAATTTGAGGCAGATGTTATTGACCGTTAAGCTTTATTTTTTTTCTTTTTAATGCATTGGTAGTTTTCTTGTTAATGATTCCTAGTGACCACTAAGCTATAGGAATATCATTGCAGTTGATCGTAGTAATAGCTATGATAAGAAGTACATATTTATTTGTTAATGATTCTTATAAACCATTAAGCTCTAAAAAATATGTTACGGTTGACCCTAACGATCATTAGGATCATAAATACTTGTGTCTATACCCCTAAGTAGTGCAAGGATTGGCGTTCTATTGCTCATTGTAATAATAGTTGGTCTTTGAAAAAAGCCTAGATATGGTGAATCTCTAAAGAATTCATTGTGGCTGAACATAGCAACTGCTAAGATCAACACTAAGTATATCTTGACACCCCACCAGTTCAAAGATTGGATAAATTTTTCTCATTCTAATAATAGTTCATTGGTGGACAATACATAGATACAACCAATATCTAAAGATTTTGTTGTGGCTGAACGTAGCCATCACTAGGATCTGAACTATGTGAATCCTGAAGCCTCAAGATTGCTTGTATTGACAGACTCAGATCTACGCAATGTGGGTGGTTGTCAAAAATGGATAATCCTTCCAAAATATGTTGCGTGTGAATTTTCAAGAACAATTTTGCATAGTTTCTGAACTAAAAAATCAACAGTTGAATAGATAGTGATTACAATGGAAAATGGTAATGATAGGATCCCAATGACAGTTAAGCTAGAATAGTATTGGAGCTTAGTGGTTGTTAAGAACTTTCTTTGATACGAAGAGAAAGTCTTGATCCCTCTCGATAGAAAGTAGTGCAATAATTGGCTCCACTAGGTAATGCACGAATAATTTGATACAATTACAGTCATTGAAAATTACAATCGTTCTAAAGATGTACAACAAGTGATTTTCATGACAAGAGGTAATGAAAGTATCGTACATGCCGCTAAGCTAGACCATGATTTGTTATTCAATAGTTATTTTGAAATTAAGAAATTATAGCATTCACTAGGCTTTTTCTTCAATTAAAAAGTGTAGAGATAGTGGTTAAAACCACAAGAGGTAATGCCGGGAACCTTGAGGCTGATAGGATAGACAACGATTTTCTAATTTATCTCTCTTTTTAAATTAAGAACTAGAAAATCCTAGCGGTCTTTATGTCATTCCTTACAATTAGTAATGGAGATTTGTGGCTATGAAGAATTTTCTTTGATGCGAATGGATGTGAATTATGACATACTCCAATGCTCAATTTCAAATAAAACTCATTAGGTCTTTGGGGGGACTTTTTTATTCTTTGTAAAATGTGTTATGGGATAACTAAACATTTTTTTATTTAAAAAATTCTGCTTAGCGATTGCTAGACCCATTATTGTGTTTTGTTTCTCGCACACTCTACTCAAAATTTAAAAAATTAAATATTAATGGCCTTTACGCTAGTCCATTAAATTGGTGTTAATTACCAACAAGTAATTTTAAAAACTATCCATTCATATGTCAACTTAAATCCTCTCTCATGAAAAAGATCAAACAATGATGCTTGAGAACACAAATCCTATAAGACTGAACATGGAAGTGGATGAAGTTAATGAAAAAGTGTACATTCATCTAACCATTTCCAATGAATAGGATATGGAGAAAATCAATCCTCTCCCTCATCAAGAGCCAATAACTAAGAACAAATCTCTAGAACTAAACAAGAGGAGACAAGGAAAAGCCGCATAACTTCTGGAATCCATAGCAAGAGATCTAAATAAGGATAAAGAGTTTGCAGGTATGGAGGAGCTGCTCACACCTCAAGTAGTTCAATAGCTTGATTTTGATAAAGGAAAAGAAGAAGGAGAAACTACTCCTACTTCGAAAAAAAACCTGTATGAATGTGATAAAGATGGATTCATCACAGTACGAAGTAAGAAACGAAGACTAAAAGGTTTTGAAGAAATTCCTGAATCACTCTATAGTGATAAAAAGAAACAAATAGGAAGTTGGGAAGCTTCCACCTCAAGAATCACAAGGGCTACTACCAAGAGAACTGCAAATATTGGAGTCACTTATAGAAAAGGCAGACCCTCCAAAAGGGAAGCAAGGAAAAAAGAGACTGAGAAAGAAATTGCAAATGGTACTCAAAGTCTTTTGATCCATCTGGAAACTACCTCCCCAATCCTTTTTTAATGAAGGTTATATCTTGGAATGTCAGGGGGATAAATGGGGGGCCTAAACAAAGAATTCTTAAGGAAATTAGAAGATCAAGAAGGCCCAGCATCCTTCTAATTCAAGAAACGAAAATGAAAACTAAAGTTGTTGAAGAGTGTAAAAAGAATTTCTGGGAGAATGTTGCCTTTGTTGCTGCTGATTCTCAAGGGGCTTCTAGAGGATTAGCAGTCTTCTGGGACACTAAAATTTTTCATGGTAATGTGCTTTTCTCCTCTTAGAATCATTTAGCTATAAAGTTTAAAAGTCTTGAGAACAATTCTAGCTAGATTCTTTCCAATATTTATGCCCCTAATACTGTTGCTGGGAGAAGAAATTTTTAAAAAGAGTTAGCCTGGTTTAGAAATAACTTTGAGGATGCGAACTAGCTGATAATGGGGGATTTTAACACTCCTTTAATTCCAGGAGAAAAATTTGGAGGGAAATCTAATTTCTCTACTAGCATGGAAGATTTTGCAGGCTTCATATCGAATATTTACCTTATGGACATTGAACTTCATGGTAATCAATGCACCTGGTATAACAGAAGAATTGGAGAGAATCTGATTCAGGTTAGATTAGATAGAGCTCTCATTTTTGCTAACTAGATCTTAGATCAGAATTTTTATCTCTCCTCTCTTCCCAGAACTGGTTTAGACCATAATCCTATTGCTCTTAATTTATTCAATTGGTCTAAGCCTTTCCACTGCAACTTTAAATTTGAAAAGATGTGGCTTGAGCATGAGGACATTCTTGACAGAATTAAAGAATGGTGGACTTGGGAAGGGACTAGAACTACCCAATTCATACTTCTTCAAAAGTTAAAAAATGTGAAGCAAAAGGTTAGAATCTAGAATAAAGAGGTTTTTGGTAATATTTTTGAAAAAAAGAAAGAGCTTAAGCAACAAATGGAAGAGTTTGAGCTTAAAGTATCAATGAAAGGTATAACTTTTGAGGATCATCAAAGAAAAAAGAAGCTTCTTTTTGACCTGCATAATATCAACAGTTGTGAGGAAACCTTCTGGAGAATGAAATCTAGAGATCTCTGGCTAAAGGCTGGAGACAGAAACACAAAATACTTTCATATGACCACCCTCAAGCATAGGGCTTGTAACAGAATTACTGAAGTCTCCAAGGGAAATGACACCATTACTAAAGATACTAAGGACATCAAAGTTGAAGCCCTAAAATTCTACAAGAATCTTCTCACAGAGAACAATTCCTATAATGAGCAAGCAACCTCCTTTCTCTTAGACTCCATTCCTAATAATTTGTTGCTTGAAGAGAGATTTAAGAGCCTTTCCAAAATAGTCACCATTGAGGAGTTGAAAAAAGCTATTTTTTCACTGGAAGGGGACAAGGCTCTGGGCCCTGATGGTTTCTCTGCTAACTTCTTCCAAAGATGTTGGGAAATATGCTCCGAAGATCTGTTGAAAGCTGTAAATGAGTTCTATAGAACTGGAAATATAATAAAAGAATTAAATAACACTCATATTGTGCTTATACCTAAGAAGTTAGATGCAAAGGATTTCAAGTATTTTCATCCAATCAGCCTGGTTAATGTGATTTATAGGATCTTCACAAAGATTTTAACCACTAGATTGCAACCTCTTCTAATGGAAATTATCTCCCAACAATAGAGCGGATTCATAAAAGGTAGAATTATCCAGGATGGAGTTATTATGGTTCATGAAAAAATTCATTCAATGGATAAAAGTGAGAAAGTTGGGATGGCTATCAAGTTAGACATGCATAACGCATTTGACAAAGTCTCTTGGAAATTCATGGATGAGGTTTTGTCCTAGTTTGGGTTTCAAAATAAATTTAGGAAAATTATCCAAGATTGCATATCCTCTTCTAGATTTTCAGTGGTTGTCAATGGAGAACCAGTTGGTTTTTTTGCTATCACTAGAGGCATTCGCCAAGGGGACCCCATATCCCCTTTGCTGTTCATCATAATGGATGACAGTTTAAGCCGGTCTATTACAAAATTTATTCACTTTGGTATGATAAAGGGTTTTCAACCTACTTCTGGTAATCAAATTTCCTCCCATCAGCAGTTTGCTGATGACACTATTCTACTTCTGATGGCCTCAATCATTGAAGCTAAGGCTATCAAAACCATTCTAAGATTTTATGAGGAAGCCTCGGGAAAGAAAGTAAACTTTGACAAAATCTCAGTTTACTTCTTCAATACACCTATTGAAAGACAAAAAACGATTGCTCTCATTCTTGGTTGTACAATCAAATCCCTTCCAGGTACTTATCTAGGGCTCCCTATGAGTACTAATAATATTTATAATGAGGTTTGGAATGATCTACTTAAGAGATTTCAGAAAAAACTTGTTGGTTAGAAAGGTGCTATACTATTAAGTGCTGGCAAATGTTTATTGATCAAAAGCACTCTTCAGAACTTACCTATTTATATCATCTCAATGTTTAGCATTCCAGTAGCAGTGGTGAATAGCATTGAAAAAAATTCAGAAGCACTTTTTATGGCATGGAACATAAGACAAGTTTAGATACCATTTAGTAGCTTGGGAGCAGGTATGTAAGCCAAAGCGGATTGGGGGTTTAGGCATTAAAGATATCAAAAATATGAATGTTGCTCTAATTGCAAAGCCAGGTTGGAGAATAATAAAAGAGCAAAAGCCATGGACCAAGTTGATCAAAATCAAATACCTTTCCAATCAAAACATGACTTCCTTTCTTTTTGATCAGCTACTTCCGAATGGATCAATTTTCTGGAATAATCTTCTCCACATCAGGCATATCCTTTCCCAGGGATGTAGCTGGAAGCTTGGAGATGGGCAAGACATTGATTTCTGGAATGACATTTGGTCTGATATTAACTGGAATACCTCTTTTGATCACATCAAAAACATCCTAATTAGAAATTATGGGAAGAAAGTCGAGGACTATATTGAGGTGACCGACAACAGAAGGAAATGGAAACAACTTAAAGTAAATGAGGAAAATATGCAGTCTGTTGTTTCCTCCATGTAGACTCATCTCTCCCTAATACATATCAGTCATCATAATAATAAGGATGAACTTATTTGGAAAGATTCCTTTGATGAATAATACTCTGTTAAATTTGGCTACAATTCTTTCTTTGCCTCTATTGAAAGTGAAATTGAATGGCATAGGCTGTGGATGCCCGAGCTAACCCCTAGAGTTAATTTCTTCTTGTGGATTATCATTAAAGGTAAGATCCTCACTAGTGACAATCTCATTATGAAAGGATTTATCATGCCTAATAGATGTTGCATGTGTTAGGAGGAATCATAAGACATTAAACACCTCTTTCTGCATTGTAAGTATACTTCCAAAATATGGCATCTTATTTTTGAAAACTTCAATCAAAAATGGATATTTCCCCAAACTTGTCTACAAGTCTGGGAACAATAGAACTCCCATTACAAGCACTATGTGGTGAGGAGACTATGGCAACTGGTTCTCCCTCAAACCATGTGGCGAGTCTGGAAAGCTAGAAATGATGTCATTTTCAGGAATACCAAAAAGATCTGCAAAAAAGTCTACAAAGAAATTATCATTGCAGTAAAAGACAACATTGAAAGATTTAAACCCCATAAAAAATAATCTTTATCCTGAGGAAGAGGAGCACATTCTAGCTACTTGGAACATTGGCACTGATAGTATCAAGAATAAGAATAACAGTAACATTGATAGATCCACTGTCCGATGGATTCAGCCTCCCAATACATGGCACAAGCTGAATTTTGATGGGGCCTCAAAAGGTAATCCTGAAGATTCAGGAGGAGGTGGAGTAATTAGAGATCACAGAGGCTATTTTGTTGCTGATTTTTATGGCAAGATGGGTAGGCAAACAAATCACTACTCGGAAGCTTTAGTAGCGCTTTGGGGAATAAGATTGGCTAGAGATTGTAATATTTCCAATATTATAATTGAGGGAGATTCGCTGAACATTATTAATTTGTTAAACTAAAAACAACCTCCAAGCTGGTCCATCAGGGACTTTATAACTGAAGTTATTGATATTTGCAAGAGTTTTGATAATTTTAAAATTAACCATACCTACCGAGAAGGCAATAGTGTGGCAGATGGTTTGGAAAATATTGGGGTTAACAATATAATGCAAACTTGGTTAAGTGGCGACACCCTTCCTACTAAAGTACATGATGACATCACCAAAGATATGCATGACTTGGAGCGTAATCATTAAAAGGTGCAGGGTAGATGCTAAGGAGAGGTTTATTGATTGTACAGTGAGGATTAAGGATACTTATAATCTTCCACACATTTCAAAGGTCTTCAAAAGTAGAGCAGGGGATGAGTTGTATAGATTTCAAATTTTTACCATTGTAAAAAGAAGAAGCATCATAGGTAAAATGGGGGGACCTCCATGTAAGACAAAGCCCACCCATAATCCAGCATGGAAAAATGATACAATACTTTGGAATTATTTGCAAATGGGAGGTATTACAAATTTTATTGAAACGATTTAGGGTTTCACTAGGATATTTCATTAAAATTCACTAACGGTTGGAGGAATCACACCGTTGAGTATAGTGATGTTAAGGTCAAGCTTTCTAAGGAGCTCATTGCCCAGGCCACTGGGCTTCACCTGGAGGGAACCAAGTTCTTTAACAAATGCATGGACAAAGAGGTGGAGGCTAAAAAGTTTCTCGATGAAGGGGAAAATCTAGAGTTCATAGTGGTTGGCATCAAAGTTGCATCTATCCCTGAGTCCTTTGCCGAGATTACGTGAATGGTGGTAAGATATGTTACTCTGGAGGGGAGATATGTCACCATTACCCTAAAGCACTTAATATTCCTAAATCATTTTTGCATGAATCTTACCATAAATTTTCCTCATTATTTGCTAAATTCCTTGGAGAAATCTATTCTTGAGGTTCAAAACCACACCAGGGCTGTTCCCCTTCACCAAGGATTGATCTTGCTCATACACCACCATTTCTTAGCCTGCTCCCGCCCCCTGCCTTCATTCCTCCCCCTACCGACAGAAATGTTGACATTGTTACCCCTAGCGGAAAGAGGAAAGATAAGAAAGCTAAGGTCTCTTTGCCATCTTCACAGATGGTTTTAAGAAGCCATCAGGATTTGGAAATTACAAAAAAATTATTGCACATAAGTAAACCGGTGAAGGATTCCAAGGAGGTGGACATGTTGGTTAGGGTTGAAAATCTTGAACAGGAGATTCAAGACCTAAAGAATGTTATAAGGGATATGGATAAAACAAATGGAAAGAGGAAGTTGTAAAAATCTAAAGATGATGATACCACTACTGAGATATTGAAGAAGCTTCTTTCTATGGATGCCAGGCTTGGTAATGCAAAAGGGCGTCATGATTGCATCCTCTCAGCCCTTAAAAGTATCTATAATTTTATAGAGCAACATGTGCGAAGCATGTGCAGTCTTAGCGACATCCCTGATGATATATGGGGATCGAAAGAGAACCAAGATCTTGCAATTTCCCAGGCAAATATGAATGATCCATCCCAAGCCACGGCCATTGCATTCTTCACCTCGCTCCAGAAGATTAAGGCCAAGATTGACAGAGCAGTTAATTGATGTGGTGCCCTGTTGCTGTCTTCTGGTGGTGAAGTTACTGTTGATCGGTAGTTTTGATGCTATTTTCTGGCTGGGATGCCCTGTGTTGGATCCCTCTTGTTCATTTTTTGACTCTTTTGCTCTTATTTAGATCACTATTGTGTTTTATCTTGTTTTGCTCTTTTTATTGTATTATCTGGCTGTTGAGCCTCCTAGTTTATGGTGTTTAGCTTTTCTAGGTTTGGTTTCTCTACTTTTGTTATCTGGCTTTTGAGCCTTTTTGTATTCAGGGTATAGTCCCTTCAAAACTATTTATCCATAATAAAAAAACTTAAATCCTCTCTCTCGCTAACATCTATGTTTTCAAACTTTCCTTTCATTCTATCTACGCAATGTGGATGGTTGTTAGACAATGAATAATCCTTCCAAAATATGTTACGTGTTAATTTTCATAAACAATTTTGCATAGTTTCTAAACTTAGTGATAGTTAGGATCTAAACTACGTAATTCTTGAAGCCTCAAGAGTGCTTGTATTAACATACTTAGATCGTTGCATTAATATTTTTACTGGAGTGATGCCTAGTGAATGCCATGGTTAAAACTATGTATACCTTGACTCCTCAGTGGTGCATATACAATTGTGCTTTTCTCATTCATTAATAGTATTTTTGTGAATAATCCCTAGCAACTGCTAAGCTCTAAATATTTAGTTATCGTTGTCCCTAGCAACCGCTAGGATCAACACTTCTATCTTTTATGTGGAAATTATTTTCTAAGCTTACCTAATATTCATAATAAGGGACATATGAATGTTACCGTAAAATCAATTACATCATTTGTTTCAGTAAATATTTATTTATTGATGATGTATGCAGCAATCGTGACCCTTTAATTTTTCAACATGGTGAGAGAGAGGGCAATGTCAATGGTAGATACTTATTTATATTCCAACGAGGATGATAGAGTAATAAGAGATACCGTGTTCGATCCAACTACCTTACATGACAAATTTCAGCATTACTCAGCTCTATATTCTACAGTTTAGAATGAAATTGTTGATGTTGATATCGTAGACATAATGGGTACATCGGAAGAGAAATCACTATGGTTCCAAGACATAAGGGTGATTAAAAGATATGGTCTCCATTTAATTTCTGCTAAACCAAAGGTGCTTCCATTTTTGAAATTGATTGCTTCCTATTTACTTCATGCCAAGTCTAGGGGAGACCAACTCTTTTAATCACCCTTATGTATTGAAACCGTAGCACTTGATCTTTTGGTACATACCCATTATGTCTATGACATCAACATCAACAATTTCATTCTGAACTGCAGAATATAGAGTTGAGTAATGTTGAAATTTTTCATGTAAGGCAGCTGGATCGAACACGGTATCTCTTATTACTCTATTGTCCTCGTTGGAATATAAATAAGTATCTACTATAGACATTTCCCGCTCTCTTTCCATGTTAAAAAATTAAAGGGCCATGAATGATGCTTACATCATAAAAAAAAATTACGGTAACATTCATTATTTTCTAAATAAGGGAAAACAAGAATAGGTTTGTTTTCTGGGAATGCATATAAAAGTTATTATAAAATTCCAGAGCCAGACTACTTGTACAACTCAAACATAGTCAAGCCCTGGTTGGCCAAAAGGAGAGTAAGAGATGTTTTGCAGAGTTAGGAATTTGACCCATTAGATAATATGGGTGATTCTAATCTATCTGATATCCTTATTAAAAGGTATAGACCAAGATCTTGTATTGGCATGGCACTCATGAATAGGCTATATGGAAATTCATCAATCTCTAAGGTGGATATTTCTTGGACCCCGTTACTTTCTTTTATTATTGATGATGATAGGAATCCATCCTTAGGTAAGGTGCTCTATCTTAATTTAGTGAGACAAAGAAATAATTTCGTCAACAAAGGGAAATCACTTTACATGGCTTCATATCTTCTCAATGCTATCCTTAGCATTCTCGAATGTTTTGATTTCTATCAAATCTGGTATCCTTCAATCCCTTTGAAGGTAAATGAGAAATATTTAGACTCATATGCCCATTGTTTTAGATCACATATTCAAGATATATACTCTTATTTATATCCTGATCTCTACCAACAATTATATGAAACGATGACACTAAGAATATTTGATACCATCCTCACTTCCATAAGCACATGGGAGCTATATTATTCTATCCAGAATATAAAATTATCATGATCGAGGGGACCCTTACACCTCCTTTTCAGTTTCCATATTATGTGCTAGAAAAATTGGTAGAACAAGAGGTTGCATATCAAATTTGCAACGGTATTTCTTTAAAGTGTAAAGAGAAGAAGCTTAAAACACATCCCTCCTTCCTAGTCTATGTGGGATGCAAAAATTTTAATAGGTGACCCAATTTGAAGGCTGCCTCAGCCCATAGAAATTCATTTCATCTCCCCAAACACCCTTTAAGGAAATATGACAAAAGGAAAAAGGGTTTCCCAACACCTTAATTCACTTAAAGGATAGTTAAATATACTGTATTCTCAAGTGCATGATGATAATGACTAGGTATGGATTAATCAAACACAAGATAGCCTTGTTCAACAAAATATGAAGGAGAAAAGGGAAATTCCACCTCCGAGAGAAATTATTAAAAAGGAGGCTAAGAAGAGAAAACAAGCTTCGTATTCAGAACATTCATAACAACCATGTGCTTCCTTGTCTCTACCAAATGAATCTCGATATAAGTTTTGAGAAGTGTTATCTGAACCAAATAAAGCTGCAAATTTGGTCACATATTCCTTAACTTCATTAAGTGAAGAAGAGGAGACTACACAAACTGAAATTCCAGCTAGGGAAGCTCCAGTGAAACCCTCTCAATCTTCTCCCTCCACTTCACAACAAACGATAATCGATCGGGTAGAGAAATTCATAATTTCCTACAAAGAACATCCAGATTGGGAGGCACAAGAGGATCCCTTAATGAGCATTGAATTCAATACAAGGATGGGAACCATGAAAAGGCTAACCAAAAAGAGTATGTCAACACAACAAGCCATTGTTTGGCATGAAACTTCAGAAGACCTCTTCAATCTTATAAAGAAAAGGAAATCCAAAGGATCCCAAGTGGTGCAATATGAGGAAGATCTAGAATCCTTGACAAGGGCTACAATAGAAGAAACCATAGAAGTAGTGAGGGGAGTACGTGCTAGAAATAAAGAGCTTGAAACTCAATTAAAGGCCACCGTTCCTCCCGGCATAGTTTCAGATGTAGAAGAGGCATTTCATGGCTTGTACAATAATATAAAGAATTGCATCCATGCAAAGGAGTAGGAAAAACCGTTCTTGGAAAAAAAATGAAAAAATCATTACATGAATGACATCCTTGCATAAAACATTAACACATATGGGGTAGGTCATTGAAAAAGGCATTTGTAAAGACCCTACAATTATGACTATGGACGATATTGATATATGCCATACATATGCTAATTATACAAAGTAAAGAGTAAGGGAATGGAATGAACAGGTAAGAAAAAATTATTTGCAGTTTGATGACATTATTTCTAGAGGAAATCATGTTTTCATAGAAGCTTCTGTCATGGAAATATTTAAAGGAAACCATGCATTGGTTTCTGATGAAGAGTTCACAACATCCCTTAAGCAATTCATAGTTAATTTTCAAAGGAGAATAGCTGAGGCAAATGAAGGAGAAACTTTGCATGTCATTGAGATTGTTTCCAAAACAACAGAAAAAATACAAAAAATAGAGAATCTGAAGGAAATTTCTAAAAATACATGTGGTAGTCAAAAGGATTTCCTTGACAAGTCTATTGTGCTATATAGAATCGTGATTTTGGATATGGAAAAGATAAAAAGATTCTAAAATTTGTAAAAAATATTTTGAGGAGGCACAACAACGAGATGATAAAACAGGTTCCGAATGAGTGCAGAAAACCTAGGAAGTAACCGTGCCCACGGTCTCAGATCAATAATACCCCGTAGTTAAGGAAGAACCACAGTGAATCATAAATTTTAGTATCTAAGATATGCGGGAAAGAAATGTGATATGTATGACATGTTAATAGATGAATATTTATAATTGATACAATGATCGTGTATATATTCCAAATGCTATGCTTATCTAAACATGGATTTTTTGTTTTGATATGCTAAGCTCCAAAAATTTTCTTTGTGGCATAAACTACAAATAATATGTTGTGGTAATACCTAGTGCACAGTAGACTTGAAATATCTTTATCTATTTTTTTAAATCCTGATGGCCACTATGTTCCAACTATTATGATGTGGTAGTGTCTTAACAGTCTAAGAGTTCATAATATCCTAGTGACAACATATCTTCAAATAATATGTTGCAAAATAAGCTTGTGGACGCCAATATTAAAATTTCACTCTTTTTCTTGTTAAATGTTCGTGACTGATCTAAGAACGAAATATTCTATTGTGGAATTACCATGATTCCGTGTAGCTCAAAATTCCAGCCTCCTAGAATCTTAATGTAATGTGTTTAATCCTTTCGACCAATATGCTCCAAATTATGCGTTAAATCCAAATGAATGTTAAGCGTAACTTATTACATTGAGGCAGTACGTGGAGGCCACTAATTTCATACTACCTTAATTAAATGTGTGAAATCCTAGCAACTACTAAGATCCAAATAATATTTTGCGACAATACCTAGTGGACTCTAATTTTGAAATATATTGCTATATTTTGTTAAATCCTAGCAGTCGTTATGTTCCAAATATTATGATGTGGCAGTGTCTTAATGGCATATCATTTCATGATATTCGTTATTGAGAACTGAATGCTAAGCTCATAAAATGTTTTTGAGGCATAACCTATCAGCTACTAAACTAGAAATATCCTACTTGTTTTTAGTTGAATCCTAGTGACATCATATCTTTAAAGAATATGTTACAACATAAGATAGTGGACGCTAAACTAAAAACATGTAGCTCAAATTTTTTTAATTTGATTTGTTAAAGCATAACACCGAAAAATTGCAAACATTATGAGTTCGCATATTCTAGTGGATGTTAGCCTCCCGGAATCTTAATTTAATGTGTTAAATTCTTGTGACCTCTATGCCCCAAATATTATATGTTAAATTGTAATGAACGCTAATATTAAATTATTAAATAGTTGTAAAGGCTAGCGGCCACTACTTTCATACTACCTTAATTTAAATTGTGAAATCCTAACGATCGCTAAGGTATAAATAATATGTTGTGGTAATACCTAGCGGATGCTAGACTCAAAATATATTTCTTTATTTTGTGAAATCCTAGTAGTCACTATGTTCCAAATATTATGATGTGGTAGTGTCTTAGTAATGTATAACTTCATGATATCCGTTGTTGAGTACCGATCTCTAAGCTTAGAAAATGTTTTTGAGGCATAACCTAGTGGCTGCTAAGCTTGCAATATCTAACATGTTTTTAGTTGAATCCTAGTGAAAACATGTCTTCAAATAATATATTGCAACATAAGATAGTAGATGCCAAGCTAAAAATTTCATACTTCACCTTTTTAAATGCTCAAGACATCCAAGCTCGAAATATTCTATTGTGGAAGCAACTATATGTCATGTAGCTCAAAATTTGTTAGTTTTATTTGTTGCATACTATCGACAACTTGCAAACATTACGAGTACACATAATATAGTGGATCCTAGACTCCTAGAATATTAATTTAATGTGTTAAATTATTGCAACCTCTATGCCCCAAATATTATGTGTTAAATCCTAACAAACACTAAGCCTAAATTATTACATCATTGTAAAAGCTAACGACCGTTAAGCTCAAATCAATTTCATTTAAATTGTTAAATCATATAGAATTTTTTTAAAAATATTATGTTGTTTTAGTATGTAGAGACCACTAATTTCATACTACTTTAATTTAATTTGTGAAATCCTAGCGACCACTAAGGTACAAATAATATGTTGCAGCAATACCTAGCGGACACTAGACTTACAATATCTTTCTTTATTTTGTGAAACCCTAGTTGCCGCTAAGATCCAAATAATATGTTATGGCCATGTCTTAGCAGTGTATAACTTCATGATATCCATTGTTGAGTACTGATCTCTAAGCGCAGAAATCATTTTCGAGGCATAACCTAGCGGCCGCTAAGATTGCAATATCTGAAATGTTTTTAGTTGAATCCTAGCGACAACATATCTTCAAATAATATGTTACAACATAAGATATCAGACACCAAGCTAAAAATTTCATAATTTGTCTTGTTAAATGCTCGAGACATCCAAGCTCAAAATATTCTATTGTGGAAGCAACTAGATGCCATGTAGCTCAAGATTTGTTAATTTTATTTGTTAAAGCATATCATTGAAAACTTGCAAACATTATGAATACACATATTCTAGCGGATGCTAGCCTCTTGGAATATTAATTTAATGTGTTAAATTCTTGCAAGCACTATGCCCCCAATATTACGTGTTAAATCCTAACGAATGCTAAGCTTAAATTATTACATCGTTGTAAAGGCTAGCGACCTCTAAGCTCAAATTAATTTCATTTAAAATGTTAAATCCTGTAGAAATATTTTTAAAAATATTATGTTGTTGTACTACGTAGAGGACGCTAATTTCATACTACCTTAATTTAATTTGTGAAATCCTAGCAACTGCTAAGGTACAAATAATATGTTGCAGCAATACCTAACGGACACTAGACTTACAATATATTTCATTATTTTGTGAAACCCCAATGATCACTAAGCTCCAAACAATATGTTGCGGCAATACCTAGCGGATGCCAGATTCACATTATATTTCTTTATTTTGTTAAATCCTAGTGATCGCTATGTTCCAAATATTACGATGTGGCAATGTCTTAGCAGCATATAACTTCATGATATCCGTTATTGAGTACCGATCGCTAAGCTACAAATATGGTATTGTGTTATACCTTAGCAGATGTTTAGCTTGCAATATATTTCTTGTTTTTGTTAAATCCTAGCAACAACTAATATCTGAATAATATTAGTTTATGGCCTTCCAGAGAGACTAATAATTTGATGGCCTTCCACAACAACCCTAATGAATTAATATATATGCCAACACTGTATCTTCTTCCAATAATATGTGGCCTACTGATAATGTTATTTTAAAAGAATTATATCATCTTGACTAATATACACAGTGATTGAAATATTTAATATATAAATTTAAATACATAGTGATTATAATATTATATATATATATATAATTTAGGTTTATATATAATATGTTTAACTTTCCATTGCATAAAAAAATCTCACAATTGAAAACCTAATATAATTTTATAGTTTTAAACCATATTGTGAACATTGAAGATCTTATGAAAAAGTCAATGCGGAAAACATTTTAACAATGTACAAGGAAATATTTACCTCGAGTTGTTTCTATCATCATATTAAAAGAAAAAAAGTCAGATGTAACGAATACCAAAATAATATTTTGAGTCTCATTAAACATTACTTTTGTAAAAACTAGTGATTATGTGACTGACCATCATTATCGGGGAAAACAATCCATAGGGGTACATAGATCGACAGAAACTTGAAAGCATTCAAATGAAATAAAAACTAGAGCTGAAAAGGGATTAGATTTCTTCAATTGGGGCATAAAAGATTCCTTGTTTTCTTTAAGAACAAGGCGGTGTGACAAAATGATCACAAGGAACTAGTATGCAGAGTTGGGTTGTGGATCACATTTTTTGTAGGGCAAAGCAAGGCTGGAATGACGTGAAAAAATGATCAGAAGGAACTGGTAAACAGAGTTGGGCCGCGAAGTGCATTTTTGTAAGGAAAAGTAGGGCTGAACTGACGTTAAAAAGACATGATCTAATTGAAGACAAAATGACTGAACAAGCCCACAATAAAAAAGTGCACATTTAGTATAGTATATGTTTTTGATAAATACCTTATTTAGATATGAGATTATTTCATGCTTGGTGATTCCGTTCAAACCACCGACTGTTGCATCGAACTAACTATCTGCACTATTTTTTCGCAACCCATTTTTCTTCCCCAATGTGTGAGCACCCTTTTTGTTATTGCTTGATTGTTCCCTTTTTGTTAATCCACAAACAAGATTATAATCACTACTTGATTGTTCATTGTCCAAAATGACTGGGATTCTTGCATTTGACCCTGCAATCTTTGGCTTGCTTGTATTGTTCTATGATTTCACGAGTTGTTGTTCTGCAAGACCAAAAAACCCAAAACCCTAAAACTAGTTCGCAAGGGTATTTAATATTTATTTCCGACACATTCCACGTTAGAAATTTTGAAAATATAAAAAGTGCGGGATATGGAAATTTGAAAATTAGAGCGGGGGAAATTGTGTTAATATTGAAAATTCAAATTCTCAAAAATGCAGGGGAATTCACAATTCGAATTTTGAATTTTCCACTCATTGAGAAAAGGTGTCAGATATAAAAAAATAAACAATATTGAAAAAAATGCCTTTTGTTATTGGATATAGCTTAAAATATTTGAAATGTAATAAAACTTATAATATTATAATAAAACAGTAGAAATACATTATATCAATTTATAGGCACATTTTTTTAATCAAAAATCACCTAGATAATGTTCGATGTAGTGTGCTAATGAAATATAATTCTCCAATTACTCTGTGTCATGTGGTAAGTTTGAACCTGATAGTTAGAAAACATTATAATTCACACATTTATTATGAAATTATAATGTAAAGAAACGAGTATAATATGAAACCACAATATTATAATATAAATAACAACCAGTAAAATGGTGACATGTGGCTATAGCTTTAACAAGTTAAAACAAAATAAAGAAATATAATATTATAATTAAAAAATGAAATAAAGTGTACAAATGTATAGGCACATTTTTTTATTTTTATCAAAATCGACCTATACAATGTTAGATGTAGTGCATAAATGAAAACTAATTATCCAATTATACTATGCCATGTGGCATGTTTTAAAACTAATAGTTAGAAAACATTATAAGTGAAACATTTATCACGAAATTTAAATGTAAAGAAATAAATATAAAATATTTTGAAACTATATGAAACCGTGATATTATAATAGAAATAGCTACCAGTAAAACGACGACACGTGGAATGAAAATTCTGAACTCCCAGAAGGTGTTTTTTTGCATTAAAACAACAAAAAACACTAGCGCCTCAAAGCTATAAAAATAGTGTTTAAAATGATAAGAGGTGTTGGTATATAGCTAGCGGCCACTAGGCTATATCATGATTTTGTATTCTATCGCTATTTCCAAATTAAGTAATTATTGTGCATAGCAGACCATATGTCATTTCAATCAATAAATAAAGCAGCTTAGTGGTCATTATGCATTTTCTTTGATAAGAACCAATGTGAATTATATGTTACAATGATTTATCTTATCAAAACTACAAAAAATATCACTTACTCTCAGGGGTATATATGGATTCCAATTTACAAAGATATATCTTGTACGGGATAAATATGTAGAGCAGCAATTGGGGATGCCATGTAAATCCCGCCAAAAATGATACAATTACAATGAAAGGTGATAATGATAGGAGACTAGCGGCCGCTAAGCTAGACCATTGTTTTTTATAATATAACTATTCACAAATTAGAAACTGTTGAGCCTAGAAGCCACTACGTTATTCCTTTCAACTAGTAATGGAGCTTAGCGGTTGCTAAACCTTTTCTTTGATACAAACCGAAAGTCTTGATCCCTCTCGACAAAATGTAGTGTAGGAATTGGCTCCGCCAGGTAAAGTGCATCTGATTTGAAACAATTATAATCATTGCAAATTACAATCGATCTAAGGATGTAAAGATAGTGATTACTATGACAAGAGGTAATGAAAGGATCCTGACGGCCTCTAAGCTATATCATGATTTGTTAATCAATAACTACTTAGAAAATGAGAAATTATTAATCCTAACAACTGCTAGGATTTTTCTTTTATACAAAAAAATATGGATTATAATTTAAAAAGATATATCTTAGGAGAAATAAATAAGTCTTAAATCCTCTCAAAATTAAAACTCTTGAGCCTAGCGGTAGCTACATTATTCCTTTCAATGAGTGATGAAGGTTGGTCATCGGTAAGCATTTTATTTTATAAGAATATAAACTCTTGATCCCTCTTGATGGAAAACATTACAAGAATTGGCTCCACCAAGTAATGTGCAGACAATTTGTTAAAATTATAATCATTTACAATTACAATCGATCTAAAGTTGTACAGATAGTGATTGTTATGACAAGAGGTAATGATATGATCGTAGCAGCTGTTAATCTAGTCCATGATTTGTTATTCAACGACTATTTTGAAATTAGGAAATTGTTGAGCATAGTGGTTGATATCCTTTTCTCTAATACTAACAAATATGGATTACAATTTTTAAAGATATATCTTAGGAGAAATAAATACTACTAGATGCCTCTCAATGGAATGTAGTGTAGTAATTGGGTCCGCCATGTGAATTCTACCCAATATGTTACACTTAGAATCAATGAAAACCACTAACCATCCAAAGTTGAACAGATAGTGATTACAATGGAAAATGGTCATGATAGGAGCCCAACGACCGCTAAGCTAGACCATTATTTTTTTATTATATATATATTCTCAAATTTATAAATTTTTGCACCTATCGATTGTAATGTTATTCCTTTGATTCAAATAACAATCCTTGATCCCTCTCGATGGAAAATAGTGCAGCAATTGGCTCCACCACGTAACGTGCGGCTAATTTGATACAATTATAGTCATTTAAAATAACAATCATTCTAAAGTTGCACATATAGTGATCGCTACGACTGGAGGTAATGAAAGTATCTTAGTGGTAGCTAAGCTAGACCATAATTTGTTATTCAATAGTTATTTTGAAATTAAGAAATTGTAGCGAACGCTAGGCTTTTTCTTTGTTATGAATGAATATGGCTTATACTTTACAAAGATATATTTTAGGCAAAATATATAAGTCTTTATCTATCTTGTTGAAATGTAGTGCTACAATTGGGTCCGACATGCGAATTCCAACCAATACGATATAATTACTATCATTAAAAAATAATATCGGTCCAAAGATGAACATATAGTGCTTACAATGACAATCGGTAATTAAAGGAGCTTAGTGGTCGCTAAGCTTGACCATTGTTTGTTATTATATAGCTATTTTCAAATAAATACATTCTTGAGCATAGCGGCCACTATGTTATTCTTGTTTACTAGTTATGGAGATTAAATCTTAATGGCCTTTAAGCTAGTCCATTCAATTGGTGTAAATTACCAATAAGTAATATTAAAAATTATCCTTTCATATGTCGAATCGAATCCTCTCTCTTGCGAACATATATGTTTTCAAACGTTCCTTTCATGCAATCTACGCAATGTGGATGGTTTTCAGACAACAGATAATACTTCCAAAATATGTTGTGTTAATGGTCAAGAACAAATTTATATATTTTATGGTATTAATGATGTGATTCACAAAATACAATTCACAATAACAAGTTGAAGGTTAGATATCATGTTTGGTTAAAGCCTAACAATAGCTAACATTTACGTTTGTTGGTGTAGGTGGTATTTTTCTTCACTTATTTAGTGTTATTCCACCTCACCGGGTGAGTCATCTCACATAGGTGGACATGGATCTAGGTGTCATCTTAGTTATGATAGATTATCTTATAGAATCTGTCATATGTGTAAGTGTGTCATAGGAGTTACATTCCCATTTGGGAAAGTAACTCCTATTCTCCATTATGGAGGAATATTCTCTTACATGGGAGTTACACATTCACTCCCCTATTTGTACTCACCTCCTTTGATCTATGACAAGCTAAGCCAAGCCAAGCATTCCATTTTACTCCATTTTTTGAATCTTGAGCTCTCATATGCATGCACATTGCTTTACAAAGCTTTCTTGATTTAATATCGCAACTCCTACACTTTGGTGAAGTGCAACTATTCGATGCACATGAATTCCTTCCAGGTATTCATCCTTCACTCCTTCATGGTATCAGAGCTCGGGGACTAGAATCATGCTACTCACCATTGTTGCTCCACCATGTAGATGCTTGTGCAAGCTCTGTTTTGCATGTGCTCTACTTGCATGTTTCGAGATTCTTATGGTTATTTTTAGTGGTTTGTTTGTGTACTCCTTGTTGGTGTTTTGTGTGTACAGGTTTAAAACTTGTAGGTTAACGAAAGTGCATTTTTTGGTTCTAAAGAGGTTGAAGAGTTGTTCTTAGGGTACAACTCGGCCCTAGCTTGTCGAGTTGGGAACCGGGCTTCCCCATCTCGTGTGATAGCTCACCACTCACTGCCTTGCTCTACTTGTTGACGGGCTCAGTTGGCAACTTGGGCTATCCACCTCTCAATGTTGCATTAGCTTCGTCCCTCCCTGCATTATTAAATTTTCCTTGCTTTTATCACCAGTTTGGTCCTTGGTGAACTCGTTGTTGGCTCAAGTAGATATTGGGGTTGATGGTTCCTTTAATGGTCTTCAAAGCTCAAGCTGTGCTTTTTCATCTCTGTAATGGAAAGCTCCTATGTTAAAAGTTAAACTTGTGCATGCTGCATCGAACCAAGGCACAGTCAAATGTAGAGTTTCTCATGCATCGGTTGAATAGGATCATGTTTCATGCACTATTTATTCAGATCTGGTTGCCATCCATTCTGTCCATCATTCTATGAATCCAGCTCAGGACTGCACATATCCGTTTCAACTTGGACCTCAACAGCCACTCGACGCACCTCCATTATTTTGTGTAACATTTGTAGCACCCATTGACACATGGTTAGAATCTTCAAGTTGAATAAGACATGCGTCGGTGTTACACTTCCGGTCTCAGACCTCCCACCACCATCCTGACAGCTACACCTGGACTAAGTCATTGTTGGTGGTTTCATCCTCATTGCACGTATCTTGCTGTGGAGATATTATTCAACTTGTGGCACAAACCTCTGGCTCGGTCAACTTCCTCCAACCTAGCAATGATTATTTCATCTGTGGACTGGTGGACTAGTCGACATGCCTAGCACTTCCCGCTTGCTCATTCTGCCACTCCAACTGTTACAAAACTTGAAATAGTCGACATGTGGTCATAACTCTTTTGGTGATTATTACAAAACCAGCTCAGATCAGTCCACCCTTCCCTTTTAGAATTATTTGGTGGTCAAAAAAATCCCTCATTTTTAAGTTTTGAGGCAAAACATTCACTTTTGGCATTGTAATAAGTTTAAAGCTCTAATTTTGCTTGTATTAATGCCCATCCTATGCATGTCGAAGATGGAGGGCGATGTCTAGGGTTGACAGGAGGCTAATCCCCCCTAGCAAGAAAAATAAATCATGCTTAAAATTTGATGCCATTTCCAATGAGTACCCACACGACACCCTTTGCACTCATTTTGGGAACTTTTTTTAATCTGTTTGTAGGGCTTATTGGCATTTTCCATCAGTTGCGGGAATCATTTTCTTTCTATAACTTTTGACTCGCTGCTCGGTTTTGAGCACTTCTTTAGTCAAAGTTGCATGATTTTTTGCACATTACATGATGAAATTTTCAATTTTGTAAATGTGCTACTTTATAAAGTGCTGCATTCTTGGGGGATTCACTAGTACTCTTAGGTTTTTTACATGCAGATGCATTATCGGCCGAGTCTGACGTCTTACTTTCATGCATCGCACACTTCTTGCTTTTGCATCATGGAGAGTTCTCTTTCTAGACTTGAGCGTTATAGGATCACCTTACAGCCTCCTCCCCTTCTCACTGAGAGAGGGAATTATCCAGCTTGACATGCTTCCATGGAATGTTACTTTGCTCACGAGGGTCTTTCAGCCTTCTTACTTGGGCCAGTTCTTGAACCCACTAATCATCGTCATCTAGAGGACTACCTTGACACTTGTGACCATGTTTTTGTTCACTTGATGATGCATTTCTCTATATCTCTTTGGTTTCACGTGGCAGAATCATATCCACCCCACTGTGTCTAGAGCATTCTTTAGTCCCTCTATGGAGACCCTTCACATATTGCCATCATTGTTGTTGCTGCTGATCCAGTTGTTTCCTCTTCTTCATGCGATAGCAGTTTCACTGACACATAATCACTTGGTTCTACTTCTGATGACGAGGATTGTACACCCAATTCTGATGTCGAGAGTACTATAGAGGACTCTTCTCCTCCTTCTCTCACTATTATAGAGAGTGTTGACACTTCCCATATCTCATCAGATATCGAGTAGTCTCCTACTCAGCCTCATACAGTCATCACACCCGCCTCTTTTTCACCTTTAGTGTGTGAGGTTCTTTCACTCTTCTACCTTCATTAGATGACTCATACCTATCTGACATCGCTCTTCTATTTGTTGAGCCTCCTCATTGGGATGAGTATTTGCACTGACCTTGGTCATCTTTTCATAGAGTACACTTGTGATGTACCTAAAGTTCCTCATCCATCTACAATTATTTCACAGGAGTTCATCATCTCCATTATTGGAGTGCCCATTCTGGGAATCTTATTTACTTCCACTTTTTAGAGACCTTCATTGATCCACCCTTGCTTGTGGATTGATTTTCTCCATTGATTGGGGATGTTTTGTTACCTTCACATCAGTTGTACATCCTTTCGATAGGTGTTCACCTTGCACACTCTGGCATTTCATGCACTAACGTGACATTTACTTCGGTTCCTTGGCGCTTATTTGCTAGACCTATGTCACACTTTAGTGGACCATACTCAAAGTTCTTTGTGTTTTTGCCTTTAGTTTCCTTTGCGGAGTGGGCGGACTTCCAACACATCATTTTTGTCCTTCCTAAGGGCAAGTACACAGTTAGGTGGAGATGGCTCTTCTTCAGTCCAGAGGCAGAGGATCTTGTCATCAACATTATTTTGGGAGACTTCTTAGAGCTGCAGAGTTCAGATCCATCCATGGCATCTTCTATATTCCTCTTGTCTCCCTCTTCTTCTCTCTTCTTCTTCTTTCCGAGAGATTACCTCTTTGTACATGGGTACCTTTATAGGCTCATATGTGGCTGGGACCCATCTTAGGAATCTTTCTTAGATTAGAGAGTGGACTTGTCTCTCTTTTGGGGGGGAGTTTTTTCCCACTGGGTTTTCTCCTTTTACTCCACTTTTCGAGAGTTTCTTATACATGGGTACCTCATCAGGCTTTGTGCTAGGACCCATTTCTCATTTCTAACTTACCACCTCATCCTAAGTTACGATAAAGGGGGGATGTTGGTGTACATGGTATTTTTCTTCACTTATTTAGTGTTATTCCACCTCATCGGGTGAGTTATCTCACTTAGGTGGACATGGATCTAGGTGTCATCTTAGTTATGACAGATTATCTTATAGAATCTATCATATGTGTAAGTGTGTCATAGGAGTTCACATTCCCATTTAGGAAAGTAACTCCTATTCTCCATTATGGAGGAATCTTCTCTTACATGGGAGTTACATATTCACTCCCCTATTTTTACTCCACCTCTTTTGATTTATGACAAGCTAAGCCAAGCGACGAAGCATTCTATTCTACTCCATTTTTTGAATCTTGATCTCTCCTATGCATGCATATTGCTTTACAAAGCTTGCTTGCTTTAATCTCGCAACTGCTACACTTTGGTGAAGTGCATTTTTTCGATGCACGACAGTAAATCCTTCTCATCGTCGTTGTCCTGTCAGTCCTTCAACGTTGATTACTCACCACTTGATAAATCAGGTGATATATTATAGAAATTAGTCATCACAACCCCAAAAAATTACATTCCTTCCCATATGATGGGAACAAAATTACTCCATATGTGAAGTAATTTGCCAGGTATTCTACTCCACCTGTAGGTATAATGTCTTCCATTGAGTCGCAATCCATTCTTGGAAATGAACCCTGCATTGAAGGTGATGACTGTTGGAAGAAAAGAGATGAGGAATGGTTTATTGAAATCCTTGTCCCTGACAACTACTACACCGACCTGTGGTTATTTTTTGTTATAGATGATAGACATGAGAAAGTCGGTATGGTTATATCCTCAGTAGTTGTTGATTCGAGTAAACTACATGTTCAAGTTGAGCACATTGAATATGAAAATAATAAGTGTTTTATTCTAGATATGGAGTTGGATGTTTTTTTACTCGGGAAATGGGAAATGAAGGCATCAGAAGACAAAACACAATGTTATTTTTCAATATATGGTTGGGATTTGGGGTTGTTAGTAGATATAGTAAAAATTGGTTATTCAAATGCAGAAGACATTCATAGTGGCATGCTTGCAATACTTAGAAAACTATATAGACGTGATACAACCTCTTTCATTTGTCATTTTTTGAATATAAAAGGTTCGCTTTCACCACCTAAACATGCCAACTTTTTTATTATTCCGAGGAGAACATATTTGGATAAATTGGAGCTCAATCCATCTAGATCGAAGTTTCATGGGTTGAAAAAGAATACTAAATTAGATGCATTGTTGAAGAAAGCAACCACTATATTCATGAAAACAGAACCTTCAACTATTCGGTAGTTTGATTACCTTTTTTCAATGGTGAAGTATTTTTAATTGATGTTTCTAGGTGCCATGTAGCACCTCTAGAGTATCATTATCATCATGTAGATGATCATAATGTTGACCTTCTTGTGCAATCCATGTTGATAAATGTTATTCCTACACAGAGGGATGCAATTATTATTCCCTTCTTGGAGTCTACGAATAAGGTTGTGGAGCTCCAAGATCCAAAATACTTGGAAAGGGATGAAGTTAAATTTTATATACTTGATGGCCAACATACAATATGTGCACAAAAAATATTTTGGGCTCAAATACTTACAAATATTTACATAAGAGGCTATGGTTTTGAAGGGCTCACATTCTTTCTGTAAATGTAACTAATGAAGCCATTACTAATATTTGTAAACAATAGAATGAAGTGAACAGAACTTGGATAGAAACCAAGTTTATTGATTTGTTGTACAAAGATAGATCGGTTTGGAAATCACTTGGATGTCCTCAATGTCTTGGATTGAAAAAAACGCAAAATAGAGGAGTGGAGGGTAATGTATTTTAGTTTTATTTCATTTTTTATTAACATTTATCTTCCATATATAAGAAGATAAAACATATGATTTTACTTTAAATACAAAACTTTGAGAATTAATGTCATTTTATTTTCAAAACGGAAAAAACCAAAAATCTATACAACAAATGGACTTTTCTATTATTTCCAGATGATATATGGACTAAATGGACTACAACATTTGAGTTGTTTAGATCTGGTGGCCTTGCTTGTTCATCCTATTAAAGATAATCGAGATAAATTTCAGCCTAATTCATTGGCAAATATTCATCATCCAATTCATTCAAGGTTTCTAGAGGAAATAATGATGAAGAACTATCAGTACTAGAAGATAAACTACAATCAGGGAATGTTTGGTTAACTGGCTCTATTTATGTAGGTGTAATAGCAGAGACATTTGATTCTTACTACTGGAGAATAAAAGGAGACAGAAAAATGAGAGGAAAAGTTCTACAATATTTTAAAGACAAACATCCAGATATTGATCTATTGACATCCTATAGTGAATCAAATGTAATTGAAAAAGTTAAATTACATGAATCACACTACCATCAGTTATCTTTACTATTGGGTGAAGAGAGAAAGGGAAAGAGAAAATATGATTCCCACATAGGGTAAAAAAAGCTAATTGAAAAAAGGACCAGGTGGCGGAAGAATTTCTTCCCATCGAGGCTCACACAATATTAGAAAACTATGTGGTGTCAATAGAAGACAATATACCGGTAAAGATGGAGGACACAGAAGAATTTACTTGTCAATGTACATACTTGTTCCAGCTATTCATCAACTCTATTTATTCCTACCACCAATCCTTTCAATGCAGAATGTGTTATCACTAATTTTTGTAATTTGTCTAGCGATATTTCTTCTAAAGAAGTAATGGAGCTGATAACAGATATTGGAACCAATGAGCTAGAATGTATTATTATTATTCTCATACCAATTGAATATTAAATAATGTTGAGAGAAAACAATAAAAAATACATGGAAAAGGTTAAAGACAGTGAAGAATTGATTCTGGATGGATGTTACAGACTCTATGATAGCAGGGGGAAATTTAAAAGTTTTGTGTCTTATGTACACAATAACTAGAGTGCACAACTTTGAAACGATAACAATAATGAAAGAGAAGAATTCACTAGGGATTGGATGGTAAAAATTCCACAAAAATTGATAACTACAAGTGAAATTGGCCTAAAAGGAAACAAACATCCTTTTCCTTGTGAGAAATCACATGATTTCTAGTATGAGATGTTTGCTCTATGTTGTTCTCAGGATTCTATAGCATTAGGAATTTTTATGGAGGAAGTGTTGTAGTGCATGCATTAGTTAAATCCCAATCTATCTGTCATGTTTATTGTTGTAGACACATAGTCAAGAAATGTTTTTGAAACATTAATATTCTCATATGAATAAAGATTCATGACCAGAATATAACTTGAACATTTTGATTATGTTTAAATGTCTTTAAATCAAAAAATGTTACTTACACATTTCTTATTTACGCAGACAACTAAAGAACAATATGATTTGATGTATAACCCTCTCAATTTGACGCTACACAACCAACTAAACATGATGATTTGAGCATCAATAACTTGATAAATAAATTTAATTGAGATTTATTTTTCAATTGACATTGTTTTTTGTTTTTTTTTGACAATACCCTATGTTCACCAGCTCTCACGACAAATGAGGAGAACTTAGCCACATCATGAAAAAATATGCAATCAAATCCTTATATGTTATTAGTCGTGTGAAACTATAAATAATAACCGCTACTAGGCCCCTAAAAATCTATAAACACATCTAATGTTTTTTGCATACGACCAAAAACTAGAGAAAATAACAGTGAAGTGTGTGTGGTGGTAAGCCAACATGAATATACAGAAAAGAACCAGGTATTTTAGCCATGCGTATTTTTATAGATAACTATTTATAAGGCTAAAAAAGTTATAGAAAGTTATATCAGCTAATTCTAGAAGCGGAAAAATTTTCAAAGAAGGAATTACCGAATAAATTATTTCAAAAGTTTATGGTGGCATCCAATACAACATAGTTTCTAGTTACCAAGTTGTTGGTTATCTGCATAAACCATTAGTGTTGACATAATGATACAGACATTAGAATCGATGCTTATTCCATACAATGATGACATATACTAGTGGTTGTTAATCCACATCAACATGTCAAAAGTGTTTTCCGCCAATGGGTGGTTAAACATATATAAACAAACCCTATCGGCCACTACAATTCATTCAGAAGACATAGAACATTTTTATTTGTACTTACCATATTACCACGGAGACCAGTATGTTTTTGAGTTATGATTTCATTTTTCATAACATGAAATAATTTATGAATTTATTAGTGTTGTTTGCAATACATCTTACATAAAAAAATCTAGTAGTTATGAAGGTCTATGCAAGCCAAGCCTAAAGCTTAGTTGGTAAGTGGTAGTTACCTAAAATGCTAATATTGAATTTACCATTTTACCAAGTAGTTCACTATGTTTTTTTCAAATACGCTTTCATTTGCCATACCAATAGCTATATTAATAATGAATAGATTGATGTTTGTTTGAAACATATCTTATATCAAAGGATCTAGCTGCGGGTAAAGAATATGCAATCCTACATGTAAGTCCCACCAATAAGTGGTAGCCGCAAGCTAAAATGATGATTTTTTCCATTGGTTAGAATTGATATGAGACCGATTAAAAAAAATATTTACTTCCCTACAATTAGCCACAAGAATTACTTGCTTATTTTAGATTTGGAGGGATTTTTTAATGAGAAAAACCAACCACCCTCTACAGACATCACATTCAAGTTCCACAGGGAGACTATCAACATGCAAGGAGGCCTGAAAGAGTTTATAAATTCATTATCAATAAAATTTGAAATGGGATTCTAGTCAGAAAAACTCACTTCAACTGATGTTGAAAAGCTAACAAAGGCCTTCAATAAAAAACTATCGACTGAATTGAATCCAGTACTCACCTAAGGAAAAGAACATTGCAAAATAGTCGATGAAATTGCAATAAAATGTCTAGAAAAGGTTTGGAATAGAAATGATGTTTCTTACAATTCTAAAGACACAAGGTGTATTACATTAGGTGCAAAGGTAAACCCTCCAACAAATTTTATGGTTGGGGCGACAAGTAAAGGATAAAATTACTCAAAATAGAGGTGGTTGATGACCAATTTGTATAAAGACTTATCACTAATAGTGTCCAAGGGATTGAATGTGGTAGAGGGCATAAAATATTTGGAGCGAGTAAATGCTAAATAAAAATTTAGCATTTCAAAATTTTATTGTCATGATACACGTTAATATTGTAAATAAAACACATTCATATGTTTTAGTGATGGTTCTACGTAACTATTTAAATTATGATTGTATGATTATAAGTTGGGAGAATTTAAATTTTACCTAATTATATATTGAGAGTGTGAGTGTATAAGTTGCAAATGTAAATTAACAGAAAATATTTAATGTAGCAAATATTTGAACAATTTTTATTAATGAAATATGTATTCCTAAATTAATTTTGAGCATGTTTAAATACTAGTTTTTTCTTCAATATTAGAAAATGTATACCACTTTCCAATGCAATGAAATAATTACAATATGATATGTAAAGACTTGTGCTAAAACATTACATTCTATTCAAACAAATTCTTTACAAAAAATATTTGTACCATAACAATAAGAAATGAGGAACGCCCTTAGATTTTACCTTTGTCACCACCTACAACTATTTCATTTTTGATATAACAATATTGAAAGGGAATTATTTTTTATTTTTTAATTGATTCACTGCCCTCAACCATTTGTTTTTTTTTTCATTTGTAGATAAGAACACATGCAACATGAAACTGATCATATTTGATATAAACAGTGTTTTGGTACACACCATCTATAATCTACAACATTTAAATAGTTATAAACATTTTACGGCATCGAGCTCAAAAAAAATCTCAAACCTAATGTGAAAGAGTTCTTGCAATGGTAAAAAAAATATTTCAATATAGCAATATGGACATCAGCGAGAAATTCAAATGTTGATGACATGATGCCTTCATTTCTTCAAAAAATTGGCTTAGAGGTTGCAAGCTTTGAGTTCATATTTACATAGGAAGATTGTGTTGAGACCAAACACTTTGATTATGAAGGTTCTGGGAATCCCAAATTATATCTCAAGAATATTAACTCCGTTTGGTCACGGTTTAATGCATCGTACAATTGTAAAAATATAGTGCTTGTAGATGACTCTTTAGAGAGAGAAAATTCAATGATGAGTTGAACTACATAATTGTTAAAACATTTAACATAGATTCTAAGTCAGAAGACACATAATTGTTAGATGTGTTGTGGTGTTTGTCGCAACCATTGAAGGATGTCGAATATGTTCAGGATTATATTAGATCACAAAAACAATTATAGGGAGATTTACTATGTTTTGTATTATTGATTTGGAATCTCATCTTTGGGAATAATGTTACATTATAAATTCAAATTATTCATCAAATGTTTTACTATAATTCTACCTACCTTTAGTAAAGGAATTTCAATTTATTTTATAGCTATATTTAAATACTAAAATATATATGGGATAGTTTTATAGTTAATTTTAAATAAGTTCATATCCATATTTGAATATGAAATTTTTTATGCCATGTCTCTTACATTTGATTTTATATCTAAATTTAAATATGAAAATATATATGTTATGGTTTTACAATTAATTACGTTCTCCTACACTGGATCATCACCCTCTGATAATTTCTTCATAACATCTTGAACAATTCTCTGGTTGTGTTGAGGTTCAATCACACCATAATAAATGAAGTAAATATGAGATCTAACTTTAAATATAAAAATATATCTGGAATAGTTTTACAGTTAATTACATTCTCCTAAATTGAATTTTCACTCTCTTTAAGTTTCTTCATAACATCTTCAGTAATTCTCTGGTTTCCCCAAGGTTCAATCGAACCATAGTAATTGAGTTTGGAAGTGTCTCACATCTCGTGGATATCATTATCCTAGTGGCTGCTTGCTCAATGACATTTGAAATATTCAAATTTACATAATTTAATCTATAAAACATCTTAAAATTTATAAGAGCATTATTCCAAAGCTATTATTAAGCCTAGTAGCCGCTATCCCTTATAAAATAGAACATGTATATGTTCTATATGGGCTAGTGGCCAACAGGCATTATTTCTCAGGTCAATGTTGGATCCCATGAAATCATTAAACATTTTTTCATAGATTCATACATTTAAATCATGACCAGATATATTGGAATTCGGAAGGATAATTAACAGATTATGATATTTTGATTTTATATGTGATTTTGGAGTAGAGTTAATTCCAGTATAGGTGATTTTGGATTCCAATATATGTGATTCTAGATTCCAATATATGCGATTTTGGAATCCAATATGTGTGATTTTGGAATCGAATATGTGTGATTTTGGAGTGTAGATAATTCCAATATTTGACATTTTGGAATCCAAAAATAGTAATATTGGATTCCAATAGTGGCTATATTTTTTAGCTTCCGGACTAGAGTAAGTCTCAATATAGTGAAATAAGTGTTACTCCCCTAAAGGAAAAATATAGTGGAAAAATGAAAGCACAAGGTAAAAGCAACATCATGATACCTAAAGAGGATGAACAAGGGTTTTGTTATTCATATTTCACCCCTCCGGAAAAATATTGGATCAACCATGACCCCTCATACAAGGAACCTAAGAAATTTTGTTCAAATCTTGTAAACAAGTCGTAGAAAGAATCAACAATGGAGTGGTGGGGGTTGAGAAGGATTAAATGACCCTATGTGAGAAGAAATGACTCTGTCGGGTCGTTTCCATGTCTTAAATTCATTTTTCAAGTTACAGGTAGACTCAACAATGGAATAGTAGGGTTAGAAAAGAAGGGGCAGTGCCACAAGGAAGCCAGGAGCAAGAGGGGGAAAGAAAGGTGAAGATTCAAAGTTTTCAGACTTGAAACAGTTTAGAAAGGGTCCTGTTGTATATCTATTTTCCCCAGGTAGATATAGACAAGCAGGAGAATGGAGAAATCAAAGAAGCTCAAATCCCTGACACGCCCAAGGTGCATAGAATGGGCGCACGACACAGAGTGTCGACAGAGGAAATGGTGAGCCCAAGGCGCACAGAATGGGCACATGACAATGAGTGTCGACAGAGGAAATGGTGCACCCAAGGTGCACAAAATGGGCGCACGACACAGAGTGTCGACAAAGGAAATGGTGTGCCCAAGGCACATAGAATGGGCGCACGACACAGAGTGTCGACAGAGGAAATGGTGCGCCCAAGGCGCACATAATGGGTGCACGACACAGAGTGTCGACAGAGGAAATGGTGTGCCCAAGGTGCACAGAATGGGCACACGACACAGAGTGTCGACAAAGGAAATGGTGTGCCCAAGGCACATAGAATGGGTGCACAACATAGAGTGTCAACAGAGGAAATGGTGTGCCCAAGGTGCACAGAATGGGCGCACGACACGGAGTGTCGACACAGAGAAAGTTGTACCTTGGCGCACAGAAATGGCGCATGACACGGAGTGTCGACACAGAGAAAGTTGCACCTTGGCGCATGTAAGAGGATGTCGACACGCACATGAATGCGCCAAGGCGCACCTTCAGGAGGCGCAACATTCTGAGTGCTGGCAGGAAGCAGACCCTGGCGCAGATATTCAGATGGCCATAAATTTTGACTGGGAGCTCGGATTCTTGCAAGGTTGGACTTTTCGGAAAGCTTACGAAGTCCTTTGTCCAACTACGACTAGATATCTTTAATTTGGTGAGAACAAATTCTTAAAAATGTAAAATACAGTTCGCCACTTTTGGGTTTGCTAGGGTTCTCACCTACCACCATAATGAGATAGTTAAGTGCATTCTGGAGGTGGTTGGGGTAGATTTCGAATTCCTCTCTCTTTTCTCTCTCATTCTTCCTATAAATTTTAAGGAGGGGCTTCTTTCTAAAGGTTGGACATTTTTATTTTGCCCCTCCCTTCTTCTCTTTGGCAGGTGAATCTGTGGAGTTCAAACCTCCTATCTAAAACTGTAATGTAACTTTGTCTCTTGGCATTTTGCAATGTGTTGTATCAATCCTTGGAGTAAATTAATGCATGTCTGTGGATGATTCTCAACCCTCTCTGTATTCATTTTTGCATCCTACTGATCTTTCACTGTGAATCTGGCTATCTGTGCATGATCTTACATTACATTTTAATTGTCTGTGTTTATTGGCAAGACAGGTGTTTCTTCATTCATCGGTGCATCACCTTTGTAGTTTAGGTTTTATTTTATGCATCTTCTTACCCTGTCTCCTTGGAAAGTTAGTTTAGGTTTTGAGTAAACCCTCTGCATTTTTACGTGTGCATCTGAACAGAGGAATAGGAACCGGCCTTCATCCGGAGAGCTTTTCCATTTCGCGAGGTCCCACACTTGGGAAAAATCTCCATGTTATGCAATCGCACTGAGAGTCTCAACCCATCGTGTTGCAGACTTTCAGGGGTGCTGTGATTCACCATCAACAGGTCCAAAATTGACTAAGTATGGAGGAGGAAGCGGAGAGAGCCACGTGTCTGTACGACGTTTCTCCAAAGTTGAATCCAAAAGGAGAACCTTAAATGAGTTTCAAACTTCCACGCATCCAGAGCCACAAAAGTTTCACGGCCATTGAAAAGTATTCAGTTAAGAGAGAAGGTGTCAGGTGTCAGATCAGCGCAAATCTGAAATGGGAGCCCAGGGTGGAGACTCAAACTTGTGCCAACTCTCCACGTAGCAAATGGTCAAATAGGGTCAAAAGGAAGATAGGGTAGGCCTCAAAATTGGCTAAGTATAAAATTGTAACTGGAGAATGCCAAGTGTCAGTGTGGCGCGTCTCCAAGAGTTAGTCTAAAGGCGGAGACCCAAATGAGCGTGAGCTCTCCACATGGCCCAAAGTATAAAAAATTAAGAGGGACCGTTGAAAAGTCCACAGACCCATGAAGGCTGCCAAGTGTCTAGATGGTGCTGATTCAAGGATTGAATTGAGAGAGGTTTTTCAAACAAGCGCCAAATCACCGCGTGTCTTCGGTCAAGGAATATGACCCCGCCAAATAAAGAGCTTAGCCGAAAAATGAAGAAATTGAGCGAGCCAATGAAGAAAGCGATGTGTTAGCCTAATGCCATTCCAATTGCAAAATCCAAGGGCCACTTTCAGACAAGCACTAGCCCTCCATGTGTCCCAGAGGTAAAAAAGGGGCCCATTTTTTTTAAACTATTTTCCCGCCCATTTGTACAAACCTGATGCAAACTTTGAAGGGGCATATCTTTCGACTCAGGGATCAAAATATTGAAAATCTTACACTGTTGGAAGCATCCCGACATCCTCTATGCCATGGAAAGATAAAAAAATAATTTTTTAAGGATCTGGTAGGTAGAAAATGGAGAAACATCTTCAGGCCTTTAATGCAAGATCTTTTTGCCTCAACAACTAGATCAAATTTGATCTGCTCCGCCATTTCTTCCTCCTTCAAGGCACTGAACTAAATATTGATATAGTCAAGATGAATTTGGGGCATATTTTTTTCAAAGGCATTAACAGTAGTGGTTGAGATTCAACCTACTTTTCCCGCTTCTCTCTCTTTCTTCTCTCTGATCGAGTCTACAAATACAGGGTTAGGACTCATTGTAAAGGGTTGGACATTATTTTGTCTTTTGCAGGCTCCCCTTCCCTTCTGGAAAGGAACTTGTGGAGTTCAAACCTTCTATTAAAAATACAATACATTTCTCACCTCCTGGCCATTTTTTTTAATGTATTGTATCAGTCTCCAGAGTAATAAAACATATTTTGTGATCGATCCTAAATCCTCTCTTATCTTCTTTTCTCTCATCTGGTCTTTCATTACAAATCCAATTATCTATGCTTGATTATTGTATGCATTTCATTTGGTTTGTGTCGATCAGCAAAAATAAATGTTCATCATTCCTTTGGTGCATCACCTTATAGTTTAGTCATTTCTTATTTCTTATATCCCTTTCATCCCTATCTCCTTGGAAACTTTTAGATTAAATATAGAGATAGATCCTCTGTAAGTTCTCACATATGCACCTAAACAGAGGAATAAGGAACCAACCTTTAATCTAGAGAGGCTTTCCATTTGCAAGGTCCCATACCTTGGGAAAAGTTCAATGTTATGCGGATCACACCAAATGACTCTGCCTTAGAAAAGTGGATCTGTAGAACTCGTTTAGGGGTGCTGTGATTTTGCACTAACAATTTTGGCACACCCGGTGGGACAGAAGTCTTCATCTTTTTACAGTAAGGTTAATGTGGACTTACTATGATTCTAACTTTAAAGAAGTTTTAAAATTGTGCATCTGGCAACTCCAAAAGAAACAAATCCACTGGTTTCAGTAGTCCAAGCAATTTTTTGAGAAGAATACGAACAAGGTCCAGAACCAAAGAGGAGGGACAGTTTGTACACATACACTTGTCTCCAGACAAAATAAGAAGAAGAGGAAGAAGGGCCCAAAAGTATCTATCCCCACCAAACAGAGCCTTATCGACACCTCCTCCCAGTAGGTGATTCTTTCAATCAAGAAGGGTTCTCAGGCCAATCAAGATGGCTCATCCAAATCCTTACGTCAATTTCACCTGTAGCAACCCACTCACTCTGAATGCATAAAATCTAGTCCTGATAGTAGCATTAAAGAGCATCCCATATTTCATTGGGGAAAACCAGACTTCTCCTGGTGATCATGTCCAAGATATTGCAAATGTCTGTACAATCCATGAAATCTATGAGATGGAAATTGCAGTCAAGTTTCTTACCTCTTCACTCAAATCTAAAGCTTCACAATGGTTTAGGAGCCTTGAAGCAGGCTCTATCAAAAATTCGAACCAGCTGTGCACATCTCTTCATGACTAGTTTGGGGGAAAAGGTGATAATTTATCTTTGTTGGAGCAACTAACAACAATCAAAAGATCCCTGAACGAGTAGATGGTGGATTTCAACCTCAGATTTCAGTGGAGCTGCGACAGTATTCCAACAATAGTAAAGCCCACTAATTAAGGCATCTTCTTATACTTTCTTAGGGCTTTAAATTTTGATATTTCTTTGATGATTCAGTCAATGGGGGCACAACCTTACCGGCAGCCTATAGCCTTTCCATAGGGGCTGATAATCATTTGATTTAGGCTGGAAAACTCACTCCTAGGCCATCCATTCCTATGTACCCCGAGTTAGGAAACCAGGTACTAGCCAAATGCCCACATTATCCCCTGTACCTATTCACAGGAATCAAATCTCAGCTGCAGTCTCCACCTCATCATCTAACACTTCAAAAGAACTCCAGGAAGTCATGAAAGAACTTCAGAACCTGGGGAATGAGTTAGTAACCATTAAAAGGCAGCAAGTTCAGATTTCCATGCCATATCAGCCCCAGGCTCAGTATCAGGCTAGACCCTAGTATCAGCAAAATAGACCACTATCTCAGACTGTAAATTAGAGTCAAAACCAAGGACATCCTCAAGTTACTAGGCCTTTCAGGTTATATGATCCAAAAAAAGCTTCAACATCAAGGGCACTGGTTCCAACACAGAACAACATGACACAAGAATATGATTGGTGCTTCTTGTGCTATCAGCCACATAACCAATCAATGTGCTTTAATGGTGCATTAAATCAAGCCTTGATGGTGCAGACGAGTATGGTGTCACAAGAACCTGTCCAAGAAGGACATCAGTAGCAAGGAACTCAACAAGAGGGATCTCCCAGTGAGACTATGCTTATCAATTGGCAAGCTGAGGACTTATGTGGAATGAATTAGTGCCCTTCTCAAAGTGTAGCTTCCAATACACGGTCCAAAAGTAGAAATATTGGAGAAGGTCAACCACTGAAATCAGGTAATTGTACGTACCCAAAATTGTAAGGTACTGTAACTGCGCCAGAAAAACGTGACAAGTGCCCTAATGATGATACAGGTCTCCTCGTAAGGTGTTCGGGATCCGGAAAAGCTCTCCGAGTATGCGTTAACATCCCACATGCCCCGCTTAGCCCCCGTGTCCTTTGTTTTTTCCTTTTTTCCCCTCTTTTCTTGGCCTTTTTCTCTTCAGTGACGAAACCGCCGCCCTGCATGGGCGGCAGGTCTCGTGACCGCCGCCCTGCTCAGCAGCGGCGGGTCCTTTACCACGTTTTTCCAGAGAGTGTTTTAACGCGACTCACGTAAAAATCAACGTTTCAACCAGCTTTTTCCTTGCCGACTTGGGCTTGCATTTATGTTTTTGGTCCCCTGGAATAGTGTTTGCGCCATTGTTTATAGTTTTAGAGTTCAGTTTTGCGTTTTGATTTTTGGGTGAATGAAAAGCTATAAATAAATGGTTTTGTGCACAAACAAATGATTTGGCCCCTCATTCACCTTTCATGCTCTCATTTTCATAGTTCAGTCTATTATTTTGCTTAGAAACCATAGTTTCATTCCTTTGCATGTTTAGTTAGCATTGTTCAGCCTGTTGGTAAGCCCACATACCCATCTTGTTCAGGCAAGTACTGTTATTTCACCCAATCCATTGGAGTAAAATAGCTTAGGAAGCCATTAAAGTTGCAGGTTTTGCTCCCTCAAAACAGGATAGTTTCAGGTTCTGGACGCTTTATGTTGCATGACTCGCAATAAATCCCGCTAGGAATTGCATAAGCCAAGCTCTATACTCTTGTGCTATCCCTCTCCTACTCGCATTGTATTCAGTCTGTATTCTGAGCTAACCTTTGTCCCCAACATCTACTTTTGTTGATGCTAGCATTACACGCTTTTCTGGATTCACGTGAACACGAAGGAACAAGGAAATCACACTGAGGGGACAAGATCATACACGCCATTGGATCTGCCACTGTTCTGCAGAATCCAGGTTCTAGCTTTCAAAGTTCTAAAGTTAGAAATATATCAAATAGAGTAGATAATCACTTCTTTTTAGTTAAGTTTTACTTTCGATATTGCCAGGGAAGCTGTGGGGATTGATAGTTTCTGAGAAACTATGATTCATTCCTCACTTCTGAGGTAGGATCGAAAGTCTGGGAAATAGATTAAGCAAGTTATTTCATTATTTAAAATAGATCTACAAATTACACCAGACAAATAACTACACTCGGTTATTTTTTTTTGTTTTAAGTTTTATATTAGTTGTCAAATTCTAGATACGTTTAAATAGTTGCTTTCTTACATTCTTAAGGTTCTCTCAGAAAAATACAAAAAATAGAAAATATATATATATGTTCTAGGTTTATTCCACGTAGTTAAAATTTACTTTGTGGCAGTTAAATTTATATTTTCTGTATGACAATCACGGGACCCAGGGAGCCCAGGGAATACGTATTTGAGCCAATTGTGCCTCAACCCCAATCTCATCATAGCAATAGTTGACATAGATCAAAACCCTTAGAATACAAATTTTCTAAACAACAACAGATTTACGACAAATCAGCTCTTAGTTGAGGGGATTAATATATAGAAGACGACCAAGCACACACCTTTTGGTCAAATCAAACCGAAACTACAGATTACCCTAGGCAAACATACATATGACTGTAGAAGGGTTCGAAAGAGACACAAACATTTGGGTTGTGATCCTTTGGTCCCCATAGCTAGATGCAGGAGACACTCTTCTAGATATAGATACCCAGCCTAAGAATCCAGGTTGCAAGAACGCCTGTGAGGTACTCTGAGAAGATCACGTAGTTATTGATCCTAAATATAGAAGCTGAGAAAGCATATGATTATTGGATACTAGGGATTAGGAATTGATTTCGTACATGACCATAGCAGGACCGCAACAACCAAGAGTCTACGATTGTGATCCACAAATCCTGCAACCTAACGAATCCATAAGTCAATCAGACATAGACACTGGCCTACGCACATTAGTATTAAGATCTACCCAACTTCCACCCACCATCGTTGAACAGTTATCCTTACTAGATATAGCGGCTAACAAAGCTAGAGAGTTCTGGACTAGGCCAGAGAATCGGTCCGTAGAGTTCATTGTATTCATTACCCACCATATGACCTTATCGGGAGACATACACGAAACTATCCCCAGGTCATTTTCCACGTATCCCACAACCCATAGATCGAATCACACCAGAGCTCGATATTGATTAGAGCCCTTCGAGCAGTCATCCTTGACGATCGATCTATCACACCAGTTCAGGTTAGAAAGGGCCTTCTTTGCCTTAGATTCACAAATTCCACTAGTGCGTATTGAAGACATTAGATTGCCTAACTAGTTTGTCTGCATCCCACGTATATTCTATCCCCAACCGGCTGTCTCAGCACGACCTCAGGGAGGTCGGGTACGCGGAAGAGTTACCTATAGATTCCCCACGCTCGCTTGTTGCTTTTCCGGCGTACAAAATTGGTGAACCCAACGTGAAACTAAAAACTGTTTCACCTTCTCTTTGAGAAGTTTCATCTTATCTCATCCACCTTGGCTCCTTCCCATTATTCTGCAGGTATTCATATACCCCCCGAATATGTCAGGATTCGATGCATATGGCAGACCCCTCTTAGGTCTTAAGGCGTACTACGCCCAGCAAAATAGGCAATCATCACCCTCACTCTCAGTATGGGGGGACAACTACTCAACTAATCAGTTGTCAACACAAACTCCAAGAGTTAGATATAATTCATCTTTTCAAACTGGGGAGTTAGATCAACCCCCTCAAAAACAACAAATAGAGCTTTCAGGCTCGAATAATATGACGTTCACCGGAGAATCTGGATCATCTCCTCAGATGCTACTTAGACCACAAATTAGTAGACAATCAGACCCATACCTAGTCTTAGATGATGAACATTCAATACGTTATCCTAGGAGTGAACAGTGCTCTCAGGGTATATACCCACCTGTAGGAGGTTTACAAACGCAACCAGAGGTCTCTTTTCAAGAAAATACCTCTATACCATTGCATATAGGAAATACTCTCAGAGAAACTTGGCAAGATAGTGATCAGTTCATAGTAGGATATCACATGCCTATACAACACCAGGGTATACAACAAACGTCGCTAAGGCAAAGCACCGTGACTTCACCAAATGAAGTCATTTCAACGTTAGTAGAAAAAGTGAGAGGGTTAGAACTTGCTCAAGCAAGTCAAAATTCTCAGTTCATGCAAGCAGGAAGTTCCAATCCTCCACGCTATCCTGGCCAAGTAGATCTCCTCATAGGATTAGGCACGTTAGGCATGCCTCCTCAGTATCCACAACAAACGCCAACTAGGCCCATCATCTCTAACACCATTCCTCCCGGTCTAGTATCAAACAATCCATTCCTAGACAATACCCCGTCATACTTAAACATGTACTCCAAATCACCACAAGGAGATATTTTCTCCTCTCTCGACATTTTTGCTCAAACACAGGGACTTCCCTATGCCCCTGCCAACGCATACGCTGCGCCATATCAACAAACCCATCCCACCACCACTCCCTCAGCAACCACCATTAATGGTCGAAACCTATGCGATAGGGGACTTATTCAGAATATCTGAAAGAGCCCTTAGACTTCGCCATACGAAGTGTCATGCTTCCAAGACCCCTTCCCGATTTACCCAAGTACAAAGGTGAGGGAGATCCAAACGCACATATCAAAAATTACGCTACAGCCATACGCGAACTACTTCCTTGGGATGGGGTTGTTGCTAAAATATTCCCCAAAACCTTGGAAGGCATTGCTCTTGATTGGTATTACAGAATACCTGAGGCTTCAATCCATTCGTTTAAGCAACTCGTTTCAGAGTTCATTAAGGCATTTGACATGAACAAGCTGTTAAGAACAAGAATCAGGGAGTTCTTACACATCAAACAAGAACACAACGAATCTGTCGCCCATTTCATCCAAAGGTGGCGTATAGTCCTTTATTCCTCGGCAAGTGCTCCAAATATGGATCAAATGGAACTATGTTATTTATTCCTTCATTCTCTCAGCAGAGAAGTGAAGGAAGAAGTCCAGAAGTTCCCATTACGAACTTACGATGAAGTATTAGAAAGTGCCCTTCGAATAGATCAAGCAGCAATTGATAGTGGTCATAAGACATATGGAACAGACGGAAGGTTAATCACCTCCAGCCAGAACATTACAACTACCACGAACATCAATCAAGGACCCAAAATCCTTAACAAAAATCGGGGTGTAACAACTGATGGAGTAACCGATCAGCCCAAGAAGGTAAATGTTGTCAATACTCCATCACAAACAAACAGCCAACGAAACAATAACTTTACCCCCCACAATCAATACAGTGGAATTTAACCATCCACAACAACAACAACAACAATGGAGAAATCCCACACAGGGTCTAAGGCAAAAATCATTTGGTTATCAAAACCAAAATCAAAGCCAGAAACAACAAATGTAAAACTTTAATCCTAATAGGCAACAGTTTGATCAGAGTTTTAGGCCACAATATACACCAAACCAACAAACCAGGAATTACAATCCCAATTCATATTGTGGTTTCCACAAGATTCGAGATCATGATACTAGAACGTGTCGTGACTACAATAAATTCATGCAACGTTTGCCAGAAGAACAAAGACAGTTCTTCACAGATCTGTTTTTGGCAAATCCCGTGTCACCACCACCAAGCACGTTCACAGGGACAGTTTCCCCTCAGAATGCTCCCCTCAAGATCTTTAATGATCCACTCCCAAATCATGATAATAATAGATTAAATCCAACTGGGACGAACAAGGGTGCAATGACAGGAAAAAATGATCATGAAGCCTTGAATTCACTAAATCCATCAGTTGTGCCACAATTAGGAAATCAGCCGAGACCCAAGATAGTCAATTTAGTAGAACTAGACGCTGAACTACCTATCGAAGCTATAACAAGAACACGAGAATATTTCTCTCAACCAAGCCCAAGTCACCTGCCAGAAACAGATAAGAGTCAACAAATAGTAGAAAAACCCGTGGGTGCCTATGATTTAATTAATGACCTAACAAAAACCTTCTCACACATTTCATTTTTAGATTTACTAAAAAACTCTCCTGCTCACAGGGCTGCTCTTTTAGAAGCATTAGGTTTAGGTCATTTAATTAACATCACTCCACCTCCTGAAACACAGGTAAATCATGTAAATTTTGATATCCATCCTCCGGGACAGCCGGACAAGGATGTCGAATTCATATTCGAAATACGTAAAATGCCTACAGATGCTGAGATTGCATGCCGAGGTGATCCAGCCTTACACTTACAAGTATGGGTTTATAATAACTACATAAAACGAGCAATGGTTGATGATGGGGCTGCAGTTAACATAGTCCCCTTCTCTTTCCTTCAAAAGTTAGGATATGGGGAAACAAACTGTTCCACCACTCGAAATACATTGACAGGCTATGATAGCCTTAAAGCCACTTCGATTGGAACTATAATACTACCGGTCACCTTAGGACCCAAAAACAATCTTGACTGAGTTTTATATTATAGATCGGGAAACTAATTATAATATGATCCTCGGCCAGCCATGGATACACCGAATGAAGGCAATCCCTTCTACGTTATTCCAAGAAGTAAGATTCTTGCATCTAGGAAAGGTGTTTGTAGCCAAAGGTGATCCAAAACCTTTCGATATACACCTAGCTGACTTAAAGAAAAGACCAAGTGTGCACTCGGAATTTGAACTTCCAACAAACCAACTTAATAAACCCACTGACGCAAAACCAGAGGAGAAGTTGGTACCTACAATGGATCTTGAAAAATATCAGCATAGCCAAAACAACCCCAACCCCCAAAGATAAGGCTAAAGAAACGGTATCATTAGGGACTACTGCAAAAATCGTTGAGTTAATAGAACAAGATTTACCAATGTTCTTACCATTTGATTCAGTAGGCATAGGATATTCACTAGGTGTTGGTTCCCTTCCATCAGAGGATCTCTGCATAGTAGAAGTGGAGTGCGCAAACGCAGCAGATACCCGAACATCTATACTCCCAGCTAAGTATTGGACTCTCCATTTTGATGGAGCTAAATGCCGTTATGGAGCGGGGGCAGGTATAATTCTTACTTCGCCCAAAGAGAAAGTCCTGCCATTTGTCTTTAAGCTAAATTTTGAATGCACAAACAACGACACTGAGTACGAAGCCCTCCTTTCTTGGCCTCACCTTAGCCAAAAGAATTGGTGTTGATAACATTAGAGTCTTAGGAGACTCGCAATTAGTAACAAATCAAGTTTCTGAAGTATACGAAACCAAAGCCGAACACTTGCAGCTTTACAAAGAAGCCGTATTAGATTTAAGCAAGGCGTTTAACTTTATATCCATTGAAGCAATCCCGCGAGAGAAAAATCTTCTCGCCGACTCAATAGCAACTTCAGCATCACGTTTTACTCCAAGCAATGAGTTAGAGGATACCCATTTCACGGTATCCATTCGTGATGAACCATTGATAAAAACAATGACAAATCCCCTTTTAAACAGAAGTGAATCTACCATTCTGGATCAGGTTAATAGTGATGTGGCTACTTTGGATTATTTAAACGCCTATGCGGCACTACATCTCTCCTATCATACGATAGATTTGTCCTTAATCCCACATTCATCTTCTTACTGCAGAAATCCCATAATGGAACCTAGCATATACGCAGTAGAAAATAGGGATGATTTGGATTTACCCCCAGCACCGCCTGAGTTTGAAGAGGGTAACGCCTCTTTGATCGAAGAAACAATCGATGTCAACATCGGAACGGAGGATGAACCAAGAATCTTGAAATTAGGGTCCTCGTTAACCCCAGAAGAAGTAGAAATACATACTCGGATCCTCAAAGAACATCAGAAGGCATTTGCATTTAATTATAAGGAGATGACAGGCGTCGCACCCCACATCATGGTACACAACCTCGTCACTAAGTCTGATGCAAAGCCAGTTAAACAAAAATCAAGACCCATGAAACCCAAGGTAGCTCTCATGGTGAAGGAGGAGGTAATAAAACTCCTCCAAGTAGGATTTATCAAACCAGTCGACTACTCCCAATGGGTATCTAACATCGTTCCCGTTCTCAAGAAGAATGGAAAGATACGCATCTGTATAGATTTCCGAGACATTAACAAAGCATGTCCTAAGGACGACTTCCCGTTGCCATCTATTGATGTCATTGTTGATGCAACAGCTGGGTTCGAACTTTTGTCTCTCATGGATGGATTCTCGGGATATAATCAAATCAAAATATCTGAGCAAGATCAAGCTAAAACCACGTTTATAACTCCTTGGGGAACCTATTGCTACGTTGTTATGCCATTCGGTCTCAAAAACACTAGTGCTACATACCAGCGGGCTATGACATATATATTTCATGATCTAATTCATAAAATCGTGGAATTCTACGTAGATGACTTGTTGGCTAAGGCCAAGAAGCGTTGTGACCATCCAGAAGTACTCCGCGTCATTCTTTCACTCCTAATAGAATACGGAGTCACACTAAATCCAGAAAAATGCGTCTTTGGCGTAACATGAGGGAAGCTCCTAGGTTACATCATATCGTCACGAGGGATAGATGTTGATCCAACCAAAATTCGGGCTGTCCTCGAAATGGTCCCACCTTCGAATGAATCTGGAATCAGGTCATTTCTCGAAAAACTGGGTGCAATCCGGAGATTTATCCCAGACTTAAGCTTCGCCATTCATCCAATCAACAATTTACTCAAGAAGGATTATAGCATTGATTGGACCGAAGACTGCAATAAATCCTTCGATGCAGTTAAGTGTTTCCTGTTGTCACCACCTACGCTAATGCCACCTAAGCTAGATCGCCCGTTAATTTTATACTCACGAGCTACCAATGTCTCGTTAGCTTGTATGTTGGCCCAAGAGGACGATGACAAGAGAGAAGGTGTGATTTATTTCATTAGCCGAACACTGCTCGACTATGAAACATGCTATACACAAGCAGAACGAGAATGCCTTGCCATAGTCTTTGCTACTAAACGCTTAAGACACTATATGCTGAACCAAGAAACAAGGGTCATGGTAAAAACGGACCACTTACGAACTTTCCTCACACAAGGGTCCTTGTCTAAAAAGGCTGGACGTTTTATAACCTTAATGGGGGAATTTGAATTAACATTTGTAAATCAAAAGTCAGTTAAGGGACAAATCATTGCGGATTGGTTAGCTGATAACCCATTAGATGGAGGCGATTTAGTAGATTTAGACTTTCCAGATGAGTGTGTATACTACATCGAAACCCGACCCTCTATCTCTGAGTGTCCCTGGTACACTGATATCATTAATTATATCATGGACCATACATACCCAGAAGGAGCTACACCGCAACAAAGAAGGCGGTTACGTATTATCGTAGCCAAATACGTCATCATAGAGCAAGTACTCTACCGAAAAGCATTCGATGGAATGCTCCTAAGATGTGTCGACACAGAAGAATCCAAAAAGATTCTCCATGAATCCCACAGTGGAATATGTGGAGGCCACTTCGGTGGCCATGCCACCGCTCGAAAAATACATCGAATGGGTTATTTCTGGCCCACTCTAGAACATGATGCAATAGAGTTTGTACGCAGGTGTCATAAGTGCCAAGAATTCTCCCATGAGATCCACATGCCGGCACAAGATCTGCAACCAATCGCTACTCCATGGCCCTTTTCTACATGGGGTCTAGATTTGATAGGGAAATTCTCTCCCTCGTCTACAAATGGCCATAATTTTATAATCACGGCCACCGAATATTTCACCAAGTGGGTAGAGGCTATGCCTCTTACTACTATACCTGGTTCTGTAATCGCCAAGTTCATTTTAAACCAAATCATTTACAGATACGGTATCCCGCAAATCATTATCTCCGATAATGGAACTTCTTTTAAGAATGAAGAGGTTCGCGAACTATGCAATAAATTTAAGATAAGCCATCATACGGCTTCCTTGTATTACCCTCAAGCCAACGAACAGGTTGAAGCGACAAAAAAGACACTAAAAGCCATTCTCCTTAAAACTGTGAAAGAAAACAAACGAGATTGGCATTTGAAGTTATATCCAGCCTTGTGGGCCCACCAAACCTCAATAAGAACATGAACGGGAGCCACTCCTTTTTCATTAGTGTTCGGGGCAGAGGCAGTTCTCCCACTCGAAGTTGAAATACCCAATCTCTGCATTTCATTACAAGGGATTCTGGATGAAGACGCTTACAGAGAAGCACGTCTTTCCCAACTAGAAAGCCTAGATGAAACTAGGTTAGATGCTGAACAGCGACATAGAATCTATGCTGACCGGATGTGCCGGCAGTACAACAAGAAGGTCTATGAACGCGACATATACGAAGGTGATCTAGTTCTAAGGCTAGACAGCCGGATCGACAAGAAGACCGGCGAAGGAAGGAAATTCCGGCCCAAATGGTTGGGCCCATACCGAGTCATGAAGGACTATGGAAACGGTGCATACCTCTTATGTACGCTAGAAGGTGAGGAATTTGGCGAAACAGTCAATTCCCTGCACCTCAAGCGGTTCTACGCATAAGCAGCCAGCATTACTTATATAACTATCTACATTGCATTTTCATACAGATTAAGATCATTTTGTCCACTTGTCTCTTACATAAATTGTGATCAAGGAATCTATTCTCAAAGCAATTCATTACAAACTCATGATGTTGTTGGCATAAACTCTTTAATCATACCTCTCCATTTTCATGATGTCATCAAATTATCTCAGAATCATTTTATCAAATAAAGCTAGATATGACAAAGTCTTAACGGTAACCATACCAAGATCTGCAAGTTTATTCTCGCTTTGATTTCTTCTTAGGGTAGGTGTCTTGCCTATGGTCTGTTCTAGAAGCTTCATGGTGTCACATCTATCCCATATGTATATCTCTTTGGAAATAAGCACATACTGACGTTTTACTCAAGAAAACAAGTCAAAAAGTGATTAAACAGAAAATTTTAATTTTACACATTTCCTTGCCCCACCAACCTTCGGTGATGAGCTTGCGTCTCTTACTAGTGACGTAGGGTTGGGAAAGGATGGAAATGCCCTTACTCGCCTATGCTTTGCCCACGGTGTTAAACCCATGCTTCTTACTAGTAGCATGGGGCAAAGTGTAGGGGGTCCTCTTGACAAATAAATGCAAATGGTCATACACAAACAATTCAAACTTTGAAACTTTGAGTCAAAAATAAATGAATCAGATGCTCAAAATTCCAAGAGAGTTAAAATCCTAAAAACCCAGATTTTGTCTACTATGTGGCCATCTACGGATCTAAGTCTAGATAAACTACAAAGTAAGTTGCATTCTAAACTATGAAGTCACTCGGGCAGAGTAAGCTTGTAGCTTCCAATTTGGTTCCACCAAAGTTTTGTCTGTCTTTCATCACTATCATTTCAGCTACACCTCGCAACTTGTGCCCTTTCTAGCTCTCGGTGATGAGCCCTCGCATCTTAGTAGTTGCGTGGAGTTAGGAGTGGGGCAAGTTTATCTGTTCATCGTACTGGTTTGTATTCATCACTCTGCAAAACAAACATGAGGTGTCCAAAATTGCTTACAGAAGTTAAGATTCAAAATCACATTATATCTACATATATCAGCATCATGAAATACACAAAAGGAAACAAACATTTGCATCATTTGTTCTCCACTGCATACATTCTGAAAAGCATATAAACATACATCGTAGTATACATAGGGAAACTGGAAATAGAAAGGAAACTATGAGTGCCAAGATTTTGATCCAAAATAAATACGTATATATAAATGATCAATGTTTATATACAATGCCATCATGCACTAAGCATGGTCAAAACGCTCAAAGAGCCCGTGATATACAAAAGAATATATAAAACAAAATCTACGAGAGCCAAGTGGCCTCTCAGTCCCTACGCGACCCCTCCGAAGGTGCACGTCCACGCCTAGGACTCCGGCTACGCCAGCGCTCTGAATGTACGGAGGGCTCAGGATCCTGAGGAGCAGCCGCAGTCTCACCATGATAACGGCTCCTCATAAGACACTCAGCCGTCATGTACCCCGCTAGCTCAGTGCGAAGTGTCGATACCATCCTGGCCACATGCCAGACTGGAGAAAATACGTCGGTATGCCTACCGGCTGCTGAAGGCTCCCCAACATCTACGGACAGCTCTACACGCGTCCTATCCATGGGGATCATCAGGGAATTAGTACATACCCTGCGGATCAAATCCCACCACTCATCAACAGTCTCTGCAAACAAAGGAGAAAACAAGTTAGAAACCAAACAAGAAATTAGGAATACAAGATTGCAACTAAGGAGAGCCTACAAATAAACATTAAAAGGGAGAAAGGGTAACTTACTCGGATCACCAGGCCTCCAGGATGGGTCGCTGGGGCTGGCACCTGCCACGGATGCCGCTGCCCGACTGAGGGGCTGCTCCTGTGGTAGGAGCAACGTGTCACCCCACAACGGACTCATCCTCTCCACCATGGCCCTGGGAGAGTGGCTCCTCTAAAACTAGAGTATCCCTCTCTGCGCTCTGCTCAGCCCTCTCTACCTGCATGATATCCTGAGTGTCATGCCACTCAAGATCGTTGTCATCGGTCTCCTCCTCTGTTCCTCCCTCTGTGAACTCCTCAGACTCAAATTCAATATCAATAGGGTCATCGCTGCTATGAGCAGGACCCGCAGCAATCTGAAGCAAAGGTGCCCGAGGAGCACTGGCTCTCCCTCTAGCATGTACTATCCTCCTGGCTGCAATGGGAATGCCAGGAGTAACCACTGTCCAACCTCGGCCTCTAGGCCCCCCTCTGGCCTCACGAACTGATCTGTAGACTGGCACCACTGGGGGAAGCATACCCATATATGGTAGGCCAAACTACTGAGGAACCCAGCCAAAGGGGTGCACCTCCACTCGTCCCACTCTATCAATGAGCTGCCCTGTGGTAGAGTAGGAGATCAAAGTAAGAGTCTCCTCACCCCATATGCCCCATAGTCTGATACGGTGTCACCTCCATGTCGGCAGTAGTCAGGGAGGCAACTGGCTGATGAGGTGCTCTAAGCACCGACATGTCTGTCCATCTCGCTGCCCTAACAGCTCCAGGATCTGCCACCTCCACACCCCTGCCATAGGGGATGAAATGCTCATAAACCCAACTCATGACTAGAGTCAGGTGGCTCAATGACTGCCCCTGTAAATGGACCACCCTGTATAGATCATGGTAAGTGGTCCCAAGAATGTCTGCTCCCCAAGCGTATATCTAACCATGCCCCTCTATCTGTGTAATAATGGGGGCCCAATAGTATAATAATGTGTCCCCTCCCTTGTCCCCGATCAATCTCGAGGCAAGGATCCCCATGATGGCCTGTCGAAATACGGGGATGGGCAAAGAAGGAATAGATTGAACTCTCACCCCCTTCTTCGACCCCGTAGAGATGGCTGCATCTCCCATATATGTCGCCCACTATGCAATCTGTGCCCGTGAGCCTGCTGTCTCTAAAGCAAGTCGCCTCCCGATGATTAGGACCCCCAGAATGTGGTAGACATCCTCCAATGTAATGGTCCACTTGCCACGGACCCCTGGTAATTGCAAGGTGTTCCAGGTCCGCATCCCAGTATGAAAACAAGTCACAAAGGATGTGACTAGATGGTGTAACATGGGGCACGCGTGATATGCGCAATATGCCGGCCCTCTGAAGTGTGTCCTCCTCGTCCTGTGAGAGGGCATCTAGTACCCCTGGGAGCCAATCACACTCCCTCTCTCTACTCCATCGGATGTACTCCTCTCGCCTGCATACACCCAAAAACACACAAAACAAAGTAAGTTAGCATCTAGGCAATACTGAGAAAGTCATAAAAGCACATAGAAATGCTAGAAATACAAACACAATCTCAAAAGCAGGTTCCTTTTGCATTATGTGCAAAACCGCCGCCTTGAGCAGGGAGGCGGTTTTGTAACCGCTGCCTTAAAGGTGGCGGTCAGTAACTGTCACCCTGAGCAGGATAGCAGTCATGTAACCGCCGCCTTGGGCGGGCAGCGGTCGTGGTCCAGAAACCCACGCGGGTTTTTAAGCTAAAAAGGCCTAAAAAGTAAAAAACGGCCATTTAACTTAAAAACAGAGCCTACCCAGTAGGCACCCCCCCTAGGTGGACCTTTTAACACTAGCATTTTCAAAAATTCCCCCCCCCCATTGCAGAGTATTTAGCATTTCAAAATTAAGGGGGGAAAAACAATAAACTGAAGAAAACTAACCTGTGATCGCTGAGGTCGATGTTCCGCACGTGGAGGCATGATCACTATCTCACTGCGAACATTTTGACTCTACTCACGCAAGAAACCATCACCGTGGGTCCCAGAGCTCAAAATCAACCAAATCAACTCACGCAAATGAATAGGAAAATGGGCCCACTTTCATACATATAGCACTCTGTTTTGTTTTAAAATGACTTTTTCACAGGTTTGGAGCGCTGATGGAGGTAAGTTCCTATCCCGCATAAATGGTACGTTCTCATTCCCTATTATTCTTAGCGTTTATTTTTCAAACTATTGTATTCTATCTGCACTTGAGTTCTCTTTTCATTTTGCAGGTAGCAGGAATATTGGATGGCGTCATTTCAACACACGGACGTGTCAGGTATAACTTCTAACTTCCCATTTCGGGACTGCCATACTCGGACCCACCGTTTTATGCCTCTTCATGGCTAAAACACTTCTCCGAGGGGGTAATATGTACGTACCCAAAATTGTAAGGTACTGTACTGCCGGAACAACGTGACAAGTGCCCCAATGATGATACAGGTCTCCTCGCAAGGTGTTCGGGATCTGGAAAAGCTCTCCGAGTATGCGTTAACATCCCGCATGCCCTGCTTAGCCCCCGCGTCCTTTGTTTTTCCTTTTTCCCCTCTTTTCTTGGCCTTTTGCTCTTCAGTGACGAAACCGCATGGGCGGCCCTGCCCTGATCAGGGCGGCGGTCTTGTAACCGCCGCCCTGCTCAGAGCGGCGGTCCTTTACGCATTTTCCAGAAAGCTTTTTAACGTGACTCACGTAAAAATCAACGTTTCACCAGCTTTTCCTTGCCAACTTGGGCTTGCATTTATGTTTTTGGTCCCCTGGAATAGTGTTTGGCCATTGTTTATAGTTTTAGAGTTCAATTTGGTTTTGATCTTTGGGTGAATGAAAAGCTATAAATAAATGGTTTGTGCACAAACAAATGATCTGGCCCCTCATTCACTTTTCATGCTCTCATTTTCATAGTTCAGTCTATTATTTTGCTTAGAAGCCATAGTTTCATTCCTTTTGCATGTTTAGTTAGCATTGTTCAGCTATTGGTAAGCCACATACCCATCTTGTGCAGGCAGTACTGTTATTTCACCCAATCCATTGGAGTAAAATAGCTTAGGAAGCCATTAAAGTTGTAGGTTTTGCTCCTCAAAACAGGATAGTTTCAGGTTCTGGACGCTTTATGTTGCATGACTCGCAATAAATCCTGCTAGGAATTGCATAAGCCAAGCTCTGTACTCTTGCGCTATCCCTCTCCTACTCGCATTGTATTCAGTCTGTATTCTGAGCTACCTTTGTCCCAACATCTACTTCTGTTGATGCTAGCATTACACACTTTTCTGGATTCACGTGAACATGAAGGAATGAGGAAATCACACTGAGGGGACAAGATCATACATGCCATTGGATCCACCACTGTTCTGCAGAATCCAGGTTCTAGCTTTCAAAGTTCTAAAGTTAGAAATATATCAAATAGAGTAGATAATCACTTCTTTTCAGTTAAGTTTACTTTCGATATTGCCAGGGAAGTTGTGGGGATTGATAGTTTCTGAGAAACTATGATTCATTCCTCACTTCTGAGGTAGGATCGAAAGTCTGGCAAATAGATTAAGCAAGTTATTTCATTATTTAGAATAGATCTACAAATTACACAGACAAATAACTACACTCGGTTATTTTGTTTTTTTTAAGTTTTATATTAGTTGTCAAATTCTAGATACATTTAAATAGCTTCTTTTTTGCATTCTTAAGGTTTCTCAGAAAATATAAAAATAGAAAATATATATATGTTCTAGGTTTATTCCACGTAGTTAAAATTTACTTTGTTGTAGTTAGATTTATATTATCATTTTGTATGACAATCACGGGACCCAGGGAGCCCAGGGAATACGTATTTGAGCCAATTGTGCCTCAACCCAATCTCGTCATGGAAATAGTTGACATAGATCAAAACCTTAGAATACAAATCTTCCAAACAACAACAGATTTACGACAAATCAGCTCTCAGTTGAGGGGATTAAATATAGAAGACGACCAAGCACACACGTTTTGGTCAAATCAACTGAACTACAGATTACCCTAGGCAAACATACATATGACTGTAGAAGGGTTCGAAAGAGAACAAACCTTTGGTTGTGATCCTTTGGTCCCATAGCCAGATGCAGGAGACACTCTTCTAGATATAGATACCAGCCTAAGAATCCAGGTTGCAAGAACGCCTGTGAGGTACTCTGAGAAGATTGCGCAGTTATTGATCCTAAATATAGAAGCTGAGAAAGCATATGATTATTGGATACTAGGGATTAGGACTTGATTTCGTACATGACCATAGCAGGACCGCAACAACCAAGAGTCTACGGTTGTGATCCACAAATCCCACAACCTAACGAATCCATAAGTCAATCAGACATAGACACTGGCCTACGTATATTAGTATTCAGATCTACCCCACTTCCACCCACCATCGTCGAACAACTATCCTTACTAGATATAGTAGCTGACAAAGCTAGAGACTTCTGGACTAGGCTAGAGAATCATCCGTAGAGTCAATTGTATTCACCATCCACCATATGACCTTATCTGGAGACATACACAAAACTATCCCAGGTCATTTTCCACATATTCCACAACCCATAGATCGAATCATGCCAGAGCTCGATATTGATTGGAGCCTTCGAGCAGTCATCCTTGCCGATCGATCTATCACACCAGTTCAGGTTAGAAGGGCCTTCTTTGCCTTAGATTCACAAATTCCACTAGTGCGTATTGAAGACATTAGATTGCCTAACTAGTTTGTCTACATCCCATGCATATTCCATCCCCACCGGCTGTCTCGGCACGACCTCGGGAGGTCGGGTACACAGAAGAGTTACCTGTAGATTCCCACGCTCGCTTGTCACTTTTCTGGCGTACAGTAACCCTCAACCTTCCATCACTCCAAAAAAATGTGGTGCTCAAAAAACAACTCCCAATGTGCAAATTCAATCCAAGCCACCTTCCAGAGCTACTCAGGCACCGGTTGTAACAGCCCAAGTGCAAGAGAAAAACTTGCTTGGAAAGTGGCAGCAAAAGGATAGTTCATTCAAAATCATTGAGAAAATGAAGAAGACAAGTGTGAACATTTCACTATGGGAGTCACTCATCATTCCAAAGTAGAGGGATGTATTGCAGATTTCTATACAAAATTGGTCAAGCTCAAATAACACCCCTAACCAGTAAGAGAAAGTGCTCACCAATACAACTCAACCTAGAAGGAACCATAGAGAACAATAAGGTAAAAACTTGAGACCTCCTCCATTCTATGTTTCATCGATTATTGGGGACAAATTGGTGCACAATTGTATGATTGATTTTGGGGCAAGTAGTTCTATAATGCCCAAGCAAATAGTTGATCAACTGGGTCTCTAATATGAAGTCATCTCTAGAGGGGTGGTACAATTAGATGGGACAACAATGAAAACTATTGGAATCATCAAGGATCTGATCCTCACTCTGCATGCCTACCCTAATGTGATCGTATTGTAGAACTTGTTAGTCATAGACTTGCCACCACATTTTGCTTTGTGTTTATCCTGGGACTTCACTGCGAAAATTGGAGGCTATCTTTTTGCTGATTGGTCACATATGCTCTTCAGAATAAGGTATGGGGAAAAGGCCATGATCAGATCTAAACCCATTGCTGATTATCATATTGAATCTTGGAATCATCAAGGATCTGATCCTCACTCTGCATGCCTACCCTAATGTGACCGTATTGTAGAACTTGTCAATCATAGACTTGCCACCACATTTTGCTTTGTGTTTATCCTGGGACTTCACTGCCAAAAATTAGAGGCTATCTTTCTACTGATTGGTCACATATGCTCTTTAGAATAAGGTATGGGGAAAAGGCCATGATCAGATCTAAACCCATTGCTGATTATCATATTGAATCTTATGTTACTAGCCTAATCAATGCCAACTGCTCATATTTTGATCAATAAGACCTCCCAAGCATTTGTGAAGCAGATACCAAGGTGGGATGTATTCCAAACTTGAATCTTGATGAGTGAGCCAACAAAATACATGATTTTGACCCCTAAAAGGAGATGGAAGAATCTGAGCTAGGTGTCTACTATCTACATGAAGAGAATCATCCTCTTCCTGGCCTAATTAAGCCAGAATATAAAGATGACAATGAGGTATGGAAATTTTTCTTTGATGGCTCAAGGAGTAGACAAGGAGCTAGAGGAGGAGCTATGATTGTGTCTTCCAAAGGTATGAAATATTATTCATCCTTCAGATTCTAGTTTTCCTACTCAAATAACACTGTTGAATATGAGGCTTTAGTTCATGATCTTCATTACGCAAGGAAGTTAGGAATCAAGAACTTGCAAGTATTTGGTGACAGTGAACTGGCTTCCAATCGAGTCAAAGGACTTATTATTGTCAAGAATGACTTTCTCAAGAACTACAAGAGAAGGGTATGGGATCTCATGGAGGATATCGAGGCCTTCAACATTGTGTCCATACCTAGGAAGGATAATGAAGTTGTTAATAGCCTTACAGCAGTTGGAGCAACATTTGATGTGGTTGACAACATCAAAAGAGACAAGGAACAACCACATATCCGTATAGCTGTGAGGCCAGCACTGCCAGATAATAACACATGCTGGCAGGTGTTTGATAATGATAAACAAATCATTAATTTTTTGTAAGAAGAAGTTGAATCCTCAGCTAGAAATCAAAGCATATTAGAGCAGCAATATGGGAATCAAATAGTAAAGCTATATACAAACAAGCTTCCCAAAGGCTTAGTGACATTAAATTCTATCTTCAATCCTAATGATCAATTTAGAAAAGAGAAGGCTAACATATAGATCAAAGGAGAAGATTCAGAGTCAATCCTGGTTGGAAAAAGCAAAACACTTCAAATTGGCAAAGTGGCCACTGAGAAAGAAAGGTATGAATTCATACAAATTTTCCAAGAGTTTCCAGATGTATTTGCTTAGGGCTATGAAGACCTAAGAGGATTCAATCCAAATCTAGCACAACACACAATTGAACTAGACCCAACTGCTAAGCCCATCAGGCAAAAATAGAGACCAGTCAATCCACACATCGAGCCTCTGATAAAGAAATAGTTGAACAAGCTAATGGAGGCAAGTATCATATTTCCAATCAAACACTCAAGTTGGGTTGCAAACCTAGTCCTAGTCAGGAAGAATAACAAAGAGATTAGGTTGTGTGTAGATTTTCGTGACTTAAACAGAGCTTTCCTCAAAGATCATTACCCACTCCCTTCAATGGAGTAGATCTTGCAAGTAGTGTCTGGATCGGAGAGATTCTCTCTCCTAGATGGCTACTTAGGGTACAACCAGATCATGGTGACAGAAGATGATCAATTCAAAACAACTTTCACCACAAAATGGGGCACCTATGCCTACAAAAAAATGTCATTTGGATTGTCTAATGCTGGAGCCATTTTCGAAAGGGCTATGGATATGGCATTCAAAGGACTGATCAATAAAATAGTGCTGATCTATCAGGATGGCATTACTGTGTTCTCTAAAAATGTAGTAGACCACCTTTTTCACCTAAGGCAAGTGTTTCAAAGATGCAGGAGATTTGGGGTATCATTGAACCCTAAAAAATGCATATTCTTAGCCCATGAGGGTAGGATTTTAGGCCACATTGTGTCTAAGGAAGGACTAGCAATTGAACTAGAGAGAGTTGAAGTAATAAGAGCATTACCATTACTAATCCACATGAAATCTCTTCAAAGCTTCTTAGGAAAGATCAATTTTGTTTGAAGGTTTATACCAAACTTTGTAGCCCTTGTTAAGCCAATAACGTTGATGTTGAAGAAGATATTAGCATTCAGGTGGATAGATGAGGGGAGAACAAGCTTTGAAGCCATCAAAGAAGCTATATAACAAATCCCAACTCTCAAGAATCCAAATTTCTCTAAAGACTTCATATTGTATGCCTTTGGTGGCAATGACACAATTTCTGCAATCTTAGTTCAGCAAACAAAGAAGGTACATAAAATCCAATTGCTTTCTTTAGCTAAGGTCTAGGAGAATATGAAGTGAGATGCTCCTTCATTGAAAAGCAAGTCCTAGAAGTGATTAGAGAGTTAAATAAGTTTAAAGATCTGGTTTCAAACAATAAAATCCAATTGTCAGTCTCCCATATAGGATTTAAAGACTTCCTTCTCAGCAAGGATCTAAATGAAAAACGTGCAGGGTGGATCACCCGTGTCATGGAGTATGACATTGAGATCAAGGTCACTAAGCTGGTTCGTGGGAAGGGGTTGTGTGAAAAACTAGCCTCAGGTCAATGAGATGAAGCAAACAGTGAAAAGGAGGTTGTTTTTATTCTACAGAATAATCAAGAGGAAGAAAATGTTGATGTACCTGCTCCTTGTTGGACTCAAGACATGGTGCACTTCCTTTAAATAGGCATGTGTCCTCATTAGATGGGTAAAGAAAAAAGGAGACATTTCAGACTGCAAGACATCCCATATGTTCTTATTAATGGTGTCTTGTTCAAAAGGGACATAAATGGAATTCTGCTAAGATGCATTGGGACAGATCAGGTTGAGAAAATGTTACAAGAATTCCATGTTGGAGCAGCTGGAGATCATTTTTATCCAAGGGTGGCAACACTCAAAATCATGAAGGCAGGTTATTATTGGCCCAAGGTGTTTAGTGACTGTTATTCATGGATCAAAAGGTGTAAGAATTGTGTATTCTTCAAGGGAAAATAAAAGCTAGCAGCACTTCCATTACACCCAATCTCATTTGACCAACCTTTTATGCAATGGGGGTTGGACTTCATTGGAGTCATCAATCCAAATTAAATCCAAGGCCACAAATGGATTCTGACAACAACAGACTATTTCACCAAGTGGACTGAAGCAGTGGCACTCAAAGAAGCTAATGAGTCTAGTATACTAGATTTCTATGAAGGGATAGTGACCAGATTTGGAGTGCCAGCCACCATTATATCAGACAATGCATTGGAATTCATAGGTTCTAAGATCATAGGATGGGCTGTTAAGAACGAGACTTACTTGAGCACTTCATCAAACTATTACCCCAAGTTGAGTCCACAAACAAGAACCTTCTAAAGATCATCAAAAGAACTCTTGATGAAAATTAGAGAACCTGGCACATAAATCTCAAATCAGCCTTATGGGCTGATAGGATAACACCTAAGAGATCTACAGGAAGCTCTCCATTTAAACTTTTCTATGGGAAAGAGGCAGTGCTACCTATATCACTTGAGTTGCCAACATTGGAGCTCATGAAGCAGCTGGAGATGTCTAAATTTGAACCGATGGAGGAAAGGTATGAGGAGCTGATGGAATTAGAAGAAACTAGAGAGCATGCACTCTAAGAAATAGAAAAGGATCAGGCCTCAATCAAGAGATGCTTTGACAAGAAGGTAAGAACAAGGACCTTCCAAGAAGGAGACCTAGTTTTGAAATGGGATGTAGATTGAGCAAAACCAGGAAGGCATTCCAAGTTTTATGCCATTTGGAGTGGCCCCTACATGGTCATAAGATGTAAGAGTAGCAATGCTTTCCAAATATCTACATTGTATTGTGAGGAGTTGTAGATTCCAGTGAATGGAATCTATCTTAAACACTACTACTAGAAGGAAGGTTCTCACCTTGTACATATTAGTTTAATTCCTTTTCCTCTAAGTTCTTGTGCACATTTTCTTGCTATATTTTAGGTTGCTTTTCTCCTAAGTGCTTTGCACACTCTGTATGCTCTACTTGGAGCATGTATGATTTTCAATTTTGTATATAGTTGTGGTGTTGTTTAGTTGCTCTTATGCAGTCCATTCAGAGAAGCAGATGAAGCCCCGGGTCAAAACAATTTTTTATTCTCAAAAAGCCTCGTTTTGAGATTTCTTATAAAATTGAGAGTGCAAATAGTCAGGCTCATGAATCAAAGGAAGAACCAGTATTAGACCATCGTTCATGACTCCATGACCAATAGATTTGACAAGGCAATTGGTCTTTTCATCTAGTAGGTAGATACCCCTGTGAGTAACCAAATTGTTATCCATATTTCACCCCCCAGGAAAAATATTGGATCAGCCATGACCCCTTATAGAAGGAACCTGAGAAATCTCATTTAGATCTTGTAAACATGTCACATAAAGACTCAATAATGGAGTGGAGGGGGCTGGGAAGGATTAAATGACCCTATGCAAGAAGAAATGACTATGTCGGGTTGTTTTCATGTCTTAAATCCATTTTTCAAGTTACAAGTAGACTCAACAATGGAATAACAGGGTTAGAAAAGAAGAGGCAGTGCCACAAAGAAGCCAGGAGAAAGAGGGGTAAAGAAAGGTGAAGATTCAAAGTTTTCAGGCTCGAAACAATTCAGAAAGGAGTCCAAAATTGACTAAGTATGAAGGAGGCATCAGAGAGAGCCACATGTCTGTATGACATTTCTCCAAAGTTGAATCCAAAAGGGGAACCTTAAAAGAGCATTGGAATTCCATGCGTCTAGAGCCACAACAGTTGTGGGGCCATTGAAAATTCTTCATCTAAGAGAGAAGGTGTCAGGTGTCGGCTCAGCGTAAATCTAAAATGGGAGCCCAAGGCAGAGACTCAAACTTACACAAACTCTCCACGTAGAAAATGGTCAAACAGGGTCAAAAGATGGACAAGGCGGGCCTAAAAATTGGCTAAGTATAAAAGTGTAAGTGGATATTTCCAAGTGTTAGTGTGGCACATCTCCAAGAGTTAGTTTAAAGGTGGGGACCCAAATGAGCACGAGCTCTCCACATGGCCCAAAGTCCAAAAAAGTAAGAGGGACCATTGAAAATTCCACAGACCTACGAAGGATGCCAAGTGTCTAGATGGTGTTGATTCAAGGATTGAATTAAGAGAGGGTTTTTAAACAAGTTCCATATCACCGTGTGTCTTCGGTCAAGGAATATGACCCTGCCAAGCAAAGAGCTTAGCCAAAAAAATGAAGAAATTGAGCGAGTCAGTAGAGAAAGCCACATGTCAACCCAACGCCATCCCAAGAGAAAAATACAGGGGCTGATTTTAGACAAGCGTTAGCCCTCCACATGTCCCAGAGGTCAAAAAGGGGCCCATTTTTTTAAAAACTATTTTCCCGCCCATTTGTACAGACCCGATGCAAACTTTGAAGGGGCGTATCTTTCGACTCAGGGCTCAAAATATTGAAAATCTTACACCGTAGGAAGCATATCGACATCCTCTACGCCATGGAAAGATAAAAAATCATTTTTTTAGGCCCTATTAGGTGGAAAATGGAGAAAATTCTTTAGGCATTTAATGCAGGATCTTCTTTCCTCAACAACCAGATCGAATTTGATCTGCTCCTTCATTTCTTCCTCCTTCAAGGCGCCAAACCAAAGATTGATACAGTCAAGATGGATTTGGGGCAAATTTTTGTCAATGTCATTAATAGCAGTGGTTGAGATTCAACCTACTTTTCCTACTTCTCTCTCTTTATTCTCTCTGATCGAGTCTACAAATACCAGGTTAGGACTCATTGTAAAGGGTTGGACATTCTTTTGTCTTTTGCAGGCTCGCCTTCCCTTCTGGCAAGGAACTCACGGAGTCCAGACCTTATATTAAAACAGTAATACATTTCTCGCCTCCTGGTCATTTTTTAATGTATTGTATTAGTCTGCAAAGTAATAAAACATGTTTTTTGATCGATCTTAATCCTCTCTTGTCTTCTTTTCTCTCATGTGGTGTTTCATTACAAATCTGGTTATCTATGCTTGATTATTGTATGCATTTCATTTGGTTTGTGTCGATCAGAAAAAATAAATGTTCATCATTCCTTTGGTGCATCACCTTATAGTTTAGTAGGTTAGTAATATTGTTATAGATTTTTTATAGTAAATAACTTATAACAATTATTGTTGAGTGAGTTTCAACAACTCATGTAGAATAACAATGAGTTGTTTTGTGGAGATTATTTCTCCTATTTTATAGGAAATATATTTCCTATATAAATTTATGTATATGGATGGATGATTAATATATGAGATAAAGATTATTATGTTCAATTTATCTATGAATCTTCTCATACTTTCTCAATGTCAAGGGTGAAAATCTTAATCCTTATAAATGCATGGTAGACAATATGAAGGAATATTTCATTTAGATTACCTTCTAACATATACCACGAATGCAAAATAAGTTGCATATGTTATGGCTACCGTTAGATCTCTTTTGCACCTACCTCTAGATAACAAAAAATTATAGTTCCTTGTTGAACATCTCATGGTACTTGCTTACGACATGCCATAATAATATTTAGTATGTGAGGTTATTTTTCCCTTTCCCCTTGGTATATAGACATTTACAATTATTTACAAGATGGTACCTTCCCACCTGACATTTCCCACTCCCAAAAAATAAACCCTTATCCTACAAATAACTCATCATACCATCCTTGGGGGTAATCTCTATCATCAAGGATATGATGGGACCTTGTTACTGTGTATGAATTCAAAAGATTCTATCCAAGCTACCAAAGAGTTTCACAAAGGAATCTGTGGTGCTCATACTAGTGGCATGGTTGTGGAAAAGAAAATGTTGCTTGTGGGTTATTACTGGCCTACTATGGAAAAAAATTGTTGTCAATAAGTGTTAAAATGTGTCTTGCACCAAAAATATGACAACTTGATTCATCTTTCATCTCAATCCTTGCATCCTATCACTATGTATTGGTTATTTTCCACATGGGGGCTCAATCTCATAGGGAAGCTCACACCTACTTCATCTGATGGACATAAGCATATCATCATCGTAACTGAATACTTTACCAACTAGATGGAGGTTATCCCACTCACTTATGTAATTAGTGCTCATATATCTAAATTCGTCATGAACCACACCATTTGTTGTTACGACATTCCTTCTACTATTTTCCATGACTATTTATAAAATAAGCAAGTGAAGACCCTTTTTCAATGCTTCCAAATACGTAAAAAGTGGTCTACCCCATATTACCCCCAAGGTAATAGGAAAGTTGAGGCCACTAATAAAACATTATTCACATCATGGAGAAATTGATTAATAAAATAGGTCGCAATTAGAACCTCTAGATTCATCCTTCCTTACGTGATTATCGTACTTCTATCCAAATAGCTGCAAGTGCCACCCTATACTCCCTTATCTTTGGCACTAAAGCTATTATTGCCTTAGATATAAAGCTTCCCTATTTGCATATATCCCTAAAGGATTATCTAGACAATGAAGAAGATTATAGAGTGGCTAGGATTCTAGAGCTCAAGTTGCTTGAGGAAAAACAACTCCATGTCTTATATCACCTCAAAGTGTATTAGATTTGAATACGTAATAGCTACAAAAAATATAATATCTCTCGATAATTTGAGGTCAGAGATCTTGTTCTTAAAGAAAATTACTTCAATACTACGAAGGAGTGAGAGAAGAAAGGAAAATTAGAACTTGACTAGTTAGGGCCATACATTATGGTGGCTAAATTTGGTTCAGAGCTTATAAGCTCACTCACCCTGATGGTACAGAGATTCAGGATCCCATGAATTTCATGTACCTCAAATGCTTCTACACCTAATCTTAGGTGCTTCAAAAATTTAAAAATGTCAAAAAATAAATAAAATAGCAAAGACAAATAAATTCATCCAATGGTGAAAACCATGTAATTTTGGAGCCTTAAATATGACCTTTGGTGAAAACTATTTTTCGACGTCATGGGAGGATTTTTTTATTCACAAGCACCTCATACTTGGGGGCATGACCGCTCTTTCCTTGAATAAAGTTCTTAATCTTGTGACATGTGTTCCTCTTGGCCTTGATATTGCTTGTCATATTCTTGTATATTCACACGGGAATCTACCCTTGTATATTCTCACCTCTCGTTGAGGACATCTTATCACACTTTTCTTATGTACGTAGTTTAGTAAAACCTATAAAATACAAAAACATTTAAAATCCAAAAAACATTGCAAAATGTAGCACAAAACCTAAAAACAATGTCTAATACAAACAAACTTAAAATCAGAAGCTATACTGCAAAACATATTACTTCAGTGCTCGCTAGATCTAGCACACGACATGTAGATCATCTTATGATATTCTTCCATCAACAAGGTTACCTACTTTTCATGTCTTTATTTCCAACATATATCATTTTTCGGGCATAATCATAGTGCATGTTTACTTCTATATGGACTTCTACATCCTTCATCCATTCCTTTGCATGTATTCTTTCTTGGGGCATCATCTTAACCCTTTCCATATAACTACAACATTCAGGTACTAAAGTAGGCTAACAAAAACATTGGTGCATTTTCTTAAACATTGCTTGTTTGAGTGTGTTCACTTGTACTTGTTTGCTTGTTTGAGTGTGTTCACTTTTATGGTTACTTTTTTTACTGTATTTTATTTCACTACTTTGGTATTTTACTTTGATTCAATGTTGTAGCATCATACAAATATTGGTATTATGGATTCTCATGTCATTCTACCTTTTTATTGTATGTTTACATCAAATAAGAGGCATTTCAAGCTGTAATAGTGCACAAGCTATAAAATGGTTTATTATCCCCCCTCCTCATCACATCAACCCATCTCAACAGTTTATAACTAACTCCCCATTTTAACTAACATTTATTTTAACTAATCTATTCACTTCCTCTACTCTACCAAGGTTAGACAGATAGGTAATGTGATAAAAAACAAAATGGTTAATCTATATATTTAAAAATAAAAACACACTAATACAACTAGATCATATTTAGGAGATAACAAAACACATTTAACATCATCACATACTCATCATATCTATTATACTCATACATCTATCTATCATCATCCATCCAACATCACAATAACATGTCATTTAACTATCATGATCTCATCAATAAAAAACATCATAATCAAACTCGGAAATATACACGTAGAAAAAAATCATCATCTCTATATATATCTGGGGATGCCAAAATCCACTCAAGTTTACAAAAAATGGTCTTAAAATCATATGATATATTTCATCATGATATAATCAAAACTCCTAGATCTAGTTGATTCATCTCTCGACATGACTATCTCCTAGTGTTAGACTACCATATGGCCTTATAGATGGTGAGCATCACCTTTTCCCTCATGTTGGTGCTTGCGTTAATGACCATGGAAGTCCCATCACTGAAGGTGTGCCCACTTAATCTTGGGACCTCTCTAAAACTGATGGTCTCCATGACTAGATCACTCCTAAACTCTAATATTAGCTAGTTACTCACCCATCCACCAGAACAATCATCTTGGATAGAATTCTATAATATGTAGCCTCTCCCTGTAATCATGTGATGTGATCAAACATGGTTGTTACACCCTAGGATTCTGATGCTGCTGAAGCTACATCTCACTCCCTACACACTCACTGCTCCACTGCACAAATGACATCTCTCTCAATGTGAGTAGTATCTCTCTATACTACAAGGTCATACCTCCCTCACCATAGTGCATCACTCTTTGTAGTGCAATTGTATCTCTTTCCCTCTCCATGTAGTTGTAGACACAAAATCACGCACTTACTACTATTATTATATTGTTAAGTATATTGTTTTATATATGGATATTGCGTAAGAAATTTATTCACTGATGACCCATTCCATAGTCCATTCATCTATCTTTTTGGTCTTTAGTATTTTTTCTTACATGTTGCTCACTCATACACACATTTCTAGTTAGGTCTCAGGGATCCCTTTCTGTTAGTTATCACTCATTTGGAATCACTTGTCTCTAGACACTAGCACATGGGGCTGGACAATAACATCAAACACTCTTGTCCATCATGGGCGCCCCTATCATCTTTATGTTTGATATTTTTTTGACATTTGAGGTCGGTATTTTCGGTTTTTCCTCTCATCTCCCGAGGTACTAGTTGACATGTCAGGTCATTAGTGTTGAACTTCAAACAAGAGATCTCTATATAAACATAACATACATACCATTATATGGGTGGACTATTATTTTAAGGACTAGCTATCTACATAGAGAAAGGGATTGCATCTGGGACATTATTATGCATACACACTACATAGGAAGGGGACTTCATTCTATTCCATCCACACATTTGTAATTTTATCTAGTTATTTCCAGTTATCTTTACGTCATTGGCATGAGGTCGACCTAGGAGCACTATTGCACACACAAGAACACAAAGCTACATTGGATCTGAGATGTAGTGCAATGTTCAGTTGTAATTCCACCGTTATGGCGGATGAGGACAATCGAACCCCTAATTTTTTAGTTTTTTTAGGGTTTGATGTATATTTGATGATTTTGCAGGTGTTTTCTTCATTGCAGTTTGTAGCAGCTCCGATGATTATTGTATGATCACATAACAAAAAAAGGTGAATAAGTGTGAAGCCCTAGTGACATTGTTAGAACTAGGTCTCAATATTTTCTGTAGACTCAAAGTGCCCAGAATCAAGACCAGGGTGCCCAAAGGTGCCCCAACATCCTTCTTCAAGCGCCCAGTCTAGCTCAAATCGACCATTTTTACATTTTTCTGTACTTGTTTGGAATAGTTTGTGTTCTTGTTTCATCACACTGCTCAGTCCTAGGTCACAATGAGGTAAGTACCTTATCCCTCTTATTTCCTTTCATTAATAAGATCAAATAAATTGTTTAGCATTCATATTTTATTGCATATCATTTATATCATAGTTGTACATTTAGATTCATATAAAATAATCATATTTTATTGAATCATTTTGGTGAACCCATAGCTTAGAACTATTTTCCTTAGGATCCACTAAAACCCTAATGGCTAAGGATAACTCTTCTCCTCCTAGGTTATTCATGCCTCAGGTGATAATTAATCCTATTTATGATGAGGAAACCATTGTTGAACTCACTAACCTATATTGTGATGTTACTCTTCTGGATGATACTCACCAATAACTCTTAGCTAATGAATGCAATGTGCCTACTAACTTTGATAATTCTACTATTGGCATTATTTCTGATTCAATGAACTTTACTTATTTTACACCTTGTTATTCATTCAGCCATGTTCCACGTTCTATTATTTCTAATGAGAACTTATATGATGATCTTATTAGTTCCATCCTCAATCTCAATGACAATAAACATGTCCATGCTTTTGTTACTCCTACTAGTTCAAATGATTCTATAGTTGCATCTCATACACCTTCCATTTCTGAAAATTCTATGACACATCACATACTAGTTATCATTCTTCTTCATTATATGTTGATGATATGCTTAATGATATCCTTCTATTTGAATCTTTTTTTTATTTTGATGACACACTTGATAGTCATGATTCTAGTTCTTTACATACTGCTGAGTTTGAATCCCCCGCTCCACTATTATCTTCTTATAAGATTGTATCTAATAACATGAATGATTCATCTACTTATATTAATTCATCTCCTCATATTAGTTCATCTCCTTCTATTAGTGCATCTCATCCTATCACTTCACACCCATCCATTTCATCCTCGTCGGTTGCTTCGTATCCTCCTATCATTACATCTCCTTCTATCACTTCATTTCCTAAGGATGTTTATGATGCTATTCCTATTATTTATATGGATGTTCCATGTCCTTCACCACCTATTAATTCTTCGGCACCAACACCTAGTGTTCCCTTAACATCAAAATCTCCTATGTATCCTCTTGATATTCCTATGATTACTCATAATGGAAAATTACAACCACTTAACACATTATTTCCATTCTCCATTATTCCTTCACAAGATATCTTGTCCCTCATGCATGTTGTTGGTCACTTAAAGTCTCAAGGTCAATCTCTCACACTAGAAATTAATGACTATTACGTTTCCATTGATAATAATTCATTGCACGATAATCCTATTCCCAAAAAGATTCACAACTCAACATTTCCTAAGGATTTTGTTATGCCTACATTTTCATGTTTTGATGGTACTGGAAATCCATACTTCCATCTCAAGCATTATCATATGGCTATGGATTCATACTCTAATGATCAAATATTTCTTTAATCCTCTCTCCATAGTCTCATAAATGGTGCTCTCTAATGGTACACACATCTACCCTTTGGATCTATTAGTACCTATAATGAGATGGAAGAATTTTTTCTTCATCGATTCATAGTCAACAATAGCCTTAGAGTCACGTATGATCATCTACCTAGCTTACATCAAGGAAAAACCAAACCTATCATTGATTACATTTTACGATTCAATGCTTGCATGAACCAACTAGTCTTCCAACCTATTGTCTTAGAGAAGAAGTTTATTTTCTATCGCGGTTTGATTAATCCCTTAAAAAACTATTGCAACATGACACATGTGAATCATTCACATTTTTATGCTATAGGGTCATTGATTTAGAATAAGATCTCACTGTTACACATGTTATAGATCTTCTTCCTATTACTACTACTCCTACATCATCTAGCTCTTCTCCACTCCCATCTATTGAGCATCCTACACATTCTCCATCTCCTCCACCTTGAAAAAAAGTTCAGTCTACTCCATTACCTACATGCCCTCCATCTCCTACTCCACATCAAGTTACACCTCAGAATTTTACACTTGTTTCGCAAGAACCATTACATTTTTCACATCACGCTAGACCCCATGATGTGTTGTGTGCCTTACTTGACAAGTATTTAATCCACTTACCTTCTAATCAACACCATCCACCACATCATTTGCAATGCCCATGTGATAAACCTTACTATAACTATCACCGTATCAATTTTCATAGGGAAAACAACCCTTATGCCCTTCACAATTGATTGCAATAAGTATAAGATAAGGGCATCATTTCCTTTGGCTCTCGCTCACCTAATCTGTCTATATCTCCACTCCCTTGTAGGCATGTTGTCACTCTGATTGAGTCATATCCTTCAACTAATTCTAAGGTCATTTTCCATCCACAGTTACAGGTCATTACTCATGTGTGATCTCCATCTCATCCATCCATCGCTGCACTATCTCATCTGTCACGTTATGCTACTACTGTAGATTAGATTCCATAACCCTCGGCATTTGTGCTTCCCACCATTCTTTTCCCATCATTGGCACCACTCTACATGACATTCAGTTCGGTTCATACACTCATGCCACTTTCATTCTACATGCTTCCACCACTTCATGTCAGCTTGGTCTTTGGTAGGTGATTTCTATCACCTTACCCCCCAATGATGCACTCATGTTCTTACAGTTCTTACATGACTATTGAGGGATCTATTACAATAAGAATCTCACTTCACAAACTTTCTCGATTCATCTAACACATATTCTTGACTCATTTCTCGATGATGCATTCTTGCTTTATGGTTCATTCTTGACTGCTGAGGGGTCTTCTATAAATGAACCTTACCATCTATACACTGGGGGCATCGATATTCTCCTCCCCTCTATTCTTCATCATACTAACATGCGCTTCACTACACTATTACAACAATTTCATACTCTTTCACATTATTTATTTTTACTTTATCATTCATCACACAATCATTTATTTACTACATCCCAACTATCTATCATTTTTATCATCATTACATACTATTATCTATCATCATCTACATACTATATGTCATCATCAACAACATACATTATCATCAGCAATCATCAAAACATATTCACAATAACAAAACATCCAATAACAACAATCATCAACACATCATACATCGACATACGTGTCCCAATCATCATCAATAAACATCAATTATAACAACATATGCCAATGGTCCATATATATCTCATATATATTGAATCATAGTTACAACAAACCCTATTATTGGAGGGGAAACTCCCCTACATCAATACATTAAAATATATCAAATCTCATCATCACTATAACTATCTTCTAATGCAAGATCCTAGAACTAGAAGCCTCACCACTCACCCTATGTCACTGATCGTGGCCCCTATATCTCTCTATCTACCTAAGTAATAATGTACTCTTCATTGACTACTCTGCAAAGAAAATTTGTAACTCAACAAAATGAGAAAATACATCATTTTCTAGAGGAATGCCACTCATTGCCTCTCTAGCTTGTTGTGTCTCCTCTCGCACTTCATCCCTCTTGCTCAGAAACATGGTACATGTCGCTGCTATTATTTCCACTGGCTCAAAAAAATGGGCATGCTCACCCGTAATATCATCTACATGCTCTAACATGCCTCCACCCACAAGTATTCTGGTGGGCACATTCTGCATCAATGTGTAGATAGATGTGTCTATAATCAATGACTAATACACATCCCCTACAAACATAAGAACAACACATTAGACAACAATTACATTACACAACCAAGCAACAAATCATACAACATAACTATACAAATACTCACGCTCAGCTATCAGCACCGCTACCATTGGGTGAAGCTGCTTTCCCCTCTACTCCTCCTGGCAGTGTTAACCCCACTGCATCCATTGCAAAGAACTAGAAACAAATGTACCCATCGATGTACACCCACGCATGCACAATATGCATGTGTACATCCCATATCATCTCCATCTATCATCGCTCTATCTCCATATCTACCCCATCTGGTCCTGGAGGTAATAGTTGTCTGACTATGGGCTCTAGTCTCACTCCAACCCTCCTCGTGCCCTAATAGCTCTAACCATACATATGGCTCTGGGGACACATCCTGGGCCATACCAAAATATCATGAAACCCACTGCTCAACCTTAAATAACTCAGCCACCCCAAGAAATTGATCCTATAACCACATAGTACAACGTACGCATCATAGCTCTATTGCAACCTCTGGTCATCCTCCATAGTCTCGGTATGGCCTCCATACAATGGCCCCCCCATACAATCTATTATAGTTCTATAGGTATTTGTTCTCCATCTTCCTACCACATACACCAACCCACCTACCTGTAAATATATTTGGTCTAGCCCACTCTCCTTGCAGGTCCACCAACTAGCCTCAATACTGCAATATGCTCATAGGCCCATACATGCAACAATGTCATATCTCCAATGCCACCCCATGCTCCTCCTATGTAAATATGTATAGATCCTTATATAGGTGGGATAACACACATCATTCCTAAGAATACCTAGTGCTCTCCTCCTCTATCCGGAAGAAGATATCATGCATCTTATATAACATGCCTACACCACCACCCTCCACTGCAATCGATGATGATATCACCATGGCAATAAACTTCCGCAATTGTAGAACCCCTAATCTCATAATAGGTCTAGGATAATATGGGCCTCGATAGGAACTTGATTCCTCATAAAATACCACCTAGCCTCCCTCATATGCCTCTGCATATCATCCACTATCATAACGTGTACCCTCTCTCCAACAATAGGTAATCGCAGCATGTGATACACATCCTCTAGTGTGACTGTCATCTCCCCTATAGGTAACCAAAAGGTGCAATGTATCTGTACACCACCTCTCACACAACACTGTCATCATAGGCATATTATGGGGCACATCCCCCATCCTCGCTATGTTTCATAGGAACGCATGGTCCAGAACATCCCACTCCTCATCTGACAACCCCAATCTGAGGAATGTACTCAAATGGCGTCCACCACAAAACTCTTTCAAATGGATATCCCTTTGCACACCACAAAAAACAACAAACAAAATGTTAGAGCATCATCCATACAAAAACATACTCACCTACAACATCAACACACATTAAATTTCATATTTACATCACTCTAGACTCAACTCATGCTCTCAAGACATGGGCTCCCAGAAGTAGGACTGGGGTGCCCATGAGCAAGACACTATGCACTCATATCTGGGTCCTCATATCCCAAAGGTCACTAGCACCTTCACCGCTCTTGTCTAGGTCCAAAATGCCAAGAAATTAAAAAACATAATTTCACAAAAATTCATTAAAAATGACTAATATCAACACATTTTTTAAAAACAATCACACTTACCAACTCCATTGTCGTACGCGACGCCACAACCATCGCCACCATCTTGAATCAACTCGGTCACGCTTCTCTAACTTGCGACATCCTTACACACTCAGAACTCACTATCAAACTCGCACAAAATAGAAATAAGTTAACTTATTCTCTTTTTACACTACTATTTATAGTAACTTTCCATTATTCACTTTACTATGGTCATTCACCGCATTCATTTTCTCAACTAATTCACATCACACAGTTTCGATCATATCTTAAGCATACCTACTCCAATTTTTGTCTCATTTGTGGAATTCTCTTCATAATTCTACCTACTATTGAAGCATACACATTTCACACACATTCTATTCCTATTCACCATCATTTATACTCAATATACACAACCTTTTGTGATCATCAATCACATACTCATCATCATCGTTATGTGATTACTTTTGGCTCAACATTCATTCTCATCATCACTCCCCCTTTTAACAAAAGGGATCGCATACAATTGGGGTCATCCTATAATTCCCCTTAATCCATTATGTGAAAAATCTATATTGCTAACACACCATTATCGAACATTTTCTCATACACCATACAACATGTCACATCACTTTTTAGCGATTCCCCCTAATGACCTAACATGGGGGAAACAAGCGTAAAATATCTCCATGAGTAATCAACCAATCAATCAATCATACACATTCAAATTTCAAAAACACAAATTTCACCAACACATTCATCAAATCAACAAAACAACACGACACAATTATCCTCCCATATGACCTAACTTGGGAGTTACATCACCACTTTCCCAAATGACCTAACATGGGAAGTTATTCTACATTTCACGGTTACTTCTAGATGACCTAACATGAAAGCCACCATACACACATTGTGGTGACACCCTTTGAGTAGGGGAATTCAGATGTCATTACCTTTCCAATACTGCTCCTATATGGGTTATCATGTTTGATCAAAAATTGGATCCAAAATCAAAAAAAATTGATCCATGTCCATCTGTAGCGGCTAGATATTTTGAGGATGTGGTTAAAGATTAGAGAGACACTAGAATTCTCTCCCTACACCCTTCCTCTGGCGGTAGGACACCCAAATCCTCAATTTTTACACATACACATGCACAATCGGTTTGGGAATTGAATCACTCCCTTCCCCATCACATCTCCACTATCAACAAATCACCTAATATCCAATCATTCACTATCGAACATATATTTTTCTTAGTGCTTCTCATAACTTCTCACATCCCTCATCACCACATGGATCAACACGTTGATCCATGGTTCGTGCACGTATGTTTCTCACTCAGCACGTACTTCTACTACACTCTTCACGTACTTCAGGGACATGGTATTCTCTATAATTCTCAGGTATGCATCTCTATCTACTTTATGTTACAGAGCTTTCACTAACCAACAAAAAGTGGGGGAAAATGTAGACACAAAATCACGCACTTACTACTATTATTATACATGCTAAGTATGTTGTTTTATATATGGATCTTGCGTAAGAAAAGTATTCACTAATGACCCATTCATAGTCCATATGTTTTTCTTGTTAATGTTTATTGATGGTTGTCTTGCACATTTTCACTCATACACACAGTTCTGGTCAGGTCTCAGGGATCCATGTCTGTCAGTTATCACTCATTTACTGTCACTTGTCTCTAGACAATAACACCCAGGCTGCTCTTATCCATCCTAGGTTCCCTTATCTCCTGTTTATGTTTGATTTTATTTTGATATTTGAGGTCAGTCATTTTGGTTTTCCCTCTCATCTCTCAAGGTGTTATTCGGCATGTTGGGTCATTAGTGTTGCAATTCCAACAAGTATATAAACACAACATATATACAATTATATGGGCGGAAAATTCTTATCAAGGGCTACTATCTACATAGAGTAAGGGACTGCATTTGGGCCACTATTTTGCATACACACTACATAGGAAGGGGATTTATTCTATTCCATCCACACATTTTTCATTTTTATCTAGCTATTTCATACTGTCTTGGTGTCATTGGCGGGAGGGAGACCTACGAGCACTATTGCACACATAACCACATAGAACTACATTGGGTCTGAGATGTAGTGTAACTCTCAGCCATGTAGTCCACCATTATGGCAGCCGAGGATAGTTTGACCCCTCATTTTACATCTTTCTTTTTTAGGATTTGATGTCTATTTGAGGGTTTTGTAGGTCATTTCTTCATTGCAGGTTTGCAGGTAACTCTAGTGATCTCATTAGTGTTACATACACATGTGACAAAAGGTGAACAAGTGTGAAACCCTATCAACCTTATCAGAACTAGGTTTTGAGCACTTTCTGTAGACAAAAGTGCACCAGAAATCAAGACCACGGAGCCCACAAGTGCCCCCATCCCTCTCCAGGTGCCCCAATCTAGTCAGTTCTACCCCTGCTACATTTTTTTTGCTTCATTGCGACGGTATGTTATTTTGTTTCATCATACTGCTCATTCCCATGTCACTACAAGGTAAGTAAACTTCAAGGTTAGTACCTTATCCTTCTCATTTCCTTTCATTAATAAAATCAAATAAATTTTTTAGCATTCATATTTTACTGCATATCATTTATATCATAGCTGTACATTTAGATTCATATAAAACATCTCCTTCTAGGGTTGTCCCCCTCCAATCCTAACCACCTTATGGGATTTTTCTCATAGTTTCTACTACTCCATTCCCTCCATCCCCACTCCCCCCATCTTCACTCCTAGATGCTTTGATAAAGGAAACACTACTCATTACACCCGTCGTGCTCTATGTACCTCTTACTGGTAGGGCCCTGTTAACTATGGAATCTCTACAAGGCCAACCCTCGGCTATTTTTTTCCCTCCTACTATGAAAACTCACACTATGGGTTTTCTATGCACTGTGCCCTATGCCACATAAGGATGACAACATTAGCACACTATAACGACTGCCTCATCCACACTAACGAGTCTATTTCTTGGAATAGTCAATTTAACTGCCCAAAACGGTTGGCAATAGACCTAATACTCTTCACTGGTCCTGGGATCGATAATCCCCCTTCGCATATCCCATACTATCACAACCAATGTGGCTCAAGTTTATATTTTGGCGGTTGCATCAATAGTAGGACCCCACTATATTATCTCCCAAGTAATATGAATAAATACATGAGATGTTGTAGGAACCCCTACATGTATCTAAATTGTCTTAAGACCCTATTTGGCTTGTACCTTATTGGAAAACTAAATTTTCACATGGGAAAATCAGATATCTCTCACCAATAGTGTGGGACTAATTCCCTCTGCTTGAATGGGATAACTCCATTGATTGAAAATAGGGAAATTCTATACACTATTCTAATAACTGGGGGTGTTCTTTTGACCGGGGATCACACAGGTGTACTTCCCTACACTTTTGGAATTTTTTTGTAGAAACTACAAGGTAAGAAATAGCTTGAGAGAGAGAGAGGTGTGAATATAATAGTGAGAGGGTTTTTCACAATAAATAACATAACAAATTTTATTGTTTAAAACCAAAATATATCCATGAATTCAATGAGAATACATCATTAACATAGAACAAGGAACATGATGCAAATAACACAAAGTCTAAGTGCATACATTCAACAAGTACATGTCCATAGAGTGTAGTTGAGATGGAGAGGAAACATAGACAAAGGAGTTAAAGGAATTTGATAACTTGTTCCTAGAAAGAATATTGGAGATAGTAAACAAGAATAACCATCCCTTGAAATGAGGAGGCTCTCCCAATTTATAGCTTTACAATGCAAATATTCATCTACCCCCCCACATGAGAGAGAGAGAGGTGTGAATATAATAGTGAGAGGGTTTTTCACAATAAATAACATAACAAAGTTTATTGTTTAAAACTAAAATATATCCATGAATTCAATGAGAAGACATCATTAACATAGAACAAGGAACATGATGCAAATAACACAAAGTCTAAGTGCATACATTCAACAAGTACATGTCCATAGAGTGTAGTTGAGATGGAGAGGAAACATAGTCCCAATTTATAGCTTTACAATGAAAATCTTCATCTACCCCCCCACATGAGAGAGAGAGAGGTGTGAATATAATAGTGAGAGGGTTTTTCACAATAAATAACATAACAAAGTTTATTGTTTAAAACCAAAATATATCCATGAATTCAATGAGAAGACATCATTAACATAGAACAAGGAACATGATGCAAATAACACAAAGTCTAAGTGCATACATTCAACAAGTACATGTCCATAGAGTGTAGTTGAGATGGAGAGGAAACATAGACAAAGGAGTTAAAGGAATTTGATAACTTGTTCCTAGAAAGAATATTGGAGATAGTAAACAAGAATAACCATCCCTTGAAATGAGGAGGCTCTCCCAATTTATAGATTTACAATGCAAATCTTCATCTACCCCCCCACATGACTCTTCATGTCCCACCACTTGTGACTTTTCAAGTAACATTAGAAGAGAAAAATTAAGTACCTATCTTTTAATTTGAGAGAGTACTTTTACACATTACAAATATTTTATTGTCACTTAAGTAAATAGGAAAAAGTGTGATGATTACATACAACGAGGAATTAGAAATGGGGAGAGAAGAGGAGAAATAATGAAGAGAGGAGAGAAAATATTCTCCAAATCATGGATGAAGGTGCCTCTGACCTTGATAAAGATCAGATTTGATGATAATGAAGATGGAACCTTGAAATGTGATGACCCTCCACTATGGTGCTCCGCCGATGAAGATTAATCCTTTGGAAAATTTGCCCCTTCAAGACCTCCCAAGAATGAAGATCCTCCGTAGCACATTTGCATTGATTTAAAAGAGAGGTGATGAAAATTTTAATACTGAAAACAATGAATAATTACTTACCTCTCTTGAACAATCCTTTCAACCTTTGAAACACTTGACTTGCCTCCAAACTACCAATTTATTGATGCATCTTGAGACCATTTCCTTCACAATTCGACATGATGATCCTGATCCTTGAGAAATGGAAAAACCAATTATATGTGGTGAAGAACATTCCAACCATGTGATGAATGAAGGTGAGGAAGTGAAAAGCAAATCAAGACCAAAATTGGGAACCGAGAGGGATCCTCTTCTGCTTGAGAAATAAAGCCATTGTCCACTCCTTTGAAAGTATTATTTTTTCATCCATGAAGGTTGGGATTATTGAGGAATGTGGAGGATGAAAAACATGACCATTTTGATCATTTTCTGGACACTTACTATTTTTAGTAAGTTCTTCCTGGGTGACTAGTTTTGTCAATTTTGTCAAATTGTCACTTTTGAGCACTTTTCCTCTTGGGGAATGAACTGAGTGAATTGAATCCATTCATGATTTAGAATCACTATTATTATTAAGTGGATTAAATAATAACTTACTAAAAATAGACATTTTCCACAGAGTGTCGGATCGTAGTGAAAATGGTTTCTAAAAATTCTATCTCACACCGGGATGTTTTACTCTAATTTTGGGGGGGTTTTCTCATCCGGATCATTGTGAAAACAAAAAGTAAACTTGCAGGTCTGTGTTTTCTTCTTTTGACAAGGTATAATGTAAAAAACAACATTCATCCATATCTTCAAGTATACTCATTTTTATGGGGCAAGAAAGTGCTCATTAGAAAGATGATTTTTTATAGATCATTATCTTCAATTTTGAGGTAATGTAGATCACTACAACTCTGTAGATATGAGGAGACATTTTTCATGGATGGAAACTTTGGGAGGATATAAAAAATGAATGAGATCATTAATTATGGCATGTAAACACTCATTCAAAAAAAAATTTCATAGTGAAGCTATAGTCCAAGTTTCAAGGACATCAGAGGTGGGGTTTGCAAGAAAAGTTTCCATTGTAAGCGATGTCACCACTGCTTGTAGAAAATTTTCTACTACATAAGTGAGGCCACAAAATTTTATGTAAAATCACCACACCATATAGAAAAACCACTTAAATTGAAAAATGTCCATTTCAGTAGCCTTGCACAACTTGGGATTTTTAACATTTATTACAACCAAAATACAAAAATTCCAAAAGTAAAAATAATCTACAAAACATCACCTACCTGAGCCTCGCATCTATGCATCTATCGGTACTCAAAAAATCATATGTATGGTATAAGAACTCTAGGGCCACCATCTCTATTCACCGCAATCGCCCAGAGCTCTTTTCTACTTACTGAGAGGGTGAAAAAGACTTGTTTTTACTGCAATGGGTTTTACTTCCAAGACAATCATTTTTCTCTTCTTTTTGAGCATCAATCACCTTCTTCTATCACCCCATTAATGCTCGAGGGGGAATACTACTAAATTTTATTCTACCCATACAAATAAAACTTGTCTATTATATGTGAAATGGCATCGCTCATAAATGTAGACACCTAATTTTTGCTGCACAATTTTAGTAATAAAATTATACTAATTTATTTCCTTTCCGTCTTCACACTATAATTAGCGGCCTTATGTTAATTAACTAATTTTCCCCATATTAGATCATCTTGGATGCCAATTAATGTCACTTCATTAGTTAAAATACCCTTTTAATTAATTAATTAAACCTTTTCATTAATTAATCCCCCTTATACACTCTTGTATTTAATTAATAAACCATATTATTAATTAAATCCTTCTCTCAACCCCCTCTAATTCCATTAATTTCACTCTAAATCTCCTGTAAATAAATTCTACAAGATAATAATGGCCTATTAATTAATCCCAATAGATTAATTAAACCTCCTCTAACTCCCATGGGTCATTAATTCTAATTAATGTATTCTAATCATGTTTATCCACTCCTACTTCTATATCTACATTATCCCACATTCACTAGAGTTGTGCTTTCAAAAGGGAAATATATAAAAGCAACCGAGTACATCTTTACCAAAGTACACCATGTCCTTGTAAGACATTCATACTCATTTATCATAAGAGCATTTCTAATATTGGAAGGCTTACCGAATTGAGAAAACTCCCTACTTGTTAAAGTACTAAGAGAAGATTCAAACATGGCTTTTATGTTATTTTGAGGATGTATCTTCCTTTATCAAGCTCCTTGATCATTCATGGCTTGTGGTCCGATTGTAAGGAATACCCACATAAAAACCACATCCATACAATAAAGGTAGGTTTGCATTCTTATTTTTAATATTTGTCTAAGTTATTTAGCTTCCTTTCGTATGCTTTATCTTGATGTAGTTACTTGATGGAATAGAAATGGGATTTACTTAATGTTAGATCCTTTAACTTAATTTTTTTTTTAGTACGCATACATATGGCATACTACATGGGGAAAATATGCAAAAATTTGGCGAGGTTGCTGCGACCTAATGTGAGACCACTACTTTCATGAAATCGCCAAAATAATGAAACCACCACTAGTTGAAGCAAATTCTCCATTCTATGTGATGTCACCGCTTCTTATAGAAAATCATAAACTACCTAAGAAAGGACACTAAATTTTATACAAAACCACCACACCATATAGAAAAACCGTTGAAATTAACAAATGTAAATTTCAGTGACCTTGCGTGATGTGGGATTTTTAGCATTTATTGTGAGAAAAATACAAAACTATATATAACCCTCGTCGTGATGGTTTCGATCTCTACAATGGATTTTCGGCCACCTCAATGGGAATTAATTTCACTATGATCATTTTTATCTTCTTTTTGAGTGTCAATCACCTTCTTCTATCACCCCATCGACGCTCGAGGGGGCATTGTCCATCTTACTAATTTTTCTTCTAGCCATGTAAAATAAAATTTTCTACTATCTTTGAAATGGTATCACTCGTATTACACCACATCAAAGAGGGGTAAATGTAGACACATAATTTCCATTGTACAATTTTAATACTAAAATTGCACTAATTTCCCTTCTTCCTGTTGTCACACTTTAATTAACAACCTTATTCTAATTAGCTAATTTTCTCCATCTTGGATGTCAATTAACATCACTTCGTTAGTTAAAATAACCTTTTAATTTATTTATTTACCCTCTTAATTAATTAATCCCCCTTTTATAATCTTGTATTTAATTAATAAACCCTCTTATTAATTAAATCCTACTTTCAAACCCCTCTAATTCCACTAATTTTCCTCTAATCTCCTCTAAATAGCTTCTACAAGATAATTATGGCATATAAATTAATCTCAATGGATTAATTAAACCTCATCTAATTCCCATAGGACATTAATTCTAATTAATCTCTTATAATCATGCATATCCACTCCTAATTCTACATCTCCATTATCCCACAATCACTAGAAGTTATGTTTTCTTAAAAGAAAAAGCTATAAAAACAACCTAGTACCTCCTTACCAAAGTACACCATGTCCTTGTAAGACATGCATACTCATTTATTATAAGATAATTTCTAATCTTGAAAGGATTTCCAGATTGATAAAGCTCCCTACTTGTTAAAGAAGTAAGAGAAGATTCAAACATGGATTTTGTGCCATTTTGATGAGATATCTTCCTTCATTAATCTCCTTGATCATTTGTGGCTTGCATTCGGCTTGTAAGGAATACTCACATATTAAAAACACATCCACATAATAAAGGGAGGTTTGTATTCTTATTTTTAATATTTGTGCAATTTATTTGGCTTCCTTTCATATGTTTTATCTTGATTTAGTTACTTGATGGAATATGCATAGGATTTACTTGGTGTAATATCCTTAGCTTAAATTGGTCTATTTATTTAGTATGCATATAGTAGGATTACACTATACCAAGATTAAGTGCTATAGAAATTTGGAGAACCAATAATGATAACAACCAATAAATTCTTATAGTTTATTTTTTAAGTTATCACAAAATAAGTGAGATAATACTCCAAATATATATATAATATTTTGTACACAAGAAATAATTTTTTGATAAGTTTGTAAGAATAATATTTTGTTCTAGTTTTACACACGAGGATGTGAAAAAAAAATTGTGAAGAAAATATGGAGAGTATTTTTTTTTTTCGAACAAAGGGTTTTTTATAAAGATTGGAAAAGGAAGCAATGAGTGAGATCATGTTTTTATGGAAATTGGATGAGTCATCTTTTTTGGAGGAAAGAAATCTTTAAAGAAGGTGATGTGGAGAGATGACTAGGAATATTTCACACATGTTAACATAGGAAAAGGTTAAAATTTGATTATGGAAGTAGGTTCCCAAGTTAAATGCCAATGGGGATATTTAGGGAGCTTGACGTAATATTTTTGGCTCACTTAAGTTTTTTTAATTCATAAATTGAGAGCAATTTGAGAGAGAAAAATAAAAAATAAGAGTTAATCATGAATAAGAACTAGAGCCAAGGAGATGTGTGGTGATAGAATGGTTTGGTGGATCTATGTTGAGATTAAACAATTTATGATGAGAGAGTGGAAGATATGACATCGAAGAGGAAATTTAGAATATAGTCATCTAGAGTATTAGGGAAACATAATAAGCAACAAATAAATACCTTGTTCATAGATATGGGTTATCCAAATATGTGTTGAATGTATTGTGAATGAAAAATTAGGTGCGTAGTTGTTCCCTAGAGGATTTCAATCACTAGAAGCATAGAATCATAACCATGATAAAATCAGAGTTGAACATGTAGGTTAAGAGCAATAAAGAGGAAACAATATTGAAAAAATGAGAGATATAATGTGTTGGCACTGGGAATTGTTATATTTTGGGAAAACTGAGAATTTTTTGACATGAGATTTCTTGAGAGTTCATGTGTGTTGGATGTACTTCAAAATAATAAGTTTATGAATACAAATCACAAGAATTAGTTAGGATAGTGGTCTCCTCAATACAACATTGTTAAGGATGGACACATAATAAGAACAAACCATTGTTGGATGGGGATGGAGTTTTATAGGGGGCATGACCTCTAAATAAAGATTTCATGAAATTATCACTACTTTGGTAGATAACTACAGAGTAATAGAAGTACTAGAGGAAGATACCACTGAGAAAATGAAGGAACTATCGTACTTGGGTGTGGGAATTGTGTAGATACAAGAATCCTTATAGAAGGCATTGGTGTAGGCTAATGGGTTGTTGGAAAATTTAAACTATTTGAATATGAATAAATCCTTTTGTAATCATATGAAGAATTTACTAGAATTTAAATAAGAATTTTAAGAAGGCTATGAAGAAGGCATTGATATGAATAAATCCTTTTGTAATCATATCAATGCAGAATTAGATAAGACTACTCATACAAGTCTTAGAGAAGAATTATAGGAGAGAGGGGATAAATAGAGGGATGAGCATGATATTATTGTATATGACTACAAGGGACAAACTATGACCTCACAAAAAATCATGATAGCTACCCTTGATATGTTATAGGAAGAACATGAGACCTTGAAAAAATTTCTTGCAAGACCAAGAGAAAAGGTGGAGGATTCACAAAAATGTAATATTTGAATGTCACACAAGAAAGGGTGAGGGTGTTGGGTTGGTTATAAAATGGGTAATAGTAAATTTTTTGATAATAATGTCCTAAATACCTTGAAATATTATTTTATTGTGGTTTCTTTATATTATTTCTACTATTTTTGGAAACTTCATTCTTTATTTTGATGTAGAGTGGAAGCACATAACATTTCTCGAGGATGAACATGTATTCTACTGTAGGGAGATGTTGATCGGGGTTTTGAGAAAACAAACACAAATGATTAGGAAAATAAATAACATGAGTGAGACATGAGAAAAAATTTATTGGATATTTGAAATCACTAGTTGGAGGCATATGTAAACATAGGAATTGAGGATATGTGGATGATTGCGAATTGAAAATGTTTGATGAAATGCATGTTAGTTATATGAAAAATTTATTCTACTTGAGAAAGTATATTCATAGGAATATATTTGTGAACCATACACTATAAATATGGGTCGTATGGTAATTCAAGAAGAGAGGGGAGATGAGACTAGGGTTTGAAGACAATTGTATCTTGTGATTCATTTTGGTAGTTGGTAGTTTATAAGTGTGGCTGAATTTTTGTGTTAGTATTTATGAACATTATCATGTACGATGTCCATAATCTTCTACTTGATATGAATGTAATGTTGATTTATTAAGTTATGTAAAGTGACACTATAACACATTTATAGATTATGTTTCTTGTTTACATAATTAGATCCAGGAATAAAATCTAACCCTTGCATTTTTATCTAAAATGAGGTCCTTGATGTGAATTTACTATGTTTCATGTGAAACCTTAAAGTACAAGCTTGATGGAATATGTTATCATAGATAAATATTTGATCTATAACACAAAAACTGAACACCTGGATAAAACTAGGAAAACATGGTAAAATATTTCCAAAAGAAGAGGGTTTACTTTAGAAAATAAGTGTAGGTAGACCACTTAGTGTAAAGTGAGAGAATTTATACACCAAATATTTGTGTTGAATTTTTGGTTCAACATCAGGTAAAATTATTCTAAATGTTTTGGAACCTTTAAGAATGTTTTTCAAAAATCCTATTCTTCTTCTCCAAAATGTATCTCTATAATGGTGGTGGATAATAATTCTCATATTACTTTATATTTTAGTGTCGGTGGTTCACATCCAAAAAATGTGGTTGAAATTCCCAAGGATTCATCACTTTTAAACATTAGACCTCTTGTTGGGCTTAATCATGAAAATATTCAGTTTCCTTCCTTGAATGATAGCTCTTCCTCCCAATTGGATCAATGAGTGGACTCTGGATAAGAAAAATAAATCTTCTTTAAGAAGGAAGGATTATTGTAATGTTGTTCTAAGGTCTCAAAGTAAGAGGGATGGGGCTTGATCTCTAGAGTTCTCATATGCTTCTATTTGGTGTTGTAAAATTTGGATATTTGAAATCATTCTAGATGAATTTATTCTCTTTTAATTATTTTAATTTATTTTAAAAAAAAGTGGGGGTATTTTTTGTGTTTCCCTAGGGGTAACTCAAGTTTTTTGTAAAACTTCCTTCTAGGCTCTCAAATTTGGCTAAATTTATTTTTTAAGAGCTTAATGACTCCTTATTGTAGAATCATTTGTGTTTAATCCTCAATTAAATTTTAGGTCAATGTAATTAAGTATAGAATAGATTAAAGTTGATTACAAAGATGTTACAATATAAATGATAACTCAGATTTACAACTCAGATCAGATAGAAATAATCAACATATACCAAAACAACCTCACATGCATTTAAAAGCAAAAAATAGATGTATATAATCACTTAGCCAATTTCAAATTATTTCTGGAAAGATTTAGGACTTTGAAATAATGAAGCTGGGATATCTAAACCTGGATAAAATTTGCAACTAAAGATGGAACTGTAATTCAACTTGGGGAACAGTCCTACCAAACTACTAGGAATATGCCATATGGTTCTAACCCTACTATATGGTCTTACAACTATTTTTCTTTGGATCTTAAAAAAATTGTGATGCTTGTCTTCTTAGATTTTTTTATTGTTGTCAAACCCTAGTTGTCGCACATGCAACAAGGATCTCTAAATAAATGGATAATCATCTCAAACCCTATCCATTTATGAAGATTCATGAAAACTAAACATTATAATGGTTGTGGGTACCCACACCGAAATTGGAACTACTCCAAAGAGGCCTAAAACCACACAGCATTCTCCACTTGGCATGTAATATCTAGATAGATCAATTAGATTTGGCATTTTCATTGATCATGCTTTCTTTTACTTGGCTCTTGCTAAAATACTTGGAGAGAGGATGCTTGATATCTTTTAGATGAGAGATATGGTTTCTTGATCTAGTTTGTAGCTTCAAAATTGATGTGGGTGATGCGCCTAATGGTTTTAAATGTGTAATTCTAAGATTTAGGGAGCTTTGGATGCCTTTTGCAAGTATATGAGGTGAGTGATCTAGTGCCCCAAATGTTGGTATGAGTTCCATCATGGTCCAAGAGGTGTGCTAGATGTGTTCTATTGTTTGCATTGAGTCATCATGGTTAGTTCATGGTTTTTCATGGTGTGAAGAGGTCATTCTAGGCCTTTTCCTAGTCCTAAAACATGTAGAATGAGTTGGAGGTATGAGTTTTGGAGTAAGGTAGTGGGATTAGTAGTGTGACACTTTATATGAAGTGTACAAGTCTTTTCATGTTAGCTATAAGAGGTTTAGTGATGTTCATGGTCCTTGGGAAGTAAGAAGGTGAAGAAAAGATAGGAAAACACATGTAAGTCAATGTGGTTGGAAATTTATAGGAATATTTGAGCATGGTGGTGACTTTGGTTAGTTAGAGGATGTTTTTATGAAGCTTCATGAAAAGTTTCAGGTCAAATTGAAAAAGATTTTGTAAGATATTTCATTTTTAGTAAAAATGGGTTTTCAAGAGTGTGTTTTGGTGCTTATAGTTAACCTTTTGATGCTCATTGGGAGCTGTGTGATTTTCATGGGACTCAAAAAAAAATTGGTATGTTTTACCACTGAGCTAAGAATATTTTCTAAAAGGAATGAGGTGGTTTAATTTTCAGGTTTTTATGAACAATCGTTAAGAAGATAAGTTGCTTTGAAATTCTAGCAAAACCCTCCTTCTAGAGAGACTTGGAAGATTTTGATTTTATGATATTTAAAATGTATTGAAATAAAAATTTATGCATCAAGGTTGAAGAGTATTCTTCTAGGCTCATTTTGGTAGGGTTTGGTGTTCCAACTATTTTGGGAAGAGAGAAAAAAAAACCTAGTTTTGTGGGTTTTGATAGTTTTAGGGTTGAGATGGAAGTTGCAGGATGAAAAATAAATTGTTACATAATCATTGGGAGATGTGATACATATCCATGAAATTTTTTAGGTATGTTTCTTGGTGAATTTTTGAGTTATAAGTGCTCAAAATCAGGCTGTCAATTTTGGCCTTAAGGGCTAAATTGGCAGTCTTTTGGTTTGAGGAAAGTTTGATGAAATTAATTGATGGAGCTTATGTTTTTGTTCATGTAAATTCAAGTTAGACACCTTATATGATGTGTTTAAGCTCTTGGTTTGATGTGGTGAAGTGATTTTTAGTTGAAGACCTATTGGCTTGGAAAGCCCTAGTTGGCTTGTTTGAGAAGGTGATTGAAACACGTGCATTGGGTGAAATTTATCCACATGAGATATGCATGTTAGTAATTTTACATGTTTTTGAAAGTGTCCCTAAATTTTTCTAGGTGGTTACTACACTCATAAGTTAATTTGGAGGTATCCATGTGTATTTCTCTCAAGACTAGTTCTTGAGTCCTTAGAGCTTGAAAGAGTTGTTGCAGAGGATGACTTGGTTGAAGGCCTTCCACTATGAGTTGGAAGGAAATGTAATATGTTATGGAAATTAGACTCAAATAAATTTCCAACGGTATATTTTTTGTCTCTTTATGAAGATTTTTGATAGGTGAACCAACTCAATTTTGAAGACCTAATTCTGGGGTGTTGAAGCTAGTTTGGAGAAATTGTAGAGTTTGAGTTGTTTGGAGGCCCTCCACTTGGAGTTGAATGAAAAAGTGAGTTGTTATAGAAATTAGAATCAGATTGATTTATAATTTTATATGAATTTAGTCAGAATGATGAGTTTCTTTATGTCAATTTGGTCACTCTCCAGGACTAAAATTCTGGGCATTGAAGACCTGGAGGGGTTTGCATGCTTCTTGGTGAGTTTCATGGTGGAGTTAGAGGTTTTGATGCTTCCTGAGATTTTTGATGATTATAAGGACCTGTTTATGAATTTTTTGGAGCTGATGGATCCTTTAAAAAAAAATTTGTATACCTTGGAGTTGTTGGAGCATTCATTGGTGCTTGAGAAGCTTACTTTTGATTTTGTTTGTGTTCCTAGAGCTTGTTCATGATGTTTTGACCCATTACGAACCTTTTCATCCTTTGTAGTTGTTTTATAGGATGTTATTATTATGTTTTTAAATTGGGATGACCAACCTACTTGGTCATGGCCAACCCATGTGTGTTTTGGAGTTGAGATTGATACATAAGCATGTTAAATGAGTCATTTGTGACTAGTTGAGCCAAGCGGGAAAAGTGTAACCTATAGAGGAGTAAAGGAGAGTGTTAATGGGTTAATAATAGAGAAAAGAAGATCCATGAATACCTAAATAATATTGAATACTAATTTTCAATGCATATTGATACATTTAACCCAAGAAGAAGAGATATTAAGCGAGTTAGAGAAGAGCTTGTTTAGATGAAGTTTTGGTGTGTTTGAAGAAGTTGTGAGAAAAACTTGGATAACTATCATTTGTGTGAGAATAATTTCATCATCGATCACTCATTTTTAGGTGGTTGAATTGGTAGTTGATCACCTTAGGTGGTTATAGCCTCCTTATGGGGTTGGTGCTTCACTAAATTAGGGGTTGGTGTAGGGTTAGTGCTCTACTAAACTAGGGGTTAGTGCTCGTTGTGAAGTTGGTGCTTCACTAAATATATTTTATTTGAGTAATATAAGTATATTTTTAGTGGTTTTTATTCCACTTAAGGGTTCCCCGCTTCATTTTTGTGTCCTTTTGTACTCTCTTGCTCTTGCTCTTATGTATGGTTGATTCAATGTTTAAGTAAACCTTCATATGGTTAATGTTTGATTGAATGGTTATATGAATGATAATTAATGATTAATAGAAATATAATAAAGTTTTAATGGAGTGATTTAACCCCCCTCTCAATATCTTGTGATTATAACAATTGGTATCAGAGTTGGTCCTTGTGAAGCAAGTTTCACAACTTGAAGGAGATCCTCTTGAAGCACAAATAATGGGTAAGTCTTCATATGTTGAAATTACTTTAAGGAAAAAGTATGAAGTTGCTGATCTTTGTTTCATATCCTACAAGATCAGATCAGTTGAATGAATTTAGAGCATGCCCAAGCAATCAAAGAGCTTGAATCTCAAGTGGAAAGTGTTTCTAAGGCCTTAAATGTCAAAGAAGAAGCTTGTTCCAAGTATGAAAAAGGGATGAGATCCTTGGAATCTAATTTAGAAGGTGCATCTAACATATTGAAGATGTATGATAGGTTAGAGAAGAGATTTGAATCTCTTGATGAGATCTTGTAAATTCAAAGGGCATCTAGTGACAAGATAGGCTTATGTTTCAAAGGAAAACAAATGGAGAATGATGAAAAAGCTGGACCAAGTTCTCAAGCAATCAATAAGGAGACTAATAGGGATGATATAAGAAGGTCTAACCCTATTAAAAAACCTAATGCTATGAGGTATGGTGCTTCTTTCAATGGATATTGTTATTCATGTCATGATTTTGGTCATAAAGCTAGAGATTTCAAAATAAGGTCTTCTAGGTATGGTGGAGATTGTTCAAAGGTAAATTCTACTCATGTTTTGAGTATGGCCATAGAGATAATAAATGTGGTTGGTATCTAAGTGTTTATGATTCAAGAGGAAAGAAGAATGTTGTGTGTCAATACTTTCAAAAATAGGATCATATTGTCAGAAATTGTTATCAAGGTAAATCTCGAGGCTATAGTAGCAGGTTTCAATCTCCTAAAAGGAAAGAGAAGAAAGAGTTCAAGAATAAAATTAGTACTAAGAATGAATAAGATATAGTCATGTTAGATCCTAAGGTTGAGAATATGTTTTATCAATAAAATGAATTCAATAGAAATGATTCTCAATCTAAAATGTATAATATGTGGATTAAAGAGTCAAGACAAGCTAAGAAGGATGCTTTGAAATCAGAGGTTCTCAGTATAAAGTCTGATCTTGAATGAAGTTTATCAAAGAGGGGACTAGTTCAAGAAATATGGAAGACAAGTTCATCAAGTCCAAATCAGACCAAGGAGTGCATGACAAGTTGAATAAGCTAGGATTTTGGGACACATCAAGAATGATAAGGTATGAGATGTGATTTATACATGAGATTTGTGTTTATTAGTTCTTGTTGTTGATAGGTATCCAAGTTTTTAGTTCATTAAAACCTACGTGTCATGTTATCATTCATTAGAAGTATGTTGTGTTGAGATTTGAATATTTTGTTTTTGAGACCTTGATAAAGTATGGTTGAGTCTTGTCATATCCCAGAAGTATGGTTAGAGTCAAAACAATTTTGTGAACTTTACCGAGTTGTAAAGGTTCTTTTTTAATAATAAAAGTAATATATTTGTGTCTATCACCTAGAGAAAATGGCCTCTTTTTGTCTCAAAGTGTGTCATGGTCTAGTAAAATGACAAGTATATCATGATGTTGCAAGGTGTTGTTTCATAAGGTCTTATGCTCAGGACTTGACAGTATTGTAAAGATATTCTTAGTAGCATGTACACTTGAATCATACAAAAGTATTATTCCCATCTTATATAAGTTATGATAGAGGTCTGAGACTATCAAATAATGAGTTATATAAAGTGATTCTTTGTAGTCATGATTTCACCTATTTCAAGTTGATCAAGTTAATGAGTAATCTGTGTTATGGTGTGTCATTGAGGTCTACATGTTGAGTATATGGTATAAATGTTGAAGAGTCATTATGGTAAGCCCTTTCATGTTGGTTTGAGTAGAAAAGGTCTTATTGGTTGTTATATACCCTGTTGTGAGTCATAGTCATAAGCTATGAAGAAGTCCTGATTGTCAAAAGTTTGGTAAGGATGCATCAAATTGAGATGTACACTCCAAGGATGTAAAGAGGCAAGATGTTTGAAGCCTTAATTTTCTCAAAATCTATGCACTAATCCAAGGAGAGATAAGATCGTAAAGTTATCAGGTTTTCTGAGGTGTCTTGAGGAAGTCTATATTTAAGGTTAAAGGTTTGGTCTAGTACTCAAGCTTCCATGAGTTTGTTTCATGTCTGCAAGTGCTACAAATTTTGGTGAGTAATATGTATGTACATCATGAAAGGTGTTCCAAGTTCATGAGGGTGTTGATCATCAATCAAACCAAGAATATAAAGGTATGCATTGTATCCAAGATTTTTGAATTGAAGAAGTTATTTTGGAGGACTATAATACCATGCTACAAGTATGTGTAGATGTTACTCTTCATCTCATAAAGCTTGAAAATGGTGTTTTTACTATCAACATAATATGCTCCAAGTTGAATAGTTCTACATGAATATGAGGGTTTTCATGATTGGTCTCAAGAAGTTAATATTAATCATAAGTCTATATTGTTATGTCCTGATCATAAATGAAGATCTCCAAGCTTGTTGTAAGTAAGTACAAGAGATCCTAGTTGAAGGTACATGTCTTTCATTATGCATGAAGGTTGAAAATTTAATCTAAAGGAAGAAATGTATGATAGTATGAGGATATCAAGATTGAAGTACTACACGGTGCTCTTGATCTTATACTGTAGTTTTGTTATGGGGTTTCTATGATTTTGTTATGGTTTTGTTTCTTTTTCAGCAGGTTACAAGTATGTGTGATAATCATGAAATTATGATACATTCTAATTTTTTCATCTGATTTGGGTTGTATGATTTGAAATTAGCAAATGCATATGTAGAAAAATAGTTCTGAGTTGATCACACATTAAGATATCATGAGGGAATGACTAGGAGATCCTAGAAACTACTAAGAAGACTGTGAAAATGTAGCAAGATATGAGCATGCATGATAAGATAAGGTTAACAGTCCCAAGCATGTTTGAATGATATCTAATGCAAGAAGTGGAAAGAGATTATAAGATTTTTATGTCTCAAGAAAAGGACTTGAAGAAATTTTCTAGGAGGATTGACAAGTCTAGGCAGAATATTTAAGATTGAAGGTTCAATTCTTGAATATATGAGAATCCCCAATTGATTTCATGACTATTTTGACAGAGCTAGTATAGGATAGTGTATAGTCTCAGGGGGAGCACATTGTTTAAAGATCATAAAATTATATCAGAGGTTTGTATCATCCTAGAAGGAGTGTGTGATAAAGTTAAATAACTAATTACAAGTACATTGAAAGGAGGGCTTGTCAAAGCTCCAACAACTTTTTTTTATGAAAACGTGGTTGAGAACTCTAAAAGTAAGCTTCAGGTGTGTGGTATTTGTTGTAATCCTTCTTCTTGACATTCTATCAAGGTATGAGCTCTCCATTTTGCATTTTTAGTGAGATTATAATGGTATAAGGAGAAAAGGAACAATTTGATGGTGAATCATATGAATGGCATGCTTCTAAAGCATTGAGAAATTTGTCAAATTTATATTGAAAATAGGCTTTTGGGACATTGGTCCTAAAGATGGTTATGTTAAGCTTGGAAGCAGAATTTGCGCTCTTGGCATTTTATAGACCTAGAAGAAGATGTATGCCATATTTGAAGAAAAATAAAGAGGATATCATTCAAGGGGGAGAAAAGTGAAATCTTGGTTTAGGTCAATGAATCCTTATAGATGTTGGTTGAAGAAAAAAAAGAAAGTACAATCCAAGGGGGAGTCTTTTGAGAAATTAAGTTGAGTTTGTACATTGTTTCCATTGTATCATGTCTTTTGTTGTCATTTTACATGTCTATTCATCATAGTAGCATTTTTCATAGATGTCAAAGGGGGAGAGAAGCATCAAAAACATGGAAAAGATTCATGTAGGTGTTTGGTCTTGTTGGTTACCATCAATGTTTCAGAAGATTGTTGGCAATTGTGTCTAAGTGTTGTCATTGATGGAAAAGGGTGTGTAGGTGTCATGTGATTCCCTATGAGGTTTCAACCATGGTCAAACATGAAGGCTGATTGGTAGTATTGTTTCACCGAATTTTTGTACGATAAAGTAGATAAGGTAAATCGTTAAGGAGGAATACCTATTATTACGTTGGTTGAAGGTTGAGTGAGTGTGTTTCTGATTTCTGATCCAAGCTGATTGTGTGAGCCTCCTTTTGGCTAGGAGGAACTACCTATAATACAAAGCAAGACCACAAGATATAGTTAATAGCAAAATTTAGTGGATTGCTTAGCGTGAGCTAGATCCAGGAAGTGTGATACTTCCTGGACGGTTGTCAATCCACTGATATATAACTCAATATACAATAACTAAACATGTAAATAAAATAATCTAATGCTAGTGTTATGATTTAATTGTCTCAGACTACTATCTGTGTCAATCCAGTTAAATTCTTGATAACTACACTAGTGAAGGTTTTGAGTCAGGTTGTAGGTTGGGCAGGTGGTCTGAGGGTCACAGAAGGGGTCTGGGTAAGATTTGGTGAAGTTTGGGTTGATTTTGGGTAATTAGGAAGCTTACTGGTCTAAGAAAATTTTACCAGGCACAAAGCAAAATGTCGGTCAGGGTGACCGATGTCAGTACAGGTATAATTGATGGAGGTTTAGGATGACTGACATCAGTTACAGTGGGAAATGGCATAATATCAAAAGTGGGTGTCTAGGCTCTCTGTGTCTGCACATAGAGTTGGGAAAGTCTGTTGTGAGGTTATAGGTGGGTATCACATTTGGGTGAGGTTTTTGTGAGGTCTTGGGGAGGTTCTAGTGAGATATGGGGTAAGTTTGGGTAAACTAAGGATTGATTGTGCTCGTTGGTTAAAAAGGGTGAAATCATATAGAGACCGATGTCAGTCTGGTGACCGATGCTGGTAAAGAGAGGTGACCGACAACGGTTAAGGTGACCAGAATCAGTAGGGGTAATTTAGTGGTAATTAAATAAAATTATTTTTTATACTTCTCTATGATTGCACAGAGAATGAAGGGAGGATGGTTGGGTTTGTAATAATACCAAGGAGACTCAGGAATGTATAGAGGTCAGGTATGGAGAGCTAGAAGGTCGTGGGTGGTTGGATGGGTAGATTGGTAAGAAGGTGGGGATGGAGGAATGTAAAAAGGAATGAGATGTAATAACAAAAGGATAATGAACTAGACTTTAACCAAGTACAGAACGATGAAAATCAAATACACTTGTTTGCATTTGCAGGTCTGGTAGGTTAAGGAAGGTAGTGTTTGATCCGTGAAGAACTTTGTGGTCAGTGTTGTGGCAATACTTCCTAGAGTGTTCCTGTGAATATTATGATACCTTGGGATGAGCCTTGAGTGCTTGTTTAGGCCTGTGGTTGAGTATATCCCATCACCTGGATGTTGAGAAGTCTCTGATTCATGCTTGAATGCAATAGAACTCTCTGAACTCCAAAATGACCAACCTCAATAAAAGGTTTCAAAAATATATATAAGGTAACTGATGATGGTTAGGGTGACCGGTGTCAGTTGAGGGTTAGCCACCATCGGTTAAGGTGGGAAATCCTAGGTTTTCCAAAAATAGGAAAATCTTTACTATTTTTGGCATGCCTTGATTGTCAATCTGGGTTTCAAGTGAGGGTTAGCATTTAGATAACCAATATTTTTGTTGGATAAGGAATAGGAATTTAATTTTAGGGTTTGAAAGAGTCCCAGTTGGTTAAGATAAGTAGAGACTTAGTCTTAGTTAATCAATAGACTAAAAATAAGTCCATGGTGAGGTGTCTAGGTAATGTGGCTAGGTGAGGTGTAAATTAACTTACTTAAAGTAATTAAATTAATTAATAATGTGAAGATGAACATTAATTCAATTGTAAGTAATTAAATTAATATGAATGTGGGGTAAGGATTCATGGTTAGGTGAATACGTTACGTTAGCTAATTAAAGGGGGCCAAGGGGAGTGTGACCCAAATTTGGTGTCTAAATTTTCCCCCTTTTGTCATGTAGCTTATATTGGTAAGCAATGCTGAAAAAAAAAATAGTGGTTGCCCCAAATATAGGTGAGAGCAAGGTTGCCCCAACTACAGATGGAGGTGATTCCCCTCAAACTAGGAACTGATGAGGTGTTAAACGAAGTCGGTGGGTAATTTGATAGATGGGTAAGTAATGAAAGAAAGGGTCAGTAGGTAAAGTTATGGGAATTTTTGGTAATGAGTAATGGTCATATTGGGTAATGGGTAATGGCAATCAAATGCATGCATACGTATAGATCACAATACGGTACTAGGTTGAAGATTTTGCAAACTCTATGTTGTCAAACGGGCGATAGATTTATCCAAATGAGGTTGAAGTGATTTAGGTACCCAAGGTATAGGATATGGTCATGAAGTACAAAGAGGTCTAATGTAGGAACGGGTAATAGTTTTTGTTCAATGGCACCAAAGGTATGGTCGTGATAAACATCATGTCATTAGGCAAGGTAAGGTCATGAGGCTAAACAACACAAGTAACAGCATCGCAAGCTATATTGAGTACATGAATTCAAATGTCACCAAAGGTGGTTTAGGTTAGGGTATGTAGGTCATGGCACTGATAAGGCTGAGGTATAGGTAAATAACATGTCCTTAATCACAATTAAGAAAATGTACAGGGAGTGTAGGCTTGTGGGTAGGGTATAATAGGTATTGGTAAGTTTAAAATGTTGGAGCAACAATATTGTTAGGAAAAATGGGCATGGCGTGGGTCAAAAGGTAATGTCAAGTGACCGATGCCAGTCATGGTGTAACCGACGTTAATTTGGTAGGGCAAGACATGACTGATGTCGGTCATGTCGATTTTGGGCTAAAAAAAATCTGTGTTTTACGAATTCATTTTAACTTTGCCACTTTTAGAAAATGACAGAGGAGATAGTTAGGAATGGAAAACCATAGTATGAGGCATTAAGTTGAGTTGGCGAGTGACATAACATGTGATTGGTGTTAGATTAGCGGGTCCATGAGATCGATTCAAGTGATTCAATTGATTCGATTTGTTTGGAGGTGAGGAGTTGATTTTAGCATGTTAGAGGAGGGAGAGGGATCGGGTGGACCACCAGCGCAACAGCCAGACATGCCACCATGGAGACAGTGTCTATTAGAAGGAGGAAATGATACAAATCCCTCATTTGATTAAAAATGGTGTTGTTGAAATTAATTTTGGTTAAAAAATGGGTGGGATTTTATTTTGAAATTGTGGGTAAAAATGAAGGAAATGAGGAGTGGGAAGGTTACGCATAGGTTAAATAGGATTGAGAATGAAGCTAGGTATGGGTTATGTGGACTAAAATAGGTGTTGAGTTTAGTTTTTATGATTTTTTTAGAATGGGGTAGGGGTTTTTGGTTTTAATGACGCAACAGAGACTGACAACGGTCAGGGGTTAACCGACATCAGTTGGCTTTAGCCAGCATCGATCAAGGTCTGGGTGACCGACACTAGTTAAAAGGGACTGATGACGGTCAAAAATATTGGTGATGGTCAACACCACTGGTGATGGTTAAAGTTAAGAGTAAATAGGGGAAAGAATGGCTAGGTAAGAAATTAAAATAGGCAAGGAAGGGGTAGGTGAAGATTAATGTAGGTATCAGAGGGTAAAATATTATTTTGGTGATGTGGGATAGGTAAGTAGGTGGAATGAACTACGATAATGGGTAATAATGATAAGGGTTAGTAGGTTTATAGGTGAATTAGGTAAAAATAGGGTAGGCATGATTGATGTGGTTGGGTATGGTGTTGTGGGTAATAGGTGATTTGAGGTAGTCAAGTCTTGACATGGTTGTGTTGATTGATGTAGGCGAGAGATCAGCTGAGGATGCGAGACATAGTACCACCCCTACTAGTACAGATGCAGCCTAGTGTGACCATGGAGGAGTGGGAGCACATGACTAAGGTTGGACTTAGTACGATCCGATGCTAGAGGCATATAGCCCGGGATCATAGTTTGATTGTCGTTCTCATCGATAGACGAGATTCCACGACCAATACCTTTCACCTACCGATGGGCGAGATGACCGTTATCTTAGAGGATGTTTATAGGATCTTGTGGCTTCCTATTATTAGGGAGATAGTATATTCCATTTCATCAAAGGCATCGGTGGAGCCAATAGTGGCAGTTTTTGGTGAGGCGATGAGTGAGCTGAGGTATCACAACATGATTCTCACATATGGAGATATATATGTAGCTTATCCGCAGGAGACTAGGCTATCTGTGATGATGATGGTGGAAGTTAGATGTTTTGCATTTCCAAATTCTGAGGGTGGTAGGTTTCCATGAGCACTAATAGGGGTGCTACAGGATATGATCGACGAGCGGATACACTTTACTTGGGCACCGAATTTCCTAATTAAGTTGTATAGGGAGATATGGGCCTATGGTAGATTTGGTATGTGTTGTGCATAGTTGTTATGTTGTTGGGTATACGAGCACATTGTGTGTGTGCAACCAATTATTTTTCCATGACATGGTTGGTTCAGGGGTGGCTTTCTCAGCGTTGGTTTCATAGGATGTGTACCAGTCACTAGATAGACGAGGGTGGTGAGGGACACATATGATGTTGTAGTTTTATTCTTGATATTGTTTGGAGACCATATATGCACTATCCATCCTATAGAGGCATGGCTGAGGAGTTAGAGGAGCTTCAGCTACTGAGATGGATATAGGGGTGGCGGGCTGAGGAACATGAGATGATTCCTATAAACAGGGTTAGACGGCAGTTTGGATTATGGTAGGATGTGCCCCTACCTTTCCCACAATACTACAAAGATAATGTGGAGAGACCCATGTCTCCACCACATTTGGGTGTTCCGACAGGGAAGGAGGATCAGCTGGTAGATAGACAAATTGACAATGTGGGTGTCACTAATGGATATAAGCAGTCATGGGTGGTACATCTACGGGTGACACCACCGAGGCCGGGATAGCCATATTTACCCACTATCATAGTGCAGAGGGATACTTTACAGGGTCAAGTAGCTGCCCTTTAGGCACATATTATAGTGTTACAGGGATATCTCATAGGGTCAAAGGCACAAGTAGCCACTTTATAGGATTATGTGATGGCCCTACAAGCCCAGGTAGCGCAAGGACATGCACCCGCACAAGGTGGATATGGGGATGAAGGAAAGGTAGCCACCCTATGGGCACATGTGGCTAGTTTACAGGGTCATTTGGCCATTGCATAGGCTTAGGTTGTGGCCTTATAGGCCCAGGTTTCATCATAGGTACAAGTACCCCCACAGACCTAAGGTAAGGGTTCCATATTACAAGCACCTACATCAGGAAAATGTCCCATGGCATAGGCAAGAGGGTAGGCCTCAAGACAGGGGCCGAGGCCATTATTAGCAGGAAACTTTTCACATGTTGTAGTGAGATCCATGGCACCACCGCAAACTATGTCGATGGAAAGGTTCAAGGATGCCCTGAATGAGGCTCGCTACTATTAGGATCACCTGACGACTGCTGGTATAGATGTTCCCTTATATGTTGAGTACAGAGCCCAACAGGTAGCCAATGAGTAGATGAGATCCAGGAATCACAACTCAGGGAGCACATGGGGTCGTCAAGCCCATGGATAGGGCCAGGGAGAGGTGATGATTTCATGGAGGCCAGGCCCAGGTGAGGGTCAAAAGGAAACTGCCAAGATCCATAGAGGGTGGAAAGATACTAGTAGGGAACGAGACTGGTAGGGAGGAGGAGACAGGTGAGACCGAAGAGGAGGATATCGGGTGGGATGAGGATTAGTCACTATATGTGTGTCAGTGTATGACCGTTGTGATTTTTGATATATATAATGGCATGTGTGCCAAAGACATGACATTGTATATGAGATTTTTGAGATACTAATATGTATTTGTATCTGTGTATATATGTATTGATACATAGACTCTCCAATTTATATAGTTTATGATGTTGACTGGATGAATGATGTACTTGTTTTAATTTCCATTTTTATTGTGTATTGATGGAAACTAGGTGAATTAGGCATGATTGAGTCGAGGTCATGTAGGCATGACTGAGTTTAGGCCATTTAGGCATGATGGAGTCAAGGTGATTTAGGTATTCAAGTTCATGTAGGCATGATGGAGTCAGGTATAGGCATGATGGAGTTAGGTATAGGCATGGTGGAGTCAAGGTCATGTAGGCATGATTGATTTTAGGTTATTTAGGCATGGTAGAGTCTAGGTGATTTAGGTATGATCCTGTTTAGGTGAGTTAGGCATGATTTGATCATGCAAGCATGATGAAGTCAGGTATATGTATGATATGGTCATGGTTTTGTGTTTGATTTAATTTCCAATTTATTTTTATTATGGAAAACAAATGAAGATGTATATGTATGTTGTGGTGTAAATGTCCAAATATATGATATTAGGGAAATGTGAAATGAGTGATGTATGATATGGTGATGTTATAAAATGGTAAATATGTATATTTTTATGATTGTGTAATTTCCAAGTTTTATGTAAAATGGAAACTAAGGTAGAATGTGAATATAAAGGGGGAAAATTGGTTAGGGGAAAAAGTGGCCAAGCTAACCTCCAAGGGCCCCATGCCCTTGGAGTGCTTCCTACATAGCCCTGACGAAAAGAGGCCTCAGGCTGATGTAGTTCTCCCATAAGCTAGGGAAGAATATGATGAGGTAGAATAATGGGTTGGTTGGTTTTAGGCATGATTGAGTCTAGTTCAGTTAGGAATGGTTGAGTTTAGGTCATTTAGGTATGGTTGAGTCTAGGTCATTTAGGCATGGTTGATTTTAGGTCATTTAGGCATGGTTGAGTCTAGGTCATTTAAGCATGGTTGTTGTCTATGGTGAATATATATGGGTGATTTTGGTGGAAAAGAAATTCCTAGCATGTAGGTGTCGAAGGTCTGGTCCTATAAAGGAGGATCAACAAGTAAGAAAAGAGGTGAACAATTATAGGAGACAAAAGTGCTGCCTAATTGATAAGAACCTTGACGATTCTATCATACCAAATATTGGCTTATAAATGGAAGACCTTAAAATCCGTTGCATGATTGAATTTTATATGGGTGAAGAAGGTCACATGATCACAAAATGTCACATTTGCGGCACATCCCTTAAGTAGGTGGAAGGTAAGAAAGGAAAGGCAGTGAGGTGAAAGAAGGTTGGTTTAGCATAACCTGGTGTGCAACAACATGCCTTTTTGGAAAGAGACCTGAGATAAAAATAGGCAAGTACATGACAAAAAAGTTAGCGTTTTATTTTTTATTTTTTTAATAGACTGATTGATGTGGAATGAGTAGATTATTTCCTTGAGGTCTTCGTGAAGTTGATCGATGTAGGAAGCTTTAAAATATTTTTATTTGTTTTTTTCAGGAATAATCTTCTTTGTGATAGACTATGTATAGTGTGGCTAGCTTTATATAGCTATCCTTCGAGGGAGAAATTTATTTATAGCAGCAAGATAGAAATATTAGATGTCCTATTTGAGGGAGTCATCTTTTTGTGAGAATTTTTACTCAAGGATTTTTTAATTTGAAAATCCCATATATTTCTTTTTGAATTATTTTTTGGACTTTTAGGTCATGGACAAGACTATAGAAAATGATAGGATCTTGTTATGAAGAAAAAACTATAGTACATCAGGGTTAGCTATAAAAGAAAGGTTTTAACTAATGAACAACCATGGGATTCCATCCTGAAAAGGACAAAAAGTATCCATGAGAATCATGCCATGATCATAGTCGTGATACTCATATTGAAGATAAGGCTGAAAAGTGACGGGTAATCACATGATTCTTGTTTAGTCGTTGGTCCTTAAAATAGGTAAATGGAATGTTAATGGTGCTCAAGGGATAAGAATTTTAATAAAAAAAAGGTGATATAGGACTTGATTCAACAATAGAATGGTTGAAGATGTAAGGCATTGAGGGGCTATGGTTCAAATTTACCTTTGAGTGAAGACAAATGATAAACACCTGATTTATAGTGAGTAACGATATAGGGTCCAAGCTAATTAGGAGTAAATTTTCCCCATTTACTTTTCTTCTCTTTTGTTACATGTTGATTTTCCTTCAGGACAAGGTCACTAACCTGGAAGGTTCATTCGTGGACATGTTTATTATAGGCACATTTGATACATTTTTGGTAGATTTGGAGGTGATCGAGAGCATTGAGACGACATTCGTCTAATAACTCAAGTTTTTCCAAATGGTCATGGAAAAAATCATCATCTTTGAGCATATATTTGAGTGAGATATGAAGAGATGGATTTTGGACTTGGAGAGGTAGGAGATCCTTTGTACCTTAGACCAGAGAGAAATGTGTGTCAGTAGTTGAGGTATGAATACTAGTGTAATAAGCCCATAAGGCAAAAGGAATGTGTGTGTGCCAATCCTTTCCAGTATCATCAACTACTTTCATACAAATTTTGTTTATGGTTTTGTTGGTGGATTCCACTTGGCCATTTGTTTGGGGATAATACGGTGAAGAAAAATTGAGTTGAATGTCGAAGGCATCACAGAGTTTTTGTAGGGTTTTGTTTTTGAATTGTTTTCTATTATCAGTGATGATGTAGTGAGGATCACCAAAGTGACAAATGATGTGATGGTTGATGAATTCACATATTTTCTCAACTTTTGTAGAAATGAGAGGTACAGATTCCACCCATGTAGTGTAGTATTCGGTAGTAGTAATAATCCATTGATGGCGTTGGGAAGAATGAGGATTGATCTCTCCGACAAGATCCAAACCCCATTGAGAGAAAGGCCAAAGGTTGTGTGTGACCTGTAAGGCGTGAATAGGGGTGTGATGAAGATTAGCATGTTTTTGAAACTTAACACAACACTTGACATAGTCACAACAACCACAGTTTAAGGTTGACCAGTAATAGCCCACACGAAGAATGTGTTTAGTGACAGCTAAACCACTGAAGTGACCCCCACAAACTCTGTCATGAACTTCATTAAAGGTGTAGGGAATTTCATAACTCGTAAGGCATCGTAATAGGATACCGTCAAAGCCACATTTACAAATAACACCACACATGATGACATAATGAGAGACACTTTTAAGGAAGGCTTGTTTTCCATTGCGAGTAAGATCAGGAGACTGAATGGAAAGGGAAAGGTAGTCAAAAAACTACTTATACCAAAGGTCATGTGGGTCAGTTTCAATATTTCTGACAAATTTGACGTCTCAAAATAAATAATAAGGTGAGGGGAGGCATCTCAAGAATAGCCTTGATTTTAGTGGGATCAAATTCAATGCCACGTAAAGAAATGATCAAACCAAGAATCTTTCCAGAGAGAACCATGAAGACACACTTATTAGGTTGTAGGTGAACACAGTACTTGATGAGAGGGTTGATGATGACCTTAATAACTGTAAGGTGTTTAGCCCGATGTTTGGATTTGGAAATAATATATTTAATGTAATCTTTTGATATCTGATGCATAATGTCATGAAAGATACAATTCATAGCCCACTGATATGTATCACCAATGTTTTTAAGGCCAAAAGGCATGACACGATAGCAAAAGGTCCCACAAGGAGTGATGAAGGCAATTTTTTGTTGATCTCCTGAGGAAAGTAATATTTGGTTATAACCCAAGAAATAGTCTATGAGTGATAGCATCTCATGGCTGGCAGTGAGATTAAATAGTTGGTCAATACTAGTAGAGGAAAGTCGTCTTTAGGGAAAGTTAAGTTAAGATCATGAAAATCCGTGCAAATGCAAAGTCCCCCTGTCACTTATGTGACAAGAATGATGTTAGAGATCCAGTAGGGATAATCAATGCATAGGATGAAGGAAACTGACAGGAGGTATTGGAGTTCTTCTTTGATATGAAGGGCAATGTGAGGATGCATTTTCCGTAGCTTTTGTTTCACAGGTTTTGCTTTAGGAATAGTTATAATATTGTGGACCACAATGTTTAGGTCAATATTCGATATATCAGCATAAGACCAAGAAAAATCGTTGCTATGATCCTGGAGGAAAGAAGTACAAGCTTCATGTTTAGCAACATCTAAAGATTAGCCTATATTTAAAATGTGTGAGTCATCCTGAGTGTGAATATTGATTTCGATGGTTGATTCATTTAACATGGTTTGTTTCTCATAAGGTAACAACCAATGGATATAAGAATATTCCACACCAAGGTATGTGAGAATAGACTCATCATCCTGACATTAAACAATGTTAATAGAAAATGTATCATCATCGATCATGTCAGGATATAGGAAGGTAAGATAAGAGGGAGCCTCGCCATCTCATTGATAAGTTAAAGGTCCCAAGGAAATGGTGTTCACAAAAAAAGTAGGCAAAATGGATTCTGGATCCATAGACTTTGTAGGTGAAGGTGGTGAAGTTGGTGAATGGGGTGGAGAAGATTTATCATCCTCAATGAGTTCGAGTCGTGCCTTCTTGGGTAATGGTTTGGAAGATCCAATATCACTATGGTCTTTATGTTTACGAGTGGTGCATGGGATGAAAATATGGCGACCTTGTTCATAGAAACCAAACCCAAAGCCCTTCCAAGCACAACGATGGAGGAAGGTTTGGGCAAAGTGGCGGTTGGTGAGAGATTGAAGGTCAAATGAAAATGGTCGAGTTTGCGAAGGTGGCTCAGGTGAGTAGGTAGAAGCATCAAGTCCCCCATACACTAAGTTAGTTTGAAGGTGGGTGGGACCATAAGGGAAGACCTCGCCTATGCAGTGATCATAATGGGGATGTTGGTGAATTTTACCATACTCTTGAGGAGTAAGGAATGTTTAAATGTTATAAAGGTGGTACTCCCCCAGAGTGAGACATTGAAAAACAACTTCTAAGGGATTGGTAGTTGGTATGCGGGTAGCAGAAATGGATGAATTACTGGATGACAGGGAAGAAGAAGCATTGGTTGGTTGAGAAGTAGATGGGTTAGCAGATGGGTCAGCTAAAGAGGTTGCGGCAGAAGTGGGAATAGAGGAGTTAGCCGTGGAAGAGGTAGATGTAACATTGGTGGACGGGGCCATGGGTGAAGGAGATGTGGTAGTCGTGGTAGACGTATTAATAGGAATAAGGACATCATTAGGTTGATACAACATGTTACAGGTCTTGAATGGTGAAGGGTCCGTTGGAATGGTATAGTTATGTCCTTTGTGTTTAAATTTTAAACAACGGTGTAAGGTTGAAGGAACAAAACCCATCACGCGGATCCTAGTTCGGCCAAACAACATGTTGTACTATAATTCCCCCTCTAAGATAGATAATAACTTTGGAATGGTATGGAGGCCTACACAAATGTGGAGAATGATGGTGCCAAGTGTGGAAGTGATAGCATCATTAAATGAACACAACATATCTCGGTTATTATGCATACAATTGGCAGGGATGCACATTTGGTTGTACGCATGGGGGGAAATGATGTTGATATTGGCACCATTATCGATCATAATGCATCGAATGTGTATATTATCAACATAGATAGAAATTAATAGGGTAGGATCAGGATCATATAATTGGAGATGTACAATCTCCTCGTCAGAGAAACTGAGAGCGGATACTTGAGGAGTGGCAGTGGGTGTAGAGGAAGGGGATGAAGTGGTGAGAGAGGCCACATGGTGAGGAGTGATAATGAATGCCACAAGAGTAAGGTCATAAGGTAAAACCTCAATAGATTATAGAACATCCATGAGGGCCTGTTGATGAGACTCGTAGGTTTGGAAAATGTTGCACAAAGACATTCTAAGAGGAGATTGGTGCAATTGTTCAATCATTGTATGATGGACGACCCCATCAGAAATAGTGTATGTGGGTCCACGGATGGTGATTTTTGGTACAGGGGCAGATGGGATATTGGGTACAAGAGTGGCGGATGGAGTGGTTGTTTTCTTCATTCCTTTGTCTTTATGGGCGCGAGTGAAAATGTTAACCATATTAATATGGGGTAAAGGATCAAGTGAGTCATGATAGGTATAGTGACAGGATGGGAAAAAGTATGGTGAGGGCATGTACTAGTTTTGTGAAAAAAAATGAAGTGCATTGGCATTTAGGGGGAGGTTTAGCTAGCTCTCTTATGAAGACCATATCGATCTCAAATGTTGGAGGTGGATAAAAGGGCTGTGGAGGTAGATATTAAGGTCATTGAATAGATAAGGGGTGAGGGTGCATGGTAATAGGTGAAGGTAGAAAATAGTCCTCATCTAAAAGATCATCTTCATCAAATTTTTCTCCAGGAGGACATAGTTGGAGAAGAAAAACCTTAAAAGCCTTATAGTTTCCACATCATGCCCTAAGACACGATGGTAAGCACAAATTTTTATATCTTCAAACCCTTCTGGTTTAGGTTTGAGTGGGTCATAAGGTCTAAGTGGTGGCAATGTGATGATAGAGATCTTCAAAAGGTTTCCTAATATTTTGGCGTAAGACCCTCCCAATGGATCAAAATGTGAAGTAAGTATGGTCTAAGTGGAAGTGTGGGTGATTTTAGTGGAAGAGGCACCACGGGAGGTGGAATTAGAGGTTGAGACCTTTTGACCACTTGTTTTCTAGGTAGTACAGCTTTAGGTTTGGATTGTACCTTCTTTGGTAAAGATGTGTCAGATGAACTAGCGGTTGAAGGTGTTGTAGGTTTAACTACCTCTATGGAGGGTAGTGGAATTTTGGACTTTGGTTGTACCTTCTTCAGTAAAGGTGAAGGAAAAGTACGTGATGTAGAAGGGAATGCAGATGGTGAAAGAGGATGAGTTAGCCAAGGTGATAATAGAGGTGCGGTGAAGGCTGTGGAAAGAGGCAAGGTGGAAGGTATTAGTTGAAGAGAAGGAAATATCATAGGTAATGATGAGGCTACTTGAAGTGGTGTGGGTATAGGTGGTAAAAAATATGCAGGTGATGGTGAAGGTGTATGTTGTGTAGGTAATTTGGGTGTAACAGAGGCTCTTGAAGAGGAGGTGGGCTGTTGTGTTTTAAGTTTACCTGGGGTAGGAGGCTGCTTGGCCAAGGTTGATGGGTGAGGTCCTAGGATAGATGGAAGTGGTGAAGGTGAAAGAGGGGTAGTAGGAAAAACCATTATATGCAGCCTACGAGGTTGGTTCTTCCTCTTAGGTGGGGGAATAGTCTTTTTGATGGCCTGTGAGGATGTGGCTAAATCTAGTTTGACAGGGGGTGGACTAGGCTTGATGTCAGCATGATTCCCAAGGTATGGGTAGATTTGGATATAGGCGAAGGTGTAAGTTGTTTACGTGCAGGTGGTTGTGGAGGTAATGCTAGAGGTGTAAATGTGGGTGAAGGTGATGTGGAAGATGTCATCACAACTACCTTAGGTATGATGGATTTCATCGCTCCAAAAAAATTTGGGTAAATGGTAGAAGTATCAGTGGATGAAATTTGCATTTGAGTTAAAACAGGCATTCGAAGGTGCCCCAAACCATGGAATGATCAACGTAGTCTAAGTGGTCCACAAAATGTGAGAATGGCATGGTAGTAAAAGGAACCAATGTTGATTTCATGGTAACTCCCATAAATAAATTTGGCACCTGTGAAACAGGGAAGTGATTAGCTTCTGACTCTATGGGTAGAAGAGATGAGAGAAAATCAAGTGGATATTTGAAAGATGGTGGAGAATTATCTTCGACCAAAAGGCACACTATCAATGGGTCATCCACGTGTTGGGGAGAAGATAGGGTGGATGAGGTAGGTTCTTCTTTTGGTGAAGAGGAAGGTAAACATGACTCTCCCGTGGGTAGGAGAGTTAATATTGTGGGTTGTTCATCAGATTGAGAGGTGCATGGGGAAAATGCATTGGAATATATGGTGGACTCCTCTTTGGGTGCAGGGGGAGATGAGGGAGACTCCTCTGTGGGTAAAGGAGTAGATGGCACAAGTTCCTTTGTGGATGAAGGAGCTCGTGCAAGAATTTATTCAATAGATGAAGTAGGAGGAAACTATGTGGAAGGATCTGGTAAGATGTCAAAAACAACATGAACCTCATGGATATTACCATCATTGGCTGAGGAATCACCGGTTTGGTTGGATGAGGGGGTGTGATTCGGGAATGTCTTCTTGAAGATATGAAGGTTCTGGTTAGTCGGTACATTCGAATTGTCCAAGACGAGATCTCCTTTATCTAACATTTCTTGGACAATGTTTATTAAAGTGATACAGTTACCATCATTATTCCTTGAATGCAATGGTAATTACAGTAATCATTTTTCATTGTACCATGTGGGCACAGGGTGAGAAGGGTCAAAAATAGTATGTGATTTTACGGGTTAAAGGGTAATGGCTCCATATTTTAAGAGTTTTTCCAAAGTGGCAGAGTAAGGCTCTCCTATGGGGGCATACTTGCATTATTCTCTTCTAAACTGAAAGGTCTCGACGGGGGAGAAGTTAGACGAAGGTTTTTCTTGGTTAGATGGATGAGACAGGCTAGATTTTAAAATGACTGCGTTGACAAACCCCTTGGTTTTAGAATAATTATTTTGGGGTTTGGAAGAATAATAAGTATAATTTGATTTGAACACAATGTTTTTGATACGTAGTTATAGCTTCTTTTCTTCAAGGGCATGAATTTCCAGCTTCCGAGCCATGGTTAATTCCTCATCAAAGGTGCGGAAGGTTTGGACCTAGAGAGTTGGTGATATATGTCTAGCACAAGCCCTGGTAAACAATTCTATTAATTTTTTTTGTGGTAATTGGAATGTAAGTTGGTTAATCATGTTGCATCATCAAGTGAAAAAATCTGTGATAGACTCGTCTTCATACTGGCGTGTGGCATATAAGTCAGTCATGGAGACTTTCTTGATAATATTAATAGAAAATTGGTCAAGAAAATCTTGAGCAACTTGGTTAAATGAGAGGAAAGAATGTCTAGGTAAAGGACTATACCAATCCAAAGCGGGTCTCGTCAATTACATTGGAAATGTTCGAATCAGCAACACATCATCGTGAGCAATTAGGTAGAAGTCATGTTTAAAAGACCGCAAGTGTTGTTATGGATCCTCTTTGCTATTGAACCAGTTGAATTTTGGCATTTCCCAATGCATAGGGTACGGGTGAATAGGAATGGATGGGTGAATAGGCTCATTGCAAATCTCGTCATATGTTAGAGAGTTATGTGAACCTGAGACAGATGCACCCAATGTCTACATCTTTTCCATCATCATTTTGATTAGGTCATTAGTGGGTTGTGATGATGGGGTGCCCCCTAAAGAATGAGGGGGTAAATAAGATTGGTATGAGGTATACTGCATCCCAGTGTGTGGCGGTGCGGTGTACAAAAATTGTGATGGAGGTATATGAGAGGGAATGGAGGTGGAGGGGAAGTAACCAGAGTAAGCAGTAGGGGAAATAGGTGGTTGTTAGTAATACGTATATGTAGGTGGGGTGGATGTAAAGACCCTATTGTCGATTAGTGGAAGAGACTGGAGGATAGAAAGGATGAGGTTTTGTAAGTGTGGGTTGCCGACACCAAAGGTAGCTAGGATATGATAGGTATATAGTCAGTCGAAGACATGGGCATGCCTATACTAAGGGTTGTGGATGTAGGCACAATGAATGTTGTAGGGGCGATGAATGTCATGGGTGTGATAGATGTTGTAGGTACAATAGATATTGATGAGGCGGGGTCAAGCTAAGAAACAAAAGGTTGTAAAGTGGAGGTAGTCAGGGCAATGTTGGTAGTGGCGGAGGAAAAAGTGGGTGCAAGTGTAGGTGGGATGGATATGAACATGCCGTAGATAAGTTTCCCATATGATTCATGAGTGGATGAATGGGATAAATAATAATGTAAAGCGACGAGGTTCTAATTAAGGATTTTAGTGAACTCCTTGTCACCAGTGCTAATGGTGATAGGCTGAATGGAATCCATAGGTGATAGAATGGAAGGTGGCAATGGGCTAGGTGGGAGTGGTTGAAGGATAACATGGAATATGATGGCGTTAGCTTGGCTATGAGTCAAGACCATGTGGGTTAGCATAGATCTAGTAAGTTGATCTCTGTAGATGACACAGAAGAACAGTGGATAAAATAGTTCTGGGAGGTGAAAATTGGTTGTTGTTTTAACTAAAAAAATTAAAGCATGGGAACCAATGGTAGTTAGGGAGCCGATGTTGGTGATAGAGGGTAACCAATGATGGTTAGGGTGACCGATATCAGTTACTGTGGAAAATTAAAATCTTTGCAAATGTGGCAATAAATGATGAAAATGAATAAAATTTGGGTTTGACAGCGATTTCAAAGACCCAGAGGTATGGTGAAGTATCTGAGGAACACTAGAGAGAACAATAATGTGATGAGTGTTACTTTGGTTAAAATGACCAAAATAGAAGGAAACTGACAATGGTCAAGTAAACCGATGACGATCATATGAGTAAATAGATGACATTCATTGGACTAATGCCGGTCACTATGAAATTTGAAAATATGGAAAAATTGAATTTAGTGACTTAGATCCAATAAAAGACCAACCCATAAACCTGAGTATGGATATAATGAACCCTTACACACTCAGAAAAAGTTAGAATACACCAACTATGATTATGGAGTGTGAAAGGAAGAAAGAAAGGAGAATACGACCTCTCACCTTAAAACACAAATCAAGAAAAAACTAGTAAACATGAAATCTTATATTGTTGATTTTATGTTTCAGCTTATGCCATTTAGGACTGACTTATGAATAGAGAAGAGTTCTTGTTTTTATAAAAGGTGCCCTATGAAAAGCCAAGAACTAAGGATGGTTTCAGGTAAATTTTTGGTGAGGGGGGTCCTTTCTCTAAGATAATGACTGGACAGAGAAACCAGCTTGGTGCCCACTGTCAATCCTCTGATCGTGTGATCATTGACAACTTCTTCTGGGCAGGATGTTGTTTAATAAAATGTGTAAATTATTTCATGTGGTTTGGTGTAGAGAAGAGAGTGTGCTCTATGATTCAATTAGTCAACCATCAACTAGGCATGACTTCCAGCATATATGTTGCCCTCAATTTAATGTGAGCTACAATGTAACATACCAAAATGAAATGCAAATGTTTTAAGCCCAAATCCAATATTAAGTTAGATGTAGCAAATAGAGAACAAGAAGAGGAATGTTCTTTCACTAAATGTAATACAGTAGAAAGGAAGACGTGTTCCTTTTAGGGCACCAAAAGCACAATTTCTTTAGACAATAGAAAGAAGGAGAAGATTTTAAGGGAGAAATTTTAATGTGAGTTTTTCTGAAAAGAAATAAACACTCAAAATGCACCCTATAAAATGGACAATGAAAATGAAACACAAAAATGGTCCCACCGGGCATGCCAAAATGTTTCACCGAATTTTTGTATGATAAAATAGATAAGGTAAATAGTTGAGGAATACCTGTTATTACATTGGTCGAAGGTTGAGTGCACACGTTTCTGATTTTTTATCCAAGCTGATTGTGTGAGCTTACTTTTGGCTAGGAGGAACTACTTGTAATACAAAGCAAGATCACAAGATACAGTTAGTGGACTGCCTAGCAGCCCAAGTGATACTTGAGGGTTGTCAATCCATATGTCTTTAGGTTTCTCAGACTACTATCTGTGTCAATCCAATTAAATGCTTGTATAAGTGACAGAGTTGGGAAAGTCTATAGAATATCAAAAGTGAGGTTGTAGGTGGGTATCAGTTTTGGGAAGATTTTGGTGAGATATGGGATAAGTTTGGGTAGACTAAGGATTGATTGGGCTTGTTGGTTAAAAAGAGTGAAATCACACAGATATCAACGTCAGTCTGGTGATCGATGCCACTAAAGAGAGGTGATCGACGAAGGTTAAGGTGACCAACATTGGTAGGGGCAATTTAGTGGTAATTAAATAAAATTAGTTCTAGACTTCTCTGTGATTGTATAGAGAATGAAGGGAGGATGGTTGGGTTCATAATAATACCAAGGAGACTCAAGAATGCATAGAGGTCAGGTATGGAGAGCCATAAGGTCGTGGGTGGTTGGACGGGTAGATTGGTGAGAAGGTGGGGATGGAGGAATGTAAGAAGGAATAAGATGTAATAACAAAAGGATAATGAACCTAAATTTTAAGCGAGTACAAAATGATGAAAATAAAATACACATACTTACATTTTCAGGTCTGGTAGGTAAAGGAAGTGGTTGATCTATGTGTGTTTGCTTGGGCATGTGGTTGAGTATATCTCGTTGTTTGGATGCTGAGAAGTCTCTAATTTGTGCTTGAATGCAATAGAACTCTTTGAACTCCAAAATGGCCAACCTCCGTAAAAGGTTGTAAAACTATATATAAGGTAACCGATGATGGGATGGGTGATTGATTTTGGTTGAGGGTTAACCGACATCGGTTAAAGCGGGAAATCCTAGGTTTGCCAAAAATAGTAAAATCTTTGCTATTTTTGGCATACCCCGATTGTCAATCTGGGTCTCAAGTGAGGGTTAGCATTTAGATAAGCATGAGTGTTGTTGGAGAAGGAATATGAATTTAATTTTAGGGTTTGAAAGAGTCCAATTTGGTTAAGATAAGTAGAGACTCGGTCTTAGTTAATTAATAGACTAAGAATAAGTCCATGGTGAGGTGTCTAGGTGAGGTGTAAATTAACTTAATTAAAGTAATTAAATTAATTAATAATGTGAGGATGAAAATTAATTCAATTGTAAGTAATTAAATTAATATGAATGTGGGGTAAGGATTCATGGTTAGGTGAATATGTTACATTAGTTGATTAAAGGGGACCAAGGGGAGTGTGACCCAAATTTGGTGTCTACAAGTATCATGTTTGATGATGTTATATGGGATCCTTGAGCATGGTCAAGCATGGATGGTCATTTTATGAGTGTTATAGTTGGGTGAGAGTCCCACCATGGACCAAGATGTGTGTTAGAGGTGTACTAGTGTCTGCATTGAGTCATCATGGCTAGCTCATGGTTTTTCATGGTATGAAGAGGTCATTATAAGCCTATTACTAGTCCTAGACCATGCAACATGAGTTGGAGGTATGATTTTTGAAGAAAGGTTGGCATGGTTAAACATGAAATCAATATGGTGACATTGTATATGAAGTGTACAAGGATTTTTAGGTTGGTTATAAGAGGTTTAGTGATGTTTTATGGTCGTTGGGAAGCAAAAAGGTGAAGACATGATATGAAAACACAAGTAAGTCATTGTGTTTGGATATTTCTAGGAATATTTGAGAATGTTAGTTAGCTTGGTCAGTTATAGGATGTTTTCATGAAGATTAATGAAAAAATTTAGGTCAAAGTGAAGAATATTTTGTAAGATATGTCATTTTTAGTAAAACTAGGTTTTTAAAAGTGTATTTTGGTGCTAAAATTTTACATTATGATGCTCGTTGTGAATTGTGTGCTTTGCATGGGATGTAGAATTTTGGGGGGATGTTTTTCTGTTGAGCTAATAATATTTTCAAAAAGTAATTAGGTGGTTTTATTGTCAAGTTTTTATGAATGATCGTTAAGAAGATAAGTTGCTTTGAAACCCTAGCAAAACTCTCCTTCTATAGAAACTTGGAAGATTTTCATTTTATGATATTTAAAATGTATTGGAAAGAAAAATTGATGCATCGGGGTTGAAGATTATTCTTATATGCTCATTTTTCGTATGGTTTGGTGGTCCAACTATTTTGGGAAGAGAGAGAAAAACCCTAGTTTTTTGGGCTTTGACAGTTTCAGGGCTGAGATGGAAGTTCCAGAATGAAAACTAAATTGTTCCAAAATACTTGGGAGATGTGCTACATAGAAATGAAAAAAATTAGGCATGTTTCTTCCAGAATTTTTTTTTACAGGTGCTCAAAGTTATCCTATTGATTTTTGCCTTAAGGGCTAAAATGGCAGTCTCTTGGTTTGAGGTGAGTTTGATGAAATTACTAATGGAAATGATGTTTTTAGTCATGTAAAATTGTTATAAACATGATATGATGTGTTTAAGCTCTTGTTTTGATGTGTTGAAGTGATTTTCAGCTGAAGACCTATTGGCTTGGAAAGCCCTAGTTGGCTTATTTGAGAAGGTGATTGAAACACGTGTGTTGGGTGAAATTTATCCACATGACCTATGCATGTTAGTGCTTGTATATGTTGGTAAAAGTGTCCCTAAAGTTTTATAGGTGATGAATAAGCTCAGAAGTTAATTTGGAGGTATTTGTGTGTGTTTCTCTCAAGACTAGTTCTTGAGTCCTTAGAGCTTGAAAGAACAATTGCAGAGATTGACTTGGTTTAAGGCCTTCCACTACGAGTTGGAAGAAAATGTAAGATATTATGGAAATTAGACTCAACTAAATTTAAAATGGTATATTTTTTGTCTCTTGATGAAGATTTTTTATAGCTGAACCAACTCATTTTTGAAGACCTAATTATGGGGTGTTGAAGCCAATTTGGAGAAGTTGTAGAGTTTGAATTGTTTGGAGCTCCTCTAGTTGTATTTGAATGAAAAAGTGAGTTGTTATAGAAAGTAGAATCAGATATATTTCCAATGGTATATGACTTGATTCATAATGACATGATTTTTGATATGTCAATTGGGCCGCTCTTCAGGACTAAAATTATGGGGATTGAATACCTAGTGGGGTTTGCATCCTTCTTGGTGAGTTTCATGGTGGAGTTGGATGTTTTGGTGCTTCTTGAGATTTTTTATGATGATTAAGACATGTGTATGACTTGTTTAGAGCTGATGGATCCTTGAAAAATCTTTTTAAAGACCTTGGATCTATTGGAACATTCATTGGTGCTTCAGAATCTTGTATTTGAGCTTTCTTGTGTTCTTGGAGTTTGTTCATGATTTTATGACCCCTTACGACCCTTTTGGTCCTTTGTAGTTGTTTTTATGATGTTATTCTTATGTTTTTGAGTTAGGTTGATCAACCAACTTGGTCATCACCAACCCAAGTGTGTTTTGGAGTTGAGATTGCTATATAAGCATGTTAAATGAATCATGTGTGATTAGTTGAGCCAAGGGGGAAAAGTGTGACCTATAGATGAGTGAAGGAGAGCATCAAGGGGTTAAGAAAAAATATAAGAAAATCCATGAATACCTGAAGAATATTGAAGACCAGATGTACAAGTCATATCGATACACTAAGCCTATGAAGAAGAGAGGTTGAGCGAGTTAGAGAAGAGCTTGTTTGGATGAGGGTTTGGTGTGTTTAAAGAAGTTGTGAGATGAAATTGGATCACTATCAGTTGTGAGACCATAATTTCATCAGTGATAACTCATTTCTAGGTGGTTGAGTTACTACTTAATAACTTAGGGGGTTGTAGCCTCCTTATGGGGTTGGTGCCTCACTAAACTAGGGGTTGGTGCTCCTTGTAGGGTTGGTGATCTAATAAACTTGGGGTTGGTGCTCCTTGTGAATTTAGTGCTTCATTAAATATCTTTTATTTGAGTAATATAATAATATTTTTAGTGGTTTTTCTTCTCCTTATGTGATTCCCACTTAATTGTTGTCTCCTTGTGTACTCTCTTGTTCTTTCTCTTATGTATGGATGATTCAATGTTTAAGTAAACATTCATATGGTTAATGTTTGGTTAAATGGTTGTATGAATGATAATGAATGATGAATGGAAATGGAATAAATTTTTAATTGACTGATTAACCCCCCCTCTCATTCCCTTGTGATTCCAATAGTACCGACTTTCATAATAGTCTTGAGGTCGGATTTACGATTGAGTAAATGTGATATCTTTGATTAATGGAGATATGCTATTATAAATGCAACATATCTCATTACAAAATGTAACATAAGAAGAAGAAAATATAAAGTGTATTAAAAAAAAGTATTTCTCATATTATTAAATTCTTACAAAATTGTTTCATTTGGTATCATAGAATCCATAGTCTTGGGAAGTATTATGGTGGGTTATATTCTTGAAGGATATTTACCAAAATCATGGCCACCCCAATGCATGAAATATTTTTATGGTTTACTTTATAGAGTGTTTATCTTTCACCAAGTTTCCATTTAGTGTGGAGAGTGTATAGGTCCATCCAATCATATTTTCATGATTTTTTAATGGAAAATTATTTTGAATTATGATGTACTCACTATCAAAACACCATTTTTATATATCTCATATTGGAATTCACTCTTCTAGTTCATAGCTCATAAAAATGGATCATACAAATTTATTTTTTACCATATGAACTCGCAACATCAACTATTGTTTGTAATTTCATATATATTAGATTGGTTTCATAAATTCACAACAAGTTGTTTCTGGATAACTAATAGCTTCAACAACTTTTTCATATCTTGGTTTTATCTTAAGGGAAAATTTCAGCCCATCTTAATTCTCTTGTCTTGTAGCATATTATTTTTCCTTAAATAGTTGTTGATTCAGTGGCATCGCACCCCTTAGATTTTGTATTACTCTCATTTCCCTTGTTTCCTCATAGTCAACCATGCAACATCATTGTAACTAATATTTCATGTGTGTCGCTATGTCTTGCTGTAAGTGTTATTCGAAGTGGGTTCCCCTTATCCTGACTCAAGGTCAAGGTAGGTCCCTTATATAAAGGGAATTCAATCAAAATCATAATATATTATTCATTTAATGATGTTTTGAATTATCTTTAGTGTGTGATTACATGGGTGTTACTTACCCCTAGTTCAAAGAGGTTATGTAATTGTAACTATTTGTTAGTTAATGTGAGATGTGTCTAAGACAAGTTAAGCATTGTAATATTGATATATCACGATGCTTTTTGTATAATCAAGTATTTAAGATGATTGAATTTATAGAATTATATATATAATTGTAAATATTTATCATATTAGTAAATAAATTTATAAGAAATTTAAAATAATAATGGTAATAAAAATATAAATAATAAAATAATAAAAAATAAATACATAATGTAAATAAATAAATTTCGAATATTTAAAAATAGAATTTTTTCAGTATTACAATGGCATGTAGCAAGAGGAAAGTAAGGTGATGAAGTGTTAAAGGTAGGTGGCGGCTGTAAGTATTGGAACCATGTCATTCATGAGCCATCCTGACCTTGTGCAAAGTGCAAAGTTGGGGAGTGTGCGATATTGATATTTTTGAGAGGTTCGTAGGAACTTACAAACCCCTTCCCTACCATGTTGATGGTAAAACAACACAATTAATTTCTATAGTCACAAAATCATGCACTTTAGGCATATTTAGCATGGTCTTATACTACTATTTAGAGGGTTATCAAGTGAAGAAAGTACTAATTAATCCCACCTTTTGGTCATCTTATTTTTACCTTTTATTTCTTCATTCCTGCATATTTTCCTATGCATGCCCACCTATTTCATAATTGTCACGTCATTTTATCATAAACCAGGGTGCCTAGGCCTGTACTGGGGCACCCTGGTCCCACCTAGGGCGCCCCAATCCATGTTCCACTTTCCCACCTCTTTTTGAGCCTCTTCTATCTGTTTTTCATCCTTATCTTCTTCCTAGTTATCCATGTTGGGGTTAATTACGAAATTAGAGCAAGAGAACCTTATAAATATAAAGTTATGAGACCATAATGAGTGTCCTAGCGTCACATACTACTATCACTCCATCTATAGTTGCATCCATTACATCACTTGTATCCACATAGTGGCATGCATCATGGCTAGGATATCTGCATCAACACACACAACATAGGAGGAGGGATTCTATTCTATTCCATACACACATACTATTACATTTTTCTATAGATATTATTTCTCGTTACTACACAAATTGTGACTGGCATAAGAGACCTAGGGCACAACATGCACACACACACACCAAAAATACATTTGGGTTTGAAATGTAGTGCAACGCTCAAATTAGTAATCCCACTATTGTGGCAGCTGAGGTCAGTCTGACCCATTCATTTTTCATCTTTTGTTTTTAGGGTTTTGATACTTCTTTGTCTTTTATAGTTCATTCCTTCATCTTTCATTATTTCTCATACCTGACGCAGTTCATCAGATCCAGTGTGACAAATAAGGAATATTTTAGGGCATCTTATGACACTGTTGAAATTAGATTTTGAAATTTTATAGAGACAAGGGAACCTATTCTGTAGACCAGGGGGTCCGAGTACTTCCCTGGGATATGCAGTCTCCTTATATCTTCCAGATCTGGCCTTTACGAGACCTCTGAGTGATCATTCCTACTTTTGGAATCTGCAGTCAGACCTGCAAAAACCTACAATAGTCTCTAGCAATAAACTAAATCCTTTTCTTTTACATCCTTGCACATTTAGGGTTTTATTTCATTTAGTATAATTATTTAAAATCATTTCATATTTCCTTAGCATAGTTTACAGTGTTTTAGTCCTCCTATATTAGATTAACTATTCTTATATTTTTCCCCTAGTTTAGTTGATTTTAGTTAATAAAATTTCATATAGGTTAGTTTAATTTTTAGTTAATCATTTTGGTGAACCTGACTCTCTTCACACTTAGGATCCTCATTTTCCCCTATCGTGGGTCATCAATTCCCCTTATCTGATTTGCTTAATAAACATCCTACTTGCCAGGCTATTTTCCAAAGCACCTTAGACACCAAGTATTATGATGAAAATATTCCTCTGCATAAATTAAGTGTTATGCTTCATTGTTTCTTTGTTGACCCTAACCTTGGTGACCCTCCATCTAACCAACCCATATTAGACTCGATTCAGGCCTTACATGCAAAATTTGTTGTCATGGAATCCACAATCACATCTATTAGATCTGAAGGTCAACCGTCTAAGGATGCTTCTCAATCACATACATCCTCTGTACAATCTATGGAATCAATGATCACATCTCTTAGATCTGAAATCCAACAAACTTAAGGATGCTTCTCAATCACATACATCCTCTATGCAATCTATGGAATCTACGATCACATCTCTTAGATCTGAAATGCAACAACTTAAGGATGCTTCTCAATCGTATACATCCTCTATGCAATCTATGGAATCAACGATCACATCTCTTAGATATGAAATCCAAAAGCTTAACTATGCTTCTCAATCACATGTTTGTGATCCTTCTACATCTTATATGCAATCTATGTCCATTACATGTCATCTAGTTGAACCTCAAGACATTTCATTACATGGACCTCTCATATTTGAGAATAATACCATGCCACATGCAATCCTTACTAAAATCCTTAGTTGTCAGTTGATCACTCTACCACCTACTCATTACTATTCTCCTTGTCTATTAGCAAAATATCTAGGTCATCCATATTGTAATTATCATCAAATCAATGGACATAATGCAAATGATTTCCACACTATGCGTCACCTAATACAAAGCCTTACACATCAAGGTATTATTTCATTTAGTACACAACATCCCCTTCCAAAATTCACACCCACATGGACTCCTAAGTCTATTCCTTCCTCGATTAGTCAAGCTCAATCTAAGCAAACACCTACAACTACTAGCGAGTCTCCCTCTACTCTTTCTAAGGATATTTTATATACTCCTTTCATTCATTACATGCATGATGTTGATAATCATTCACATGATCATATTGCTTCTTCTCCTAGTCAGAAAAATACTATTGTTACATCCCATGGATCTCCTATTTCTGATGTTACTTCTTCTCCACTTACTGAGCATTACTATACCACTTCTCATACACCTTCTTTGGTTATTCAAGTACCACCTAAGTAATCACCTAAGCAATCACCTACACTATCCCCAAGTCAAAAAAGTCAACCACCTATAAATATTAGTTCACAAACCACTCCTACTAGGTCATCTACTACATTACCAGATAAACCTAAGCAGTCTCCCTTGAGACTTAGTGCAACATGGACTCTTCCCAAATCTACACTCTAAATAATTAATTTTTTCAAAGCAACTAATCCTCCTCTTAGTGCTTACGATACATTTTCACTTTCACCACCACCACCTAGTTCTGCAATTTTTTTTCAACAAGGTCCCACCACGCGTAAACTTGGCCTTTGGTAGGTGACTCTCGTTACTTTACCTTCCCGATGATGCACACTTGTGCTTTGGTTCACACTTGACTATTGAGAGATTACCATTACATTGAACCCCACACACCACACACTACACCATAGGAACTACATATTACATTTCATCCTACATTGCGCGTCATACACCATTCAATCTATACTTATTTCTACATTATGCTAGTCTTCACCTATGCATTACATTCATTCAAATACCCACACACTTTGTCACATTATACACTGCACGTTTTCATATCCTACATTTTCTATATTATACTAGTCGTCTTTACCGATGAGTCTAGTTTTACATTTCATCCCTACATTCTACATTTTTCTAGTCCTTACCTTATGCACCACATACATCATTAGGCTATCCACACATAACCTATACATAATCATACTACACATTCCCACATACATTCTACATACTTTGCTAGATTACATTACATATGGGTCTAGCTTTACATTATATCATTACATATTCCATTTCTATATAAACTTATTATTGCACTTTACACATTACACACCCTACACACCCTATATTACATTACCCACACCACACATTTACAAAACCTACTCATCACATGGTCATCTATTCTCACTACCACCTATACTACATTGTAAATATGTGTTGCGCTTACCACCCTATGACACACTTTAGTTCCTCGGTCCATACTCGACTGCCAAGGGTTTACCAATCAAATGGACATTACACTCACCATGCGACATTTCCTCATGCAACATTTCCAACTTAGTGACATATGTTTTAGGCTAAATTTTCACATATTCTATCATCTTGTAGTGGTATACACCTTAGATTACATCACCACTCCCTCCTTTCATCATGTAATGATATACGCTTAGGGGTAAATCATCATTCATCCTTCCATCCCATAATAACATATGTTTAGTGGTCAATCATCACCCATACTTTCATCTTATAATAATATATGCTTAGGAATAAATCATCACTCATCCTTCCATCCCATAGTGATATACACTTAGGGATAAATCATCACTCATCCTTCCATCCCATAATGATTTACTATTAGTGTTAAATCATTGCACATCTTGTCATCTTATAGTGATATACGCTTAGGCTAAACCATCACTTATCCATTCCACAAGTCGTGATATATGCTTTGGCTATAGGTTTCACACGCATATCCCCACATGTCACATCTTATCACCATTACATATACACACTCATTACAATGCACTAGACACACAACCAATACTACTTGACTATTTATCGATGACACACTCTCATTTATAGTTCATTCTTTACTGATGAGGGGGAAAATACAATAAACCTCATTACCTAAAGTTCCATTCACTCGGGGGGCATGTGGATCCTATAATTCCATCTTACATTTCATTGCATCCATCCACAACATACTACATTTTCTTGGGGTCATTCACTCTTGTTTACTAGTGTTTTACATGATCACTTTACTACACATGTTAGATTAATTTCATATATTTCATTATCTATATCATCCACACATGCACATTCATTCCTTTGTTTAGTGTGATCGCAGATACAGGAATTTTACATGTAGCATGGATACTAGCCTTCTACCCTTCCTACACTGGTCGTTGGGGGTATCCACATCCATCGTATCCAAGTGTTATTGTTTCATTTTGTACTTAGCACCTTATATTACCTACTCATACACGCTTTGACATATTGGTTATTTCTCTAACATGCTAATGCTAACGGGTGTTCCATGTGCAACACTTGTTTTGTAATATTACATGTTTCCATGACTACTTGTTTGTTTATCTCTATTTTTCTTCGAATGTTTGTCATTGTGTGTGGGATTTTCCCTATGTTTGTGTGCACACTTATTTTATGTTTTTGGCCATCATGGCATTGCGTGTCTTTTAACATCATGAGTGATGTCCCCTGTTTGCAATCCGCTTTATATGGCTTCCTTGTTTCTTACGTGTTTACACTACTATGCTTGGTAGTTATTACATTGTCTATGCATTTTACACTTGTCTTATTACATACATGTGTTTTTGGACTAACACTTGTTTGGCTAGACATCCCATTTTGTGTGTGCCTTATTTTCTACCAAGTTCTTTCCATTTCCCCCTGCAGGGCGGAGTTCTACAGGTCAGAGTATGGTAGGTCCTCTTTTGGGGACGCATTCAACTTTTAGCAATGTCGCATGTGCCCCCAAAGAGGGGGGCATTATTGAGGATTTTACATACTAACACAACGTATTTACACCAGTTCAATATAATGTACTTTCTGCCCTTGGCATTGTAGGTTTACATACAGTGAGTGAGTTCAGACCAGTCTGCGAACTCTATACACAACGGCCTCTATAGGACATGGTGTCTTTTGGCATTTTTTGGAAGCAATTATAGGCTTGGGGGTTATAGTTGGTGTGCCTCTCTACACTACTTCATCCAGTTGGCGTTAGATCTCCCAAAAAACTAAGACACTATAGATGTCTCTTCACACATTTCAGCAAAAGTAGTTAGAATTTGAGGATGCAGAGCATTTCCTCCTTACACTTCTTCAGCTAGGGTGGTGTGAGATCACCCAAAAAATTCGTGACAGTACAAGATATTCTTCTACACTCTTTTTCTCGACATGGATAAGGTGCACATATTTCATTTACTTTTTCATTCAGTGTATTTTACATAGTGTATTTGACATTTACATACATACATATTTCACTACTTGATTGTTTTCTCCTTGCAAGTCCAGTCATATGAGAAACAAGCAGTCAAATTAGGGGTAACAATAATGAAGATGATGATGGCACAATGACAATACACTGTGATGGAACTTGCCTTTACTAACCATGTAGTTACAATACACACTGCAATAGCTACACATGTGTTTTTCTCTAGGTCCACTCTCATCACTTTTTATGCGCATTTTTCATCTTTATAATCCATGCTCCTCCACTTTTTCTTTTTTTTCATTCCACGCTTGATTCTATTCCATCGACATGTCTTCTACTAGACTCTACATGGCTATCAAGTACGCATCTCTATCTACTTTATATTACCAAGAGTTTTGTTCACCAACATAAAGTGGGGGGGAAATGTAGTCACAAAATCATACACTTTAGGAATTATTTAGCCCAGTCTTATACTACTATTTAGAGGGTTATCAAGTGAAGAAAGTACTAATTAATCCCACCTTTTGGACATCTTATTTTTACATTTTATTTTATCATTCCCACGTATTTTCCTATGCATGCCCACCTATTTCGTAACTGTCCCAGCATTTTAGCCTAAACTGGGGCGCTCAGGCCTGTACTGGGGTGCCCTGGTCCCACCTGGGGCACTCTGATCCATGTTCTAATTTCCCACCTCTTTTTGGGCCTCTTATATCCATTTTTCATCCTTATCTTCTTCCTAGTTAGCCATGTCAAGGTTAATTACAGAATTAGAGTAAGATAACCCTATAAATATAAAGTTATGAGACCATAATGAGGGTCCTAATGTCACATACTACTATCACTCCATCTAGATTTGCATCCATTACATCACTTGCATCCACATATTGCCATGCATCAAGCATAGGATATCTAAATTGACACACACAACATGGGGGGGGGGGGGGGATTCTATTCTATTCCATGCACACATACTATTACATTTTTCTATAGATATTATTGCTCGTTACTTCACAAAGTGTGACTGACACAAGAGCACCTAGGGCACGACATGGACACACACAAGAACAAAATTTGGGTCTAAAATGTAGTGCAATGCTCAATTTAGTAAGCCCACTATTGTGGAAGTTGAGGTCAATCTGACCCATTCATTTTGCATCTTTTATTTTTTATGGATTTGATACTTCTTTTTTATTTTACAGGTCATTCAACATCATCTTGCATTCATTTGGTGCATTCATACATGGTGTAGTTTAGAAAATCTAGTGCAAAAAACACCAAGGATTATTTTAGATTATCTTCTAACACTTAAAAGAATCAGAGTTTCGAGCTTTTTCAGGGACTTAGGTGCCTATTCTGCCATACCAGGGTACCTTGGGGCGCCCCGGTCCCTTCCTGGGCACTTCAGTCTCATTCATATCCTCTAGATCTGAGCATTTGTGGGACCTATGAGTGCAGTCATTCCTACTCCCAGAATCCACTAGTCAGACCTGTGACACTCTGCGATAGTCATCTAGCAATCTAGCTGAGTTCATTCCTTTTACATCTCTCCTTCACATATCAGGTTTTTATTTCATTGGGTAAGTGCAACAAGTTGGGGGATCATTCATATTATCTTAGCATGGGTCATAATTTTTTAGTCGTACTATATTAGCAAATAACTATCATAATAGTTTTCAACTATGTTAGTTGATTATTAGTTAATGCATACACTCAAATATGTTAGAAAAAATTATAGTCAATATGAATTGTAGACCTCTAGAATCTAGTTTCTAAACTACAATTTTCCATGTTAGTTTAAAAATGGACAAGTTTGGTCTATGAACTGCAACACTCAACATTCAATGACTTGGATATTTTTTTTTTTAATGGTAACTCTATAAGATTGTAGTACCATTTGCCCGTGATTTAGATGACCAAAAATTGATATATCCCTATCATTCTCACCATATCGTGAAAATGTGTTGGAAGTGCCGCTATCTATCTTGGGATAGATTTTATTTTGACAACCTTTTTTGATGAAATCATTTTATCGTTTTTATGATTTACTTCCGTGAAAGTGGTCTGAAAACATATAAGAAAACGAAGCACTTCATCCGTTTGCGCGCCATAATGGTGTCCTCAAAAAATGGGTGAAACTTATCAGATAATTTTCGTCTATCCTGAACTCCTGTAGTGATAATCTTCATATAGGACAAGAGGTTTGAAGTGACCATTTCTTGTTTCAAATACTTTTTGCCACCTTCTGACAAGTGAAACTAAATTTACAGTCTTAAACGTATGACATGAAAATTGCATTGTGGAAAAAGTGTCTTAACCCACATTTTGACTATTAGTAAATAAACCTTATAAAGTATGATATTTATCATATTCTATTCACTTAAAAATAAATATTTCTACAAATCTAATAGTCTCCCCTATGCGATGGTACCATTTATGTTATGACATATTTTTGGAAGATATAATTCGGCATGAATTCATAGTTCATGGACAGACTAACATTTGATGTTTTGCTATTTTTGATGTACAATGTGCAAACATTTGATGTCCACTTTTTTGTCCCCCATACTTGCTAATACTTACCCTATCTATTAGTTTAATTATTCATTTACTTGATATTACTTGATAGAAAAGACACCAAATTTAAGTGGGGGGATAAACCTCCTAGGAAAAAACTCCACTGATAAAGCACTGTCTTAGTATTAAGTTATTTATCAGTTTTTTAACACCAACACTTCCACTTCGCTCCTTAGTCTCACAGTAACAATTGCATTCCATTTTTGTCGCAATTATAACAGCTCGCTTACATAAGTTTTTGAGCATAAGTATAGAAGTCAATAGAATCTAATCTACATTTGCAATCCCGTGAGATTTTCCATCAGTCTGATCCCGTGAGCGATCATCTTATTTATATAGTATGGGTGAATGGTTATACTGAATCTTCACTCTTTTTTAAGCTGTGACAGGTCGAGCCTAAGTTTATGCCCAAATTAATTTTAATATGCAAGGGTCCATGAACTAAGTGGCTCATCCAAATGGTATCCTGACTTGACATTAATCAACCCTAAAACTCCCCCTTAATGTTAAGTGGGGAAATAAAGATAATATTAGACATGCCAATTTGGACCTTTTTTCTACAAAAAGATTTATAGATCCTTGAATCAGAACAAGTGATTCAGAAGCTAGCTAGTTTTGAACCAGGGAAATCATCCATGATCTTCTCATATTGAAAATTCTTAAGACAAAAGTGCTTTACATATGAAGATCATTCTCATTAGATTATGGAGCCTTTTATAAACTAAGGCATACCCATAACTAAATATTCGGTGGGATTTACAAGTAACTTCACATAGTGTGATACATTTATTTATTACAAAATGGAGGAAGTATTGAAAGTTTACAACCATTTAGTTAAGAGGTGGCATTGTCATGCACACTCTCCCTTTCAATGGACAACTCTGATAGGAGCAACAAGACATGAAACTTGTAAAACTTCATAGACACACAACGAATTTGTAAAAATATCTGCAACTTGATTTTAAGTCGAATAGAACTTGAGATCGATATCATCATTCAAGACTTTTTTACTCAAATAAAGTGCATATGAACTCTAATATGCTTGGTCCTTTAATGATGAAATGGATTCTTTGCAAGAGCAATGTAACTTTGGCTATCACATAGAAGAGTAATACCCCCTTGACGCCCATATGCATTTCATCCAACAATCTTTTCAGCCACATAGCTTCCATAACACTCCTATACTCTGCTTCAGTAGAAGAGATAAACATTGTTGGTTGCTTCTTGCCACTCCAAGTGATGAAATCTGCATCCAACTTAAAAACATATCCATAAGTAGACTTTCTATTTGTAGCATCACCAACATGATCAGAATCTTCAGAATAAAACATGCAACCATAGTTAAAAAGACCGTGAAAGTTCCTTTAACATATTTCAAAATTAGCTTTTTCATTTTCCAATGATACTTATAAGACTCTTGCATAAATCTTGAAACTACTCCTACTGTATAAGAAATCTCAAGTCTAGTAATAGTCAAATACATTATACTCCGAACTAGATGTCTATATAGAGTAGGATCAAATTTAGTGCAAAAAAGTTTTTGATTTAATTTGACACCAACTTTAATAGGAATGAAAACAATCTTACAATCAATCATGTTAAATATTTTAAGCAAATTCACAACATATTGAGATTGAGATACAACAATATACTTATGATATTGAAATATAACCATGCCAAGAAAATGATTCAACAAATGTATATCAGTCGTTTCAAAATGTTGTTCTAACTATTCTTTGATTCTAAAAATTAAATTTCTATCATTGCTAGTAATCAAAATATCATCAACATAAAGAATAATAATGATAATACGATTGTTTTCAAAGTTAACAAATAAATTTTCATCAAAACAAAAGTTAGTGAAACCAAGCTCCTGAAAAAAACTATTAATTTTAGCATACCAAGCTCTAGGAGCTTGCTTAAGACCATACAAAGAATTTTTCATCTTACAGACATAAAATTCCTTACTAAGTTATTCAAAACCTTTAGGTTATCTCATGTATATTTCTTCTCTTAAGTCACCATTTAAAAATACATATTTTAACATCCATTTGGTGAATCTCCCAACCATATTGGGTAGAGCAAAGCAAGAAGAATTCTAATAGTGTTCATCTTAGCTATAGGAGACAAAGTCTCAACATAGTTAAGAACAATTTTCTAAGTGAAACCACGAGCTACCATCCTTGCCTTGAACTTGAAAATTTCACTTACAGATTTATATTTGATCTTATACAACCACCTGGATCCTACAATGCTTCTTTTAGAAGGAGGAGGGACTACTTCCCAAGAGTTTTTAATCAACGCATTGTATTCATCTTTCATATCCTAAATCCATCTATCATCTTGACAGGATTCTTCAAAAGATTGTGCTTCAACTTCATAGAGGGTCATCAAGGCATGCTAAGTATGCTGACTATAAGTTACCTTTCTAAGACTAACATGATTAGGCTCCTTAACAATATTTTGAGCCCATTTAGGAATCTTGGGATGCAATACAACTTGAGATGACTCCCCCTCAATCTCCATTATATCTAGATCAAGATAATCATCCCCTTGAACTTCTATTTCCATAATGTTAGGAGAAGGATTATTAAGATCTAACTCAAGAGAAGCAAATGAGGGTTCATGAGAAACATCACAGAATGTCTTTTCCAAGACATGAACATTCCTATTTTTACTATATCATGCTTGAAAGGTTCATAGACTCTTAAACCTTTAGTTTCATAGCCATAGCCAACAAAAATACAAGAGAATAAGGTTGGATCAATCTTCTTTCTTTTATCTTTAGGAATAAAGATAGAAGCGATAACTGCCAAATATGTTTAATTGAGAAATATATAGTTTTTAATTTGTCCATACTTTATGAGGAGTATCTTGATGAAGAGATTTTGAAGGAACTCTATTAAGAATATAGACAACAATATTCATAGTTTCTACCCATAAAAACTTAGGTACATTAGAAGCATGAATCACAGTCCTAGTCATTTATAAGACAATCCTGTTTTTCCTTTATGAAATGCCATTTTGCAGTGGGGAATAAAGAGTAGTCAACTCTCTCTAATTCCACATGACACAGAACTCATCAAATTTTTTTCTAACATATTCACATCCATTATCAATTCTAATTCTTTTTATTTTCAGATTAGAAGAATTTTCAACTAAAACTTTAAATTATTCAAATTTAGACAAGACATCAAACTTTTTCTTAATAAAATAAGACCAGGCCATCCTAGAGAAATCATCAATAAAGAATACAAAATACAAAGTTCCACTGAGAGAAGGAACTTCAAGTGAACCTCTCACATTAATGTGAATCAGATTTAATAGATGAGAGAAATTTGGATCATGATGTTTGTGATAAGGTTCAACATACTGTTTACCACACAAGTAAATTTCACAACACACCCAAATACAACAGTAAAATACCAGGATAATTTTTTTTTTGACTTACAATACACGCTACACACAACACAGCAAGGGCTCCAAGTACAGGACTCGACGCACATGCGACAATCACATAAGTCATCGACTCACATAGACACATGCAGATGACATCGGCACGTCGATGCCACACTTTTCCCAATGAACGAATACTAGCAATAACACGACCACAAGAAAAAGGGACTTAAGGATTGACAACCCACCACACAAACATTACCATGGTTACATCTAGCGTACGTTAAACATCCAATAACATTATTATGTAAGCAAAATTTTCTTCCTTTTTCCACCTACCTGTTCTGAAAATTCATTTCACCTTTCACTTTTTGTTCAACCATTTGATTTTTCTCCTTACCCTTATGCCAATTTTCATAACTTGCCTAAGTATTTTCCATATTCCAAATTTTATACAAAATTCTAACTCTCTAATTCTTATGTTAAGATTATGCTTCCCAAAATGCTTATTCAAAGTTTGGAATTTAACCTTGCTACACAAGTGAACCTAATGTGATGTCAAGATGAAATCTTGGGATTAAGAAAGACATAGATTTGAAATAGCTTTTTCCCCAAGAACATCCATCGATCACGGATTAGTTATTTCGCTATTATTATTATTATAGTTCAATAACTTGTTGAATTCCAAATTTAATTTTTATATGCATATCTTTTGTTTTGTCGATGTTTGGTCACACCAAGGCAATTTATATTCCTTGTAACACATGAAGATGTTTAAATTAAGTCTTAAGGACTCCCAGTGACATTATTCCTAACCTCAAATTTTGGTTTACTCTCATATGATTTACTTTTGCGTCGCACTAGGGTCTCATTATTACTATCATTTTAAACATAAGAGTTACAAAAGTACTTGTCTGACATATTAAAGAAGCACATGGTTAAGCTTAATTCCAGTTTCACCCAGGGCTTTAATCTCTATTATAGGTGTGGTTAAGGTTAAAATGTATTTACCCTATAATCCTTTGGTGAAAGATCAAGGCACTAAATTTTCACAAGCCCAAGACAAGACATTTATCTACGAGGGACAAAAGGGTTCACTAATGAGAATGCAAGACATAGAACAACTATATCACAATCTTCATATAGGTCGTTTGGGTCCAACAGGGATTTCATTCACTGATGAAGTTAATCTCTAGATCTAATTTCGTAAGGCCCGGAAATCCAATAGGATACAAGGGAGTAATATCTCTACCTACTCCACAGATGGGAAGGTTACACCGCTTAGTCATTCCTTCTAACAAGGGCTCATAAGGTGACTTCCAAGGCGGTCTTCACCACTCAGCCTGGTGTCGGACCTGAAGAGAGGACATTCTTCTCATGATTACCAAAACTAGAAGGAAACCGCATACTCTGGATAAAGTTGGACCATGTCATTCCTAAAATATGGGTTCACGACAATGTCGCTAAACCTAATGACTATGACGGTAAACTCCAGCTAGGGGTTTTATTTACCTAACCTAGAAGGTATCTCATTGAGTGCAAAACTTAAGTTCGTTCTACGGTCTTAATTTTCTTATATGGTAAAAAGGGATCACACATACAGTTAAGCTATACACGAGTATTTTGTTAGAGTTGAGTGTTCCCATTAAAACTCTTTATTGTGTTTGCAAGGTAAGAAGGTAATCCAGTAATTAATTTAATTGTCTATATTAATCGTCTATTGAAAACTGAGAAAGTGCTACAATATATTAACTTCAATTTCAATTTACTATATATAAATCAAATCCTTTTTTTTTTTGCCATACACAATTAAGAATCAAATTGAACCGGTGATTAGATGCACATTTCCTAAGTTATCCCTAAAACTAGCATCTCATACATATTAACAAATTTCAATTATAAATTTTCTGTAACAAGAGACTACATTAGACAGTTATTCATTTTACAATAACCTATAAAAATTACAATAATAATAATTAAATTACACATCACCTTTTTCGTCGTCAATCTTCCATCCTGCAAAACCCACGTGAGCATGATATCAGCGATAAATCGCTGGCATGGCATCCACCCTAATCAATCATAATTATCATTTTTCAGTTTCCCATTTACATAAGATAAAAATTGCAATTAGCAATCGAAACAAAAAAATTTAGAAACATGTATTCATTGCATTTCATTTTTCTTCATTTTGTAACCTAGGAGAGAGAAAGAGAAGGGAAGAGAGAGAAAACACCATTTTGTCAAAAGTTCTAATACACACAACAAGTTTCATTATAGTGTTTTAAATAGTTATTTACATGTGTTAACATTTTCAGGGTGATTTGGTAACCCTACGAGGGTCTGCAGCTTTCTACTTTTACATTTTCTCACTAGCTACAAAACGTATAAAACGGGCTCAGAGGCTAAGAAACTACTTCCAAAGGTTATCTTCCAATGAACACACACACCACGAATAACTTTCTACGTGTCCCCAGATATACCAAGAGTTCATAGCAACTGATGGAATTGAAAAAGAGTGAATGGTTTGTGTTTGGCGGTTAGTTCTCCGAGGCCACTGGTCGTAGTTCACCCAGTTGTAAAATGACAAAAGTTAGCTCGAGGGCCCAGAAAACCGCATCCATAACTGACGTTTGATGGAGAAGCACACAACGAGACATCTCCTACTAGTTCCCCTATATAAAGAGAATTCATCAGAGTCGACGAGACTGAGAACTAGACAACCATTTTCAAACGGCGACAAGTTTTCTGGAGTGACAAGATGAAATTGGACCAGTTTGACCTCGTCAAACTGTGACCAGAGGCCTACAAAATGGCTTCACCAAACTATCCCGAAAATTTCTCTTTCCTATACTGAATGTTCCATGCATTTGTCTAGTATAAACGCTAGAGGTTTACGAAGACGGAACGTGATTTCTCTTTCCAGGGTTTCAAATGGTGGTCCAAAACGAAAGCCAACTTTCTAGTTTTAACAACTCTCTACTGTTGTAAACCGATGTAACAGGGCTCCTATAAGAGCGTCAAAAGGATGTCATATGATCGTTTCGGGTCAAACCAAAAATCAAGGTGACTCCTCGTATACCAAGGTACACGAATGAAACTTCACATCTCGTTTCCAGAGTTGCGAAGGGTACTTGGTGAGTCTCCAAAAATTACAAAATTTAACTATTTAAAACCAAGAGAAGGTCAACTTTATCAATGGGGAGTCAAATTCATCTGGTCGATAAAATGATATTGGAGCGATCAAGAAGGGTAAGAGTTTTCTAGATCATCTCGAAGCGAGGGTGATAGTTCATGGTTTAAAGTAGACGAGTTATAATGACTTTGAGAGTTGCGACACGACACTTTATTGTTTTGCAATGAGTTGAAGGAATATTTAACTGTATTAAAAATCCCATAATTTTAAAATTCTATTCAGTTGTAAAAGAGAACTAAAACACGAGAATTATGAGAGGTAAGGGAAGAAGAACCATGCCTAGAGAATGAAGTCGGTCGAAGCCGCAGTCTTGGGTTCAGTCTCTTGCTTGGGCACTTCACAACCGGTTCAACTAGATCTAATCTCCACCACGTCACACCAACTTCCACACTTGAATTTTTCCAACAGAATACATTGCTTGAAATTTTCTGAGCTTCATACCCACTTCACTTGTTAATCTGATGCAAGATCAAAGTGGCTTTAGAATGCATTCCACCACACGACTAATTTGCTCCAAGATTTACATTTGGCACAAGGATTAGGATGCTTCCAAAGGTTGTGAACATGCATATGCCTCACAATGAATCCAACCAACCTTCTTTATGACCACGATTTGTTTTAAGGCACAATTGCATACAGATCAAAAACCATGGTTGTGCATACTCTACAAATCATGTTTTCCATGATAAGCACATCTCTCTGGACATTTTGGACATTCTCATGTGCTCATCAAAAACCAGCAACATAATGATTAATTCTTGGCATGATTCTACAAAGGCACTCATGCCATCGAAGTATTTACAACCCTCATTCACTGAACATTCATGGCTGAAATTTCTAAGTAAACAAAAATGAAGCTTACATGGTCAGGGTATGTTCCATAAGACCACATCTCTTTGAGGCATTTTGTCAAACAGAACCACCACCTTTTTAACAAATCCATCTTGTGCATACACTGCCATCATGGCATTCCATGACAACAAAATTTCTTTGAGGCATTCTATCAAATAGATTAGGTTCCTTGAAAACCTTCATTTTTTTTCACGAAAAAAACAACAAAAACACTTACAAACTAAAAACTTCCATGCATTTTTATAGCCCTGCTGCTGCCATGTTTTACCCATGTATCTACTAGGTGTGGATCTGACTTTCCTCTGCCAAAAAACCGTTTTTGCAAGGTGAGCCCATGCAGTCTGGGCCACAGCTGGGAGAATGCTCTCAACATGAGGAAACCAAATCCTCCTCCATTTTTTTGATGCTTCCATAAGAAAAAAAGTATTTGGCATTCCAAGAGAAAACTCCCTTAGATCATTTCACGGTCAAATGTGAAGCAGCCCACCTCCAAGAAATTTGTAAGTCTGGATTTAAAAATCAAATGCATTTCATGAAGGTTTCAAGGCCTCCCCCAAACTCAACTTCCCTTTCCATCAGTAAAAACAAACCCTAACTCGCCCAAAAAAAAAAAAAATATCACGGGCCTTTAATTTTAATTCTTTTATTTCAGGTTTTTATATTTTATTCTTTTATTTTATTTTTATTTTTATTTTTATTTTTATTTTTTTAAAGAGCGGAGGCATTACATTCTCTTCCCCTTAAGAAAGCATCGTCCTCGATGCGACATACAATGAAGAAGATGAAATGGTAAACAACAAGGAACGAATAAGGCGAAGGTACGCTCTAGGGTTAAGATTTCAAATCCAAAATCACGGTCACGGGGTGGCCCTAGGAACAATTGGTAGAAATTTCAACTTTCAAGGTTCTGTGAAGATTGGTAGTTCTCTCTTATTCATTATTTCATTAATCTCTTTCCATTAACATTATTCTTAATTCAAGTCCTTTAAAATTTCATTTTTATCGAATTTTAGTTTATTCATTCCTGTGGATTCCCATCATGAACTACAGTCACAACACCCTACCAGGGTCATACACAACACTAAAATTTCACAAGCATACTTTTACATACTTTCACGACCGTACCACATCACAAGGGTTTCACCAAACCATGGAATGACAACAAGTAGACCACATAACAATTAATTTCCAACAATTACGCCCTAGACATAGATCTAGTACACACATATGACTAACAACAGAATCAACACGTTGATACATATACAACGGGTATCACAAGCCCCAAAAATCCATGACTACACCAACATAGTTCCAATCCAATATCCAATAGTCCATACCAACCAAGGGGAGAGTCAAGCCTCATACATAACAAGGTGTCAAAAAGACTCACACAGGTATACATAACTCACTATACCAATCTCCACACATCACAAGGCATCACGAAACAACTCCAGATATCTCCAAAAGCACCAGAATACGACTCCATATACCTCCCCAAAGCATCACCAGATAATCTCCATATACCTCCCAAGAGGAAGAAACATAGTGCCAGAACCAAGTCGGGTCACTCAACCATAGAGCCCCATCAAAATATCAGGTCACTCAACCATAGAGTGTCATAAAGAATAACAGGTCACTCAACCATAGAGGCCTGTCTCCTTTCTCCTTTTAATGAGGCCGGGTCACCCTATTGCCCTAGGCACATAGAGCCCCGTCACCCCCAACCCAAGTGACATAATAACTCGTGGTTCAACAACCCGCTAGTTATCTGTAACTCCTTGGGGCGTACCCCCATACAATGAAGCGGGTCCATAGGTTCAACCACTCCATGGTTAATCCCATGACCCTAAGCCAACACATTATGACATTAGAACCAGCATAACAATCCAATCAAATTCCAAGGGGCAAAATCAAAAGCCTTGGGCTAGGCTACAAAAACTTTTCAAATATGAAAAGAAAGTTTTAAAACCAAGAAAAACAAATGGCTAATTAGCCTTGGTTAGTGCAAAATCCAAATGTTAATGCAACAATCAAATAAATGCCCAAAATATAAGAACATGTCAATCAAGAAAATGGCTGGTTCTAGCAAAAAAGAGAAAGATTAATTTACAAATAAAATACGTAATGAGAAAATAGCACATCACAATCACTATGTGGCCTCATACTCCACCAAAGGGGTACTCATCGAGTTGCTGGCACTCGGACATCGAGCCTCAGCTCGTAAAAATATACATGTAACCATAAATGAGTATATCAAATAATGTAACTGTCATCATCTCTGCCTGAATCATAACTCCAAACTCCCACAAGGATCAACATAGTCAAAATCACATAGGATTATTCAATGAACAATCCAATAGGAAAGAGCAGGGGACACAAGGTTGCATAAGTTGAGCCTAAGGTGGTGCGCACCCATAATATACTGAGCAAGCTCAAAGTATACTAAACAGATAGAAATGGGTTTTCAGTCTATATAAGACTCCACTTCCTCACTTGTACTCAGCTCAAGATTATGAAAACCTGGTCCACGCCTCCTCTCTCCACACATACACTCTTGACAATTTATCCCCTTAGGGTCGTCTAGTGTAGGGTCCACGACATACACATAACTACATCACTAACACAATGGTAATTCACACACAACAACCATAACATATTACGCATGGTATATATATATATACAGGGTACAACACAATCATTACCTTCACGGGTTACGATACATCACATTACCACATCCTGCACCCAAAGTGCAATCACTGTACACTAGGGATCATAGGTTCACCATATGCCCCTAAATCACAACATGAACCATCACATATTACATGAATTATATGTATGATGAACACAATGTATAACATTACAACATATAGTCATTTGCAAAACAACACAACGATACACACAACTTAATCACAATACGGTGATGACATCACGATAAATTGAAATTCACTTTACATAAATTTTTCACGCAATACATCATCATATAATACATATCATCACACCCACATATCACAATATCATTCCAAATGGTTACATCAACACTCTCATTGGATCCACGAATAAGGATTCCTTTCACATCAAACAAGCAGTAATTCACACACGGATTCTTCATAGAATCCACAAAAACAAGAGAGAATACTCTCATCCCAAGCACATCAACATGATAACAAATATGCACTAAGTGACATACACCTCATGTGCTTCACATTATCACAATTACGACATAGATCACATCACTCTTAAAACACATTACTCTTCCAATATTTATCACCATCATGAAACACCATCATGCCATCATGCAGAATCATCACAACTCCAATCCATCCCAGAGGTTCGAGAGCATGAACCTCTGCTCTGATACCATATGTAGTGCCCACATTTTACACACCCAAATACAACAGTAAAATACCAGGATAATTTTTTTTTTGACTTACAATACACGCTACACACAACACAGCAAGGGCTCCAAGTACAAGACTCGACGCACATGCGACAATCACATAAGTCATCGACTCACATAGACACATGCAGATGACATCGGCATGTCGATGCCACACTTTTCCCAACGAATGAATACTAGCAATAACATGACCACAACAAAAGGGACTTAAGGATTGACAACCCACCACACAACATTACCATGGTTACATCTAGCATACGTTAAACATCCAATAACATTATTATGTAAGAAAAATTTTCTTCCTTTTTCCACCTACCTGTTCTGAAAATTCGTTTCACCTTTCACTTTTTGTTCAACCATTTGATTTTGCTCCTTACCCTTATGCCAATTTTCATAACTTGCCTAAGTATTTTCCATATTCCAAATTTTATACAAAATTCTAACTCTCTAATTCTTATGTTAAGATTATGCTTCCCAAAACGCTTATTCAAAGTTTGGAATTTAACCTTGCTACACAAGTGAACCTAATGTGATGTCAAGATGAAATCTTGGGATTAAGAAAGACATCGATTTGAAATAGCTTTTTCCCCAAGAACATCCATCGATCACGGATTAGTTATTTCACTATTATTATTATTATAGTTCAATAACTTGTTGAATTCCAAATTTGATTTTTATATGCATATCTTTTGTTTTGTCAACATTTGGTCACACCAAGGCAATTTATATTCCTTGTAACACGTGAAGATGTTTAAATTAAGTCTTAAGGACTCCCAGTGACATTATTCCTAACCTCAAATTTTGGTTTACTCTCATATGATTTACTTTTGCGTCGCACTAGGGTCTCATTATTACTATCGTTTTAAACATAAGAGTTACAAAAGTACTTGTCTGACATATTAAAGAAGCACATGGTTAAGCTTAATTCCAGTTTCACCCAGGGCTTTAATCTCTATTATAGGTGTGGTTAAGGTTAAAATGTATTTACCCTATAATCCTTTGGTGAAAGATCAAGGCACTAAATTTTCACAAGCCCAAGACAAGACATTTATCTACGAGGGACAAAAGGGTTCACTAACGAGAATGCAAGACATAGAACAACTATATCGCAATCTTCATATAGGTCATTTGGGTCCAACAGGGATTTCATTCACTGATGAAGTTAATTTCTAGATCTAATTTCGTAAGGCCCGGAAATCCAATAGGATACAAGGGAGTAATATCTCTACCTACTCCACAGATGGGAAGGTTACACCGCTTAGTCATTCCTTCTAACAAGGACTCATAAGGTGACTTCCAAGGTGGTCTTCACCACTCAGCCTGGTGTCAGACCTGAAGAGAGGACATTCTTCTCACGATTACCAAAACTAGAAGGAAACCGCATACTCTAGATAAATTCAGACCATGTCATTCCTAAAATATGCGTTCTCGACAATGTCGCTAAACTTAATGACTATGACGGTAAACTCCTTTGAGGGGTTTTATTTACCTAACCTAGGAGGTCTCATCGAGTGCAAAGCTTAAGTTTGTTCTACGGTCTTAAATTTCTTATATGGTAAAAAGGATCACACATGTAGGCAAGTTATGCACGAATATTTTATTAGAGTGTTCCCATTAAAACTCTTTATTGTGTTTGCAAGGTAAGAAGATAACCAAGTAATTAATTTAATTGTTTATTGAAAACTGAGAAAGTACTACAATATATTAACTTCAATTTCAATTTACTATATATAAATCAAATCCCTTTTTTTTACCATACACATCTAAGAATCAAATTGAACCGGTGATTAGATGCACATTTCCTAAGTATCCCTAAAACTAGCATCTCATGCATATTAACAAATTTCAATTATAACTTTTCTATAACAAGAGACTACATTAGACAGTTATTCATTTTACAATGACCTATAAAAATTACAATAATAATAATTAAATTACACATCGCCTTTTTTTTTGTCATCATTCTTCCATCCTGCAAAACCCACGTGAGCATGATATCAGCAATAAATCGCTGGCATGGCTTCCACCCTAATCAATCATAATTATCATTTTTCAGTTTCTCATTTACATCTGACAATAATTACAATTTGCAATCGAAATAAAAAGGTCTAGAAACATGTATTCATTGCATTTCATTTTTCTTCATTTTATAAACCCAGGAGAGAGAAAGAGAAAGGAAGAGAGAGAAAACATCATTTTGTCAAAAGTTCTAATACACACAACAAGTTTCATTATAGTGTTTTTAAATAGTTATTTACATGTGTTAAAAGTTTCCAGGGTGATTTGGTAACCCTACGAGGGTCTGCAGCTTTCTACTTTTACATTTTCTCACTAGCTACAAAACGTACAAAACGGGCTCGAGGCTAAGAAACTGCTTCCAAAGGTTATCTTCCAATGAACACGCACACCACATGATTAACTTTCTACGTGTCCCCAGATATACCAAGAATTCATAGCAACTGACGGAATTGAAAAAGAGTGAACGGTTTGTGTTTGGCAGTTAGTTCTCTGGGGCCACTGGTCGTAGTTCACCCAGTTGTAAAATGACAAAAGTTAGCTCGAGCACCCAGAAAACCGCATCCATAACTGACGTTCGATGGAGAAGCACGCAACGAGACATCTCCTACTAGTTCCCCTATATAAAGAGAATTCATCAGAGTCAACGGGACTGAGAACTAGAAAACCATTTTCAAACGGCGACAAGTTTTCTGGAGCGACAAGACGAAATTGGTCCAGTTTGACCTCGTCAAACTACGACTGGAGGCCTACAAAATGGCTTCGCCAAACTATCCCAAAAAGTGCTCTTTCCTATACTGAATGTTCCATGCATTTGTCTAGTATAAACGCTAGAGGTTTGCGAAGACGGAACGTGATTTCTCTTTCCGGGTTTCAAATGGTGGTCCAAAACGAAAGCCAACTTTCTAGTTTTAACAACTCTCTACTGTTGTAAACCGATGTAACAGGGCTCCTATAAGAGCGTCAAAAGGATGTCATATGATTCGTTTTGGGTCAAACCAAAAATCAAGGTGACTCCTCGTATACCAAGGTACACGAATGAAACTTCACATCTCATTTCCAGAGTTGCGAAGGGTACTTGGTGAGTCTCCGAAAATTGCAAAATTTAACTATTTAAAACAAGGAGAAGGTCAACTTTATCAATGGGGAGTCAAATTCATCTAGTCGATAAAACGATATTGGAGTGATCAAGAAGGGTAAGAGTTTTCTAAATCATCTCGAAGCGAGGGTGATAGTTCATGGTTTAAAGTAGATGAGTTATAATGACTTCGAGAGTTGCGACACGACACTTTATTGTTTTGCAAAGAGTTGAAGGGACATTTAACTGTATTAAAAATCCTAATAATTTAAAATTCTATTTAGTTGCAAAAGAGAACTAAAACATGAGAATTATGAGAGGTAAGGGAAGAAGAACCATGCCTGGAGAATGAAGTCAGTTGAAGCCGCAGGCTTTGGTTCAGCATCTTGCTCGGGCACTTCGCCAACCGGTTCACGAGTCTGGATCTAATCTCCACCATGTCACACCAACTTCCCGATCACTTGAATTTTTCCAATAGAATAAGTAGTTGCTTGAAAGTTTCTGAGCTTTTTAACATACCCACTTCGTACAAATCCTGTTAATCGATGATGCAGTGTACGAGGTGCCCCAAGCTAGTTAGAACGCATACAAGCAACAAGTCCACCACACGACAATCTTGCTCCAAGATTTACATTTCGGCACAAGGAGTTAGGATGCTTGCAAAGGTTATGAACATGCATATCTTCACGAATGAATCCAAGCTCAACCGATCTTTATGAGCACCAACTTGTTTGTAAACCACACTTGCATACAGATCTAACAAACCATGGTTGTGCATACTCTGCAAATCATGTTGTCCATGATAAAACATGCTCTCTGGGGTATTTTGCAAATAGTTAATGTTCTCATCAAAACCAACAACATAATGATTAATTTTAGGCATGATTCTACAAGAGGCACTCATGCCATCGAAGTATTTACAACCCTCATGCACTGAATCCTGCCTGGCTAAATGCTAAGTAAACAAAAATGAAGCTTACATGGTCAGGGTATGTTCCATAAGACCACATCTCTTTGAGGCATTCTGTCAAACAGATCACATGCCATTTTTTTTACACATCCATCTTGTGCATATGCTGCCATCATGGCATTCCATGAGACAACATTTCTTTGAGGCATTCTATCAAACAGTTTATGCGCCTTTTTAACAGACCCATTTTTTTTTGCATATCATGCTAACATTGCAGTCCCTGGAACTGCATTTCTTCCCTACATTTAGTTGAACAGTTCGCATGCTTCCACATTTTTACATAAGTATCTACTAGGGCACGTGCGACAACAACATCTGACAAAGTTCCTCTGAGGAAACCATGTTTTTGCTTGGATGGAAGCCCACATTCAGGTCTGGGCACGGCTGGGAGAATGTTGGCAACCTCCAAGACAACTAACAGACCACAAATCCTCCAAAGTCCATTTTGTTTTGATGCGCGTCCATACTCTTTCCCCACGCAGCTATTTGGGAGTGCACAACAATCATCAGAGCAAACTCCCTCTCTCCAATGTGCTACATTTTTCCCACGCAGGTAGTGTGTGGCGCAGCCTGGGAGGAAGTTGAAAATGGCTGTGGAGTCTGGCTTTGCATGAATCACTGCATTTGCATTGAAAGCTTCCAAGGCCGTTTCAACAAACTCATTTTTGTATGCAGATAGGTATTACGCCCCCAAACCAGCCGCCCAACCTCCTAACCCAACGCACTCCAAAAGCCAAAAGGCCCAAACCCTAACTACGTTTTCAAAACGTGGGAAGGGTTTTGCCCTAATCCGCCCCCACAAACATGGGTATATTAAATTTTACTTTTTTTATTTTATTATTATTATTATTATTTTATTTATTTAAAAAAAAAACGGAGGCATTAGAGAAATGTTTGAGCATGTTGTTTACCACATAGGAAACTTTCACAAGTTTCAAGACCTGTCTTTATCTTAGGAAGACCAACAAAAAGATTTAGTCTAGACATATCATATAGGATTTTGAAACTTACATGACCAAGTCTTTCATGCCAAAGTTGAATATCATTCATATAAGAGGAAGAAAAACAAGATTCAGATATACAAGCCATTTTTCTGAATGCCAGAAGCAATAACATATAAGACATTCCACTTATCTTTGACAACCCACTTATCTTACAATAAAACAACTTTATAGTTTTATTTAGTTAGCTAAGAGCAAGAAAAAAGATTATTTTTTAATTGAGGAACATATAAGACATTCCTAATTACACCATTTGAAATCTTAACATTGCCAAAATCCTCTGATCTAATGATTGAGTTATCTCCTAGATAGATATTCTCTTCACATTTAACTACATCTAAGAGGATACCAGGAGTACAAGTCATGTTCCTAGAGGCACCACTATCAAGAATCCATTCATTTTCATTTGAAGCTGAAAGGGCAAGTATACAAAGCAATAGACTACTCGGCCACATTTGCTTGGGTTTGTTTCTAATTTTTCTCATGGCTATTAGGCTTGTTATTATTAGTATTCTTAGATGATTTATTAGTCTTCACCCTACAATCAGACTCTTTATGCCCAAATTTTCCACACTTATTACAAGTACCATTAAATCTTGCTTTAAAGTTCTGATTATTCTTAGAGTTAGTATTAGGATTTGAGTTAAATCTAGATATGATTTTAGGCTTTTGACTATGATTGTTGTTATTTCTATTATGATTAGACTTATGAATCTATGAGAAAAACGCTTGAGAAGAAGTCTCTTTTGAATCAAATTTCTCCATGACTCTCTCTTCTTGAATCAATAAAGAAGACAAAGTGTCTAGATCAAGAAGATCATTCTCATTCTGATACTTAGAATTGAGAATTGAGATATAGTTTATGAACTTTTCATGAATATTAATTTGAATTATGAAGTACAAAATCTTATCTTGAAATAATTTACAATTGCAATCATCTAATTGAGCTTTGATGTTCTTAATTTTAGCCAAATAGTTGACAATTTTACTATCCCCCTTCATGGGTTTTGTAAACAGCTCTAAAACTAGTTTAATAATTTTAGACAACCTACTGCCTTCATGCATGGTCTCTAATTTCTTCCATGCATCTGCAGGGGAGTCCATATGACCTATATGCATTAAGAATTCATCTCTAATGCTTTGCAATTGGATTGACAGAGCTTCCTGAGATCTCTGAGAGAAGGAGCTAAGGTTTTTAGGGGTAGATTATCTCCCTGTGGGATGTTTTTCAATACCAGTCACAAGATCCCAGAGCTTTCTAGCCATGAAATAATATTTTAACCTTACCCTCTAGATACTATAGTTTGTTCCATTTAAAAGTTGAATCTTATCCAACGAAAAACTAGCCAGAAATGGCCATTTTTAATGCTTAGATGGAAATGGAAACAAATTCAGCTAAAAAACAAGTCAAGGAAGCCAAAAAGAGACAAAAAAAAACTAGCTACATATCTTTTTATTAGCTATACGAATGTAATCAGCTTGAATTTAGTCAAAAAATAGCTTGATTTGGTCAAATTTAAGATGAATTTGACATAGCTTAGTTGGGGTCAAGTTTATAGGCGAGCTAACGGAAGTTGGAACTAAGCCGGGCTAGAGTATCTCGATGATTTATTTAGGAAATTGGCGGGACAAGCTCAAAAATGAGCTACTTAAAAAATAAAAACAAGTTTAAAAACAAATCCTCAAGCGGTGCACACGAAACTTTAAAAAAATTAAGTTAATGATTTTACAAGTCCACGACAATAAACAAAATAGACACGCATAAAAAACTAAGACAAGACTGAAAATAGCAAAAAAAATGAAATTTACATGTCGCTTTTCAATTAGCTCACATTTCACAATACAGCTAATAAAACATAAGACAATTAATTAAAAAACAGGAACCATATACACATTTCTTAAATTAATTTGATCGCTTTTCGCACTTCAACACAATGCGAAATCAAAGTCTTTAAAAAAAAATCAAACGAGGCCACTTGTCGAAAGTTTAACGGCTAAAGAAAAGACACTTGGCAGCTTTTTGCCAAACTTTAAATAGATAGCTTTGAGCGGGCTTAAAGTCCTCGAAATAAACCAAACTTGAAATAAAGTTTGGGTCCGAAAAAGGTATAAGACAAGTGTCACAATTTAAGTGGCTAAGCCAAAGCAAAGACTGACACCTGGTCAATAGAAACTTGCAAAAGGCTAATCCTTTGTTTGCACTTCATAAATGAAATAGGATAAAATATGTGTCAAAAAGCAATTTTTATTCGCACTTTGCAAATGACAAAGACTAAAAAATGCAAAAATGTGAAAATATGGAGCAATTCTATTGGCTCGGATTTCACAAATCCAACAAGTGTGAAATAAAATATACTTGGATCATTTTTATTGGTTTTTCCTTCCCATATGTCAGAAGTAAGTTAAAAGAATACTGACAATGTGAAATCAAAAGCTACTTGGAGCAATCCTATTGGCTCAAATTTCACAGATGACATAGGACAACTAATCCAAGTCTAATAACATGAAGACATGCATAAAACCCTTATTAGCTCACATTCCATGACTAACAATCAGATAAACAATATCACTGAAACAATGAAGCAAGATGAAACCTTTTGATTGGCTCGAGCTTCATAAAAATGATGTCCAATGCGAAGCTAGCTAGAGAAATATGATTGGCACAAGCTTTGCACTTAAAAGAATATAATAGAAACAAAAGACGTCAAATAAGACAAAGAGGGCAAAGCCAAATGGCACAAAATGATTGGCCCAAGCTTTGCAAAGATAGAAGGATGTCAGATTGAAGCCACTTGGCACTCTAAGAGTGGGTTCAGATTTAAAAAATGAAAAAAAGACAATGAAGCTATTTGGAGCAATTTTATTGGTCCAAACTTCGCAAACCGACAAAACAAAGCCAAATGGCAAAAAAAGATTGGATCAGGCTTCGCAAAAGCAGATCTAGTGAAAAATAAAGATTTATAAAGACAGGGCGGATTTAAATGCTCCGAACTAACTAGATCTAAGGAAATATTTCGGGTCCACAATCAAAAAATAACCCTAACAGCTATAAACGGCATGAAAACTTAAAATGAGCTTGCAGACAACGGATTTAAAATGTAAATGACTGAAACTAGATGTAGAAGTAAAGATCAAGCATACAAATAACTCTAATATGATTTAAATAGTCAATCACCAATATCCAAGTAATTTTGGAACAAAAATTAGAACTTTGCACCTAGTTTAGCTTGAAGTTGTTGGCTGAATTTTCAAGGTTTCGCAGATCAATTAATCTTCAAGAATATTTTCTTTTGCAAGCTAGAAAACATCTAGATCTAGCTTTGCACACACATAATCACAAGCTCTGATACCATGTTAGAACAAATACGGGAAGATATAATTGAAGAATTATAGATCCACAGATTAACAGTTGAGGATTATAGATTATAATGTGCAAACATTTTAACCAGATGTTTTACAAATGCTTATAACAATTAACATATGAATGAAAACAAATATCAATAGTTGAAAGTAGATGAGACAAGAGACACCAAATTTAAGTGGAGAAACCCGTAGGGAAAAACCTCCACTAAAAAGCATTGTCTTATTAAGAATTTATCAGTTTAACCTAGCACTTCCACTTCACTCCTCGGTCTCACAGTAACAATAATAGACTTATGTCTCATTGTATAACAACTCGCATAAGTAGCTAAGTATATATCAATCAGTTTATAAAAAACATTAGCAAAAGTTAGATTACCCAGTTGTCCAATCCCGTAAGGGATCATCCTATTTACATAGGATGGGTGAGTGGTTATACCGCTTCTCTCTTTTCAAAACTGTGAAGACTGACTAAGATTATTAAAAATAATCTTTAAAACATGAGTTTTCTAAGTGGCTATCCACACTTGACATTAACACCCCAACAATTTATAAGAACACAATAATCATGTGACTATGATGAATTCTCTCTCTCTTATTTTCTCTCTAGAACATCAACAAAAAAATGGAAAATCAACAATGTGTGAAGAATATTATTGTTCTCACTCCCTATTCTCTATCTAGAAAAAGGAAAAAATAATGGAAAAGTGACTTTGAGTGAAGCTAATGATATCAGTGTTATATAAAATGGTGAAATCCATACCATTTTTCATTCTGATATATGTTATTACAGGTGGTTGGAGCTATGGTGATAACTTAAATTCTTGGTCTCATTCAAAGATTTCATTTAATGTTGTATTTTCTTAAAATTATACAATTTTGTTAGAAAGATAAATTGTAAAGTTGCACTTAAGTAAAATTGTAAATCCGCACTTAAGAAATGTTTCTCTTAAGTAAATCTTTAAAAGGGCATATTGAATTATAATTCAGGTTTTTATTTTGATAGAAAACGTCTTTCTTTACTATTACAGGTCCACTTTTATCCACATACTAGATTCAACATTCAATAATATATAAAAAGATCACTAGAGGATGACTTTAATATTTTGGTCTCCATAAGGTATTTTATTAAATATTAATTTTATTTAAGTAAATTGGTTTATTTATCTTACTATTGAGGTGCATAAAATTTGTGTGCAATCCTTCCATATAGTTTTTTGCTGTGTGATTTTTAATTGTCAATGGACATGGTAAATTTCCATTTTATATTGATATATTTTAGAAAATTCTAATTTAAAACCTTGAAGTTGTTTAATTATTAAGTTGTTGACATTTGTTTTGCAGAATGCCTTCTAGTTTGCATCTTTTATTTTTTTTGTGGGTAAACCTTTGCTTTAATTGATTAGTAAATCAGTTATATTCATCACAATATTATGATACATATTTTATGTCTATACAATCAATGCAATACGGGTACAAACTAAAATATTGCTTTTATGGAAGGACATAAGAGATTATATGCACATTGGGTGTGTGATAAGTAGTTATAACTTTTGGACCAATAGCCATTCACTTAATTCCATTAATTGAAGAACAAAGACAAACGTTTCTCTTATTTCCCACTAATATCTGAGACTAAGGACAATATATGGTAACCTAACCAAGGTTATTTATTATTTAGATATATGACTATTGTTCAGATCATGTACAAATTATGCCCCTTTTATGCTCTTGTGACACATGTATAGTTGTCACCTTCACCCAAATTGAAACAAAATTATGTTTATGCTTTATTTGTTACAATAATACATTTTGAGGATAGGAAAGTTTAGAATGTGTTGTTGAACTTGTAGATGGGCACAAACATGAGAAAATACATTTTACAAACGAGTGGTTGAGTCTTTGAAGAGATGATGCCATGATGCAAAGAGAAACATGAGGCTAACAAGAGAAAATCAGACATGGGAAATGATAATCTAACAAACACAAGTGGAAATACTACTCCGATTGAAGGATCTTCTCTAATTCATCTACTCCAAAAATGCAAAAGTGAAGGAGAGGTTCAAATGTATCAGTCAAAATATGAAATTTTAGATATGAAAATGAAAATGAATACTCTTTCACCTTCACATCACACTAGAGTTGAACATCTTAATGATCCACACACATGGGGCATTAAAGCAAATGGTTCAGAATTCAAAATTTTAGTAGTCTTATGTTCATTTAGATAATATGTCATTTTTGTCTCATGTTTGATATATTATTTTAGCATTTTAATTTATATTTTTAACATTACTTATTATAACTTGAATTTTATTATTTTGGATATTTTCCATTTAAATCTTATTAATTGCTTTTGTAAAAATGGTATTTAGTATATGTATTTCTAATTTAAGATATATTAATTTTGAGTTACACACCCACACACACCCACACACCCACACCCACACCCACACACACATGTACACACACATACATACATACAAGCATGCATGCATGTGTGTGTATATATACATGTGTGTGTAATATAGTTATTTGATAATTTAAATAATAATATTACATTAATTTTTTGATTTATTGAATGAAATATGTGGCACAAGTGTGGCACAGAAAGTGGCGCAAACATGACACAATAAAAAATGTCTAGTCGTATCAAGTGTCTTTTCGTTAGGTTTAGGGCTCTGAAAACCTTGCATGCTAAAATTCTTCGTAGATCTATGGGAAACAAATATTCTTCCTCCAAACCCTAATAAGGTAGGTAGGTCTGCATGATGAGTAAGGAATCCTTGATATTTATCAAGGTCCTCAATATTGAAGACAATACACCGAGTATAGATGTTGTAATGCTTCAACCAAGAAGTTCATAATAATGTAAGTGTTTACTCTATATGACTTTTCGTGGCCCATGGAGTCCAAAGTAATGAGAGTTTCTACTCTGTATGTTTGATAAAGAAATAAATGCTTGAAATTTTCCACTATTCTATATGTTTGAACTAATTGCTTTGGGACTTTTTACAATGAGACTGCATATTAGTTAATGTCATCCATGTATATATGTCCTAACAAAATAATACTCAAAAACCTCAAGGACTCAAAGGAGGGTTAGAAAGACCTACACAATAAAAAACCCTCATAATTGTATACTCAGGATTTTGGGGCCTAGGACTGTACATATATGGCTATGAGAAAATATGAAAATGCAAGAGGGAGCAGGGGAAAGAGAGAGATGAGAGAAAAATAGGAAAAACATCACAAAGAATGACTAGAAAGTAGAGAAAGGCATGTGCCAATAAGAACATAATCTAAACCAATAATTGAATATCACACAAATACCCTAAAATAATGCAATTTTAAAGTCTTTGGTTCAAAGTATCACATGGATAACTAAATGGACATAATCTCTCTCTGCATGAAAGGCCATACAAGATGGTACCCTTGACTACACGTCAATCTAAAAGGAATAAATTAACATAATTTTACAACTAACAAATTTTCATTATGAAAATTAGGTATCTTATGCACAAAATGACCTAAAGCATTCTTTATAAAGAAAAACTCTTTGAAACGACTTTTAATTAATTAAATGTTTTCCATATATATTAGAGTCTTTAATAAAACATTAATGTTTAAAAAATGGGACCAGGGGACCGGTTACCCTTACATTTACACGGTCGATTGGGAGGACTTGCCCTGCATTAACGCATCACGAAGTGTGTCAAGACGTTAAGTCATCAACTCCTGTAATAACATTAAAAAAAAATAAAAAATGAGAAGAATAGCACAACCTATAATAGCTCGTAGACTCCATATTTGAGATGAATATAAAATTACATCATGTTGTGAGGAGTGAGATTGGGAGAGGCCAAATCCACCCACATCACAACTTCGAGAAGTTTGTTTCTAAGTGGAAGGAATCTATTGAATCGACTCTTCCGTCTAAATACTTTGCCCCGTGTGAAACTTGCAGAAATCGACAAGATACAAGTTGGCGAGTGTCGTGCTATACCAGAAAGGATAGAAAGGACAAGAACAAGAACAAGAACAGACGATGCGTGTATCCCATGTGTCCAAAGGACAAGAACGAGGACCCACAGTGTCTGCATCCCATATTGTCTGATCTTAACCTTGATGACATGACTGGGAGAGTGGGAGCCATACAAGCATCATCAGGTAACTTCAGCCATTCTCATCATTGCTCGGGATGGTGCTGAGAAAATGAGTTTATCTGGATTTTGTATCAAGTTGAAAAAGTTTTTGCAGGCTACAATTCATGCTCTCTAGAGCACCAACATTCAGTGCTCTCTGGGCTACAATCTTCTGGTGGGTGCGTGTATGCAGTGCTGCAGCTCTCCAATACTTCACCATTGGTATATGAAATTGTCTCCTCAATGGGTGTTTCGATTAGATCGCTCAGATATCTCCTTGTGCTCTGCGTTGTGTCATGGTTTGTTGTCACAATGGCTCTTGATGAACCCATGGAGTTGGGTTCTTCAAGTAATGTCTCAAAGCATCTGCACTTCACTGATTTCAGGCCCCGCAGCAAGAGATATCCTGACATGAAGCTTCTAGGGAGCGCAAGCCTCGCAGAAGACTTGGGAATCATACAAATCCCTGCCCCACCTTCTCATCCAGACGCCAATATCTCATTTCAAGCAGGGAGAGCAATCTACTCGTCTCCAGTTCGCCTCTTCGATCCAGCAACCAACACACCTGCATCTTTTCACACTACATTCACTTTCCAGATAGACAAGACTGCAACGCCAGGAGCAGGCTCGGATTCCAATGATCGTGGAGGCAGCGGACTTACATTCATTCTTGTGCCTGATGAAGTGACTGTTGGCAGGCCTGGACCATGGCTGGGAATGCTAAATGATGCGTGTGAAGATGAGTACAAGGCATTTGCAGTGGAATTTGATACATACAGAAATGAAGAATTTGGTGACCCAAATGATAATCACGTAGGAATCAATTTAGGAAGCATATTGTCTGATACAACAATTGATGCTGCTGTTGCAGGGGTTTCATTCAAAATTGGGTCTGTGGTGAGAGCATGGATTACATATGACGGGAACAGAAGATGGATTGATTTGAGCCTGGGCAAAGAGAATGACAAGAATCCATCCAAGACCATTTATTCAGCTCCTCTGGATCTGTCAAGTTTTCTCAAGGAGTACATGTTTGTGGGATTTTCTGCTTCAACAGGTCATTTGACACAAATACATAGTATTCTGTCATGGAATTTCTCATCCACGAGCAAGGCCTGTCTACGTGTACCCACAGAGAATACGTGTGAAAGGAAATTATTTCTGTTGGGGGGGAGTCACAGGAAGCCTCCCAGTGCTTTTCTGATTTTCGTAGCAGTTGTAGTCCTGTGTTTGATTGCTCTGCTCAATCTCTATTGCAACAGGAAGCGCCCTGAAAAGCACACTACTGCAACTTTAAAGTTGGTAAGAAAGAAGCAGAGGCCCAGGCCTCCACATAAGCCCCGGAGATTCTCTCTGTCTGAGCTCTCTTTGGCCACAAGATCATTCAGTGAAGGAGAGATTTTGGGTTATGGTGAAAGGGGTATTTTCTTCAAGGGAACCTTGCAGAATGGCTCCTCTGTGGCCGTAAAAAGATTTTCCCCTCTTTTAGTTCTCCATGCAAATCTTGATAGAAGGAAAATTCTCAAGGAAATTGGGATTTTGAGTAGATTAAGACATCCCAGCTTGGTTCCCCTCAGAGGTTGGTGTGTTGAAAAGAAAGAATTGGTTCTAGTTTACGAATACATGTCTAATGGGAGCCTTGATAAATGGCTGTTCGCCAGAGGTGTGCTTCCATGGACGACAAGATTTAGAGTGGTGATTGATATTGCTGAAGCCCTGTTCTTTTTGCACACTGGATGGGAAAGAAGCTTGTTGCATAAGAATGTGAAAATCAGCAATGTGCTCCTTGATATCACATTCAAAGCTGTCTTGGGAGATTTTGGGCTCATGCATTCAACCATGAATTATCAGGATAGAAGCTCCAGTGGTAAGAGCTTGGCTAGCGCATCCAATGAAGTCGACCATGATCAGAATCTTCGACCTCCAGAGAGCATTCACCTAGAGGTTCCCAATGATAAAATTGATGTTTTTGGATTTGGAGTGATAGTGTTGGAGATTTTATCAGGAAGAAGATCTCTGGATCAGAATCGCCCCAAGGAAGAAGTTGATCTTGTTGAATGGGCATGGAGTCTGCGGGAAAATGAGAAGCTGATCCGGCTGGTTGATTGTAGACTGGGGATGACATACAACCCAGAGCAGGCAATTTGCTTGTCAGTAATAGGCCTTTTGTGTACTCTGGATGATCCTAGGATGAGGCCTTCCATGTTAGAAGTTATTTGGTACATCAAAGGGGAGAAGCCACTGCCACCATTGCCATCAAGCAGACCCTCAACATATTTCCTCTATCCCAGTGCAACTGAACTCTGCAATCTCAATTACTGCTCACCTCATAAGAAAATCACTCTCTTTGGCAGCAGCAGGAGAAAGTAGGTGTTATGATTATCTCAGATCTGCTTGTGCAGTCTCCAATATCTGTAACTATTCTTCCCCTTGATATTAATTCATTCCATGCCCAATTTCAACTTAGGTTAGCTCTACGCTTATGCTACTTCATGGTTGCAAAACATATCTTTATTTCTGGTGACATCCATTGACAATGCTAAGAAAAATCCTGGGCCTGAACTCGTGGTTATTGCCAGGATCCAAACAAATATATGAACCATCTTCATTAGCAACTCTTATCAGTATCATCAACAGAAACCCAATCCTTCTTCCTCCTATTTTTCAGTAGTTGATATGATAAGAGAATTAGTTGCACCAACTACCTCATGTAAGCCATGTTTAAAAAAAAGCTTGTGTTTATTTCCTCTTAGAAGAATCCAGGAAATATGCCAGTGCCAGAGAGGAGACAGAATCCCAGATTGTGAATGTAGGCAATCCAGATACAATAGAGGATGTTACGGAGGGTTAATGTTGTGGTCACTAGTTTGATAGATTTCTTCCACTGTGCATTTAGGACTCTGAATCTTTGTAATCCTCTCAGGTTAATAATTGTGGCTAAATGATAAATAGTTCTTGTGATTTTTATACTCTTATTGGTTTAAAGGCAAATACACACTCTTTGTCATGTACACTTTATACGGCCAGAGGCAGAACTTGTTAACCGCCAACTAATTATGCAGACAAGTGAAATAGAAATGGCTTGATTGGTACAACTTAGAAGCGTTACAATGTAGTGCTTACACCCTAAAAATACATATAAGGTAATACAATGTGTAATAATATATAGAATGTAAGGGTACGGTTATTTTGAATTAATTAATTTACAATTAACTATGCATAATCAGAATAACACATTAATACTTGCAACAATGACAAATGTTATAATGATAGCTCGAAAACATAAGAGGGGATGAAGACTTAGCTATACATAATGGAATAGGGAAGATCTAGATGTGCAAATGGGGCAAATAAGTTGGTATGTACTTGAAGATGCTTCATTTTTTATACTCTAAATGGAAGTTGTCTCTATCCAGAACTATACGCTCTTTCCCATCTTCTGCATGGTTCTGCTCTCTTTTGTGTAGTCTTGGACCTACTTCCAATGGGATTTTATAACTTTTTTGTGCCCTTCGCTTGTTTGAAAATCTTCATCGTTGTATGTCGCTCTAGCTCCCATAACCTTGAGACAACCTGTAATGCCTTGGACTGAGTGGAAACCCTATGGACTACCCTTGGATACTTACTATGCCCTTCATCAAAGCATTAGATAACAAAAGGATAAATCATTATATGGGTGAGGTTGGACTACCCTTAGCGGTCAACCAGTGCTGAACCAATTCAACTGCTACTCTACATCCCCTCGACCGGGAGCAAACCTCATTTAGTTCTACTAGTGCTTTGTGCAAGTATGAATGCAATGTAAGCCAACCCCCTATGTGTTCCCTCATGTATCTTGACACACAGATAACGAGATAACTATAGAGTAAAGAATGTACCCAACATAGTAGTAGTGTGATGTGGCATGCTTCAACTACTAGAATAAACTCTTGTGTCCCGTTGAAGACCTTTGAAAATTCTTGTGGTGACTTGCTCTTGGTAAACATGGCTCTAGGACCTTTACATACTTGGAAATTGAGAAAGTTAGATTCTTTAACATGTTTGAGTTCTTCAAACATGATGTAGTAGTTGCTCTAAATGATGTGAAACTAATTTAGGAAGATTTAGGAGAGAATTAAGTGTTTTTGTGTTGATATTTGTAATAGGAGCGTATGGAAGTGTTAGGTGAGTTATGAAGTGATATTTACTTGCTTGTATATGATTCTATATGTGAAATTTCATGCCAAGGCTGATCCTAGGAAGATGAAACAGACACATATGAGATAATCAAATTGAAAACATAGTTGCAAGATAACATGGTCTAAGACCATATAGGTCATCCAGGACCATGGTCCATTATGGACTCAATCTGTATGGTTCTAGACAAACCATAAATGATATAAAATTAAAAGTACTAGAATGATACTTGCAGATAAGTGGTTTCTTTTGTTAGTTAACATTTCCTAGATGAACGACAGAGCAGAGTGTGGAGATGAGAAAGTCAAGAGAGATAAAAGGATGTGTTGATTGAGCTTAGAATGTGAGCATTTTTCTTAGCAAGGGAACAAAGCCAAGCTTGTCATTGCCAAAGGATACATTACCAAATTTGAGTGTCTACATTTGCACCCCTTTTATAGTGTGTAACTAAAACTTGCATACTTAAAGGAAAAATATACCTAAGTTTGCACACACACTTTGACTTTGCTCGATAGTTGGTTTTCAATGTCTTGGAGATGACATGATCCATGATGAAACTTGTAACACATAGTGTAGTCAATGTCTATCATAGAAATTGAATTGTGACTCAAATATAAATAATGCTTGTGTTTTTTTTATAAAATTGAGCTTACACAAAGTAAAGTAAAATAGATGCAAAGAAATACACCTGTTCATTTTTAGAGGGAGTAGCTCACATTCATGTTGTACTTTGGAGCTTTAAATGTGTCATTGAGTTGTCAAAGGATTGGGGGTGATTAGTCCCCATTGTACCAAAGAAGAAACTAGAGTGTTGAGTGCATGTAACCCAATATATATATATATATATCTTCCCCCATAAATGTGAAAGAGGAGATGAAGCAAAACTTATGAAAAACATAGTCACTTCAAAACCTTCCACAACCCCACAGACCACACCACTGCAAACGATCTACCCAATCCTGTGGTTGTGACACACTACCCAATCCTGGAAGAATTCCCATGGCACTATCTACAACTGTAGGAGTGTTCCATATACAAAGATTAAACAATGTCTTCGCAGCCATTACCTGAACAGGTGAGGGACCATTACAAAATGACAATCGCAATTGCCTAACTACTTGTTCTCCTGGTTTCTTCTCCCGTGCACCATAGACACCCAAGCATCTAGTAGTAGCCCTACGTACTTCTACTTTGATGTGCTTAACCTGGTATTTCAATGAGCAAATAAATGAGGATATCCTAAGTTAATAACTTCAACAAGCACCGAAACTATTACATTACATAGATATTTTCCTAAATTTGAGCATTTATGTTACATCAATAGTTTAAGTAATTAAACCTTGTGCTGGGTGAAAAGTAGTGTATACTATGTGCTCACAACTAGCTATAGAAATGCAAACATGATAGAAGTTTAAATGACACCCCTTCACAAGACTGAGTGAAGTGAAAATTTTGAAAAGAATTTACAAAATGGATTTTTTCTTGATTAAATATCCTTAAGCAGATATTGAATGGTTCAAAATCCCATTTCTAAATTAGAAAACTCATGATATATCAGTAAAATTAAAAAATGCCCAGAAACCACATGCACATCCTAAGTGATGCATATTAAGTACTTACTACTGAAAACAACAAACCATGTAGAATCGCAGAAGCTTCAATAGACTTTCCTTGAAGCCCGCACAGGGATTTGACACTCTCTAAAAGAAGTCATGTCACAACAAGAAAATGCATCCACTGTAATAAATCTACACCTCCTTCTCTACATGGAATCCCTAGCTCAACAACAATAGCTGCAAATACATCTTCAAATTCACTTGAAGATGCATGTAATTTCTTTGCAAATTTGGTAACTGCTCAAATCCTAGGTTCAAACGGCCTAGGTCCAATAGAGCATAAATTGGGACTTGGTCAAGAACATGACAAAGGGATTTATTTTGTTTCACTTTGCCAACCCTACCAATGTAGCTATGATCTTATAAAAGAATTCAATTTAGTATGTCCAAAGTTCCCATAGATTCATTATATCCCCATAGACACGTGAGTTTGTAGTTTCAAAACATACATCTCTCAAGGTCTTGGTTTAGGTTAAATTTACTGGCCTTCCCATGTCATGTTATCATTTCCTTGACCTTGTAGCTTCCTTTATTGATGAAAGAGCCCCTTAAGTTCTAATATGTCAGGCCACATAGGTGTGTCTATGTAGAATTAGATTCATCCCACGACCTTAAGTAATCTATCGAAAGCCATGTGGGTTACTCCTATTACACTCAAAGGGTGGTTTACATTAATCTATCCAATAATTGGTTCAAATTTCAATATGCTAAACACAAGATTTTGTATTTCTCTTTTTTAGTCGTGTGAAACAAGAATTATTCAAAACCATTTTTTGAAACCTCTAAGACTACCGCCAAATATGGTTGGACCACCATGGGTCACAAAAAAAAACATAACAAATCCAACACAGTCAAACCGCCTGTAAGTTCACCCAAAACTATTAAGTCAAAGGTTAGCTCATCACTAGTTTCACAAAGAATTTTTAATCTTGTTGTGGAAGCCTTTCCCATACCCTCAAAAATTTTGGCCTTGACTTCTCGGGAGGTGACTCAAGTTCAACAATTGATCCCTTCTTCAGTAGATGACGTTCTTACTAGTTCTCATTGTTGTTTTACAAGATGACGGTGATAATGTTTATGTGTTTGTTCTTCGAGGTTCTCCTCGTAAAATAAGATTTTGGTGCTAGAAGATTCCTCCTTTCCACCATGAGGAAGGTGATTTTGTGCCTCAAACGAACAAGAAAGCTCAATCTAGTGAAAATTTGCATTCTAACCAACAACGATTTTTACATAATAGTTAAACGAAGCCCTTTTGGGATTGAACTAGGAGAATATGCTCCTTGATGTAGGTTTCCAATGAATTACTTCTCATGGGATGGAATGGGTCTTACAGACTCCACTCACAAATACACATTGCAAGAATTTTGAAAGTGGTTCTTATAAATGACATTTTTGTCTATAAGAAGTTAAGGTGGCAATTTTTTCTATCCATAATCACTAAAGTTATTAGTTAAATAGTTTAGCTCTAACCACCAATCACGAGCCTTTTCTTGGAGGAATTATGAATTTTCTTGCCAAAAATGGTAGCTCATTATGTCATTCATGGTTGTGACTTGACACATCTATCCTTTGGGTGTTAATTAACATTGGTAACCACTCCTTTAGGTTGATTAATGTTTATGCATCAAACGATGTGACTAAAATGACAACACTCTGGCACTAGATAGTTGATGAGCTCCTAGATGCTTATTACATGATGTGTGGTGATTCAACATGGTTGAGTTGGCATTTGACAAGATTTGTCACCTACCCATGTGTTGAATTGATGGAAAAAGATCATTCTAGTTGTACATGTGTAATAAATTTGGGTTTTATGACCTTAATTATAGGCATTGCTTTGACTCATTCATATGACATACTTTGTTTGATTTCCACAGAGGATTTAAAAATTTCTTAAATGGTTGGATCGATTCATGTTATTACCAAAACATTTTTTTCCTTTGCTAGTTATTTTCAATTACTAGTGGAACTATTATGGATATGATCCTTTCTGGCCACTTTCCAATCCACTTTTGGATAGAATGGATTTTCCAACTGCCAAAAATCTATACCACCCAATTTCATCTCAATAATGCTCCTCTTCAAAATGGACCCATATTGTGTCATATCAAGCCGGTGTGGAACTTAGTGGCAAGACCACATAGCACAACTGGTTGGATAGAATGGTGGAGGGATTCCATCTATTAGATGGTGTGTTTCCTTCACACTTTTGGTTTCCATCAAGCTCTTATGCAGTATAAATCTTACTCTGTAACCATTTCCAAGATGACTCACTCATTAGCCACTCTAGAACAAATATTGTTTCATGAGCATCTGTATAGACAAGTAACAAACCTTAGGCAACACCTCCAAATTACAAGCACTTATAATGTTAGGGGTGTATAGATCAAATCCAGGTTACACTAGCTCAAAGTGGGAGATAGAGTTTCCAAGTAATTCTTCCAAATCCTGAAAGCCAAACATTCACATCAACAAATCAAGGCCATACAGGAAGGAATTCAAAACCTTATTGAAGATTCAAATATATGGTGCATGCATTTTTCCACTGTTATCAGGTTTTAAAAGCTCAGGAGCCTTCTCCAAAGTGACAAGAGGTGTTGAAACAATGCATTATAATTATCCCTTACAATTTTTCCCAAGCTCAAAGGGTTCACATGTGATAGATACTTATTTATTAAAGATCTTTATGAGGTAATCTCCCATATGGAAAATGATAAATCCTAGGGCCAAGATGGGTTGTCATGTGAATTTTATAAAAATATTTGGGATGTGGTTGGAAATGGCTTGTTCCAACTTTATTTAGAAGTGTTTAGCTCCAATTCACTTGGTCAATTTAGTAACTAGAGTTGCATCAAATTCATTTACAAAACAAGGGACCCTCAACTTATTTGTAATTGGAGGCCTATCACCTTGCTCGATGTCTCCTACAAAATCACCACCTAGGATTTCGTGTTTCATATCCAACTTCTTCTTCCTACAATTATTAGTCCAAAAAAGGGTTTATTCAAAGCAGATTATCTTAGAAAATATTATTGTGGTTTGGGAAGGTATGGAATGGGCCTATTGATCCCAACAGAAAGCCATATTTTTGAAAATTGAATTTGATAAAGCATATGACATAATCAAATGTAAATGCTCAAAGTGCTCAGATTCAGGTCTAAATCTGTATCCACAATGTGTATATGTTTTTATTGATGCCTTGGCTTATTTCTCTATGAATGGAGCTAGCTTTGAGCAAATTGTCCTCTTTCATTCAACTTGGAAAGGTTTCCCTTTTTCCCTACATTTTTTGTCTTAGTTTTTTAAGGATTTTCCTATCTCCCAGCCAATTCCACTCAACAAGGGATGATTACAAGAATCTATCTTTTGAGATTACCTCATACGAAGAACATAAGAATCTCATCAATGACCATTTTGTAAATGATTCATTTCTCGCCTTGCTAGAAGATAATAACAATGTTCATCTAGTTATGCATTGCCTTGATAATTTTTTCTTAGCCTTCGGCTCTAGCATTCAGTAGTGGAATACCCAATGTTATAGGAATTATTTCTATCTCCACCTCCCTGGCTAGATGATTTTCACTGGAAGTGGATTCAACATGGCGAAATATTTCATTTTCTGTGCATTCCCTTTTCCTTTTAAGAAACCCCCGCTCACATATGGTTTTTTGTGATTGATAAGGTAGAGAAAAAACTCTCCTATTGGATTACAAAGCCCCTCTCCTTGGCAGGCAACTTCTAAAATTGCTCCAAAGTTCTTGTTGCCACCTATGTCTATTACTCTTCTTGTTGGGCTCCTTCTCAAGCTTCATATAAAAAACTTGAAAAATTACTCGGAATTTTTTTTGGGACTAGCTCAAAGCACAGAAAAGGTTTTCATAGAGTTTCTCAGGAACTGTTTTTCCTTCCTAAGGCGTTTGGAGGCCTCAGATTGTTAGATTCATTTTTTATCAAAAGCATTTATAAGGCTTAGGAAAAAATCAAACCTTGAATTTTTTGGAACAAATATGGGTTCTGAGACAGGCTTTCTATCAATACTTGCCTATTTGGTGGTCACCGATTATTAACTTCCAAAATGTGCTCTTAGCTGAAGTGTCATGGTTACATGGCCTCAAATTGTTCAAGTGATGGATTTACATAGTGTAGTACATCTTTAGCAGGAAATCCAAAAAATTACTTGCATGGCTAGAAACTAACCTTAAATTCTCTTTTTCTAGTTATGACCAAGATTATTTTCAAGAAATTGTGGATGCAAATGCTACACAATATTTGGTGGAAAATGTGGAAATGGTTACCAAATACACCTTTTCAACACTACTCACCCAACAAGTGGTATGAACTTTTGACTTCCAAGCCTCATAGGGTAGAGAAACTCAATTTTCATTGGTCTCTATGTTCTCCTACACATTGTTGGCAATGTAAATTTACCATTATCTAGTTTGTGATTGTGGAACCCAAGCTTGTACATTTTTCTTGGTGTCTTATTTGCTAGGGTTTACCCCTTGGACATAAGCTCATTCATTTAGGCGTCCCAGAACCTGACTTCCCATTACCTAGATGAATTGAAACCCTTATGCACCTATGTGGCACCTCTTCTAGTTTTTTCAAAAAACCCAAACTATTTGGACTTAGATTCATGATTTTTTTTAGAATTTTCATCCCGAGCTTTTCCAATAGAAACATATCCTATTAAGGGATTGGTTCGGCATCCCTTTTGTGTTCATCCATGTTTGACATGCTTACAAAATGGAGTTTCTTTTTTTTCATTTGGAAAGAGAGAAATTTAGTTGTTTTTATCATGTTATTGTGGATTGCAATATTTTGGCTATTAATAAAACGATGGTTGTTTCTAAAAAAAAAATCAAATCCAAGTGTAACCACAAAAGGTGACGTTGGATGTTTCTCACCTTTGGGCCCTTCTATACCATTGGGGCAATACCTCCTGCACCATTACTCAAGTCTATTGAACGTTGCCTCTTAAAGCCATTTAATGAGAGGTAGGGGTCGTCGTCACAATCATTCTCACCACTGCTCTAGTATCTAGTTTGGATGGGGGTCTCTATCTCAACCTCATCACCTCCATGACATCACAGTTGGGCTCCACGTTCTATAGCGAATAAGGTCCTCGTCTAGCTATGACTATTTCTGATTAACTAAAATATGAAATTAATATCTATATCTATAGTTAATCTAAGTAGGTACAAAAACAAAGTAAATGATATAAGATGAAATACTGATGCTAAATATTCTATTTTGATATTTAAATGAAATGAAATAAAAGAGGTAAGATACTAACCTGGAAATACATTACCTTGTTGTGTGTCGGGACCAGACAAAAGGATGTGTAGAAAAAGGACAGTGTGACAGAACAACCCAAAAATTGCAGAAGATGGTGATTTGCACAGACTAGGGCACCTGGAGGAGGATTGGGGCACCTGTGGGCACCTGTGGGCACCCTGGTCTGAAGTATAAGCGCTTTGGTTTTCCGAATAGCCCATGATTTGAATTTGATAGTGTCATTAGGTCTTCACAATATCTTGACCCTTTTTTGTGTGAGTGTCGCAATATCCTCGTTGATGATTCCATAAAACCTGCAATGAATATTTACCTACAAAACCCCATATGAAGCATCAAATCCCTAAAAAATAAAGATGCATATGAAGGGGTTAGACTAAACTTAGCTACCTCAATGGTGGACTTACAACTAAGTGTTGAACTACATTCCAAACCCAGTGTAGTTTTGTGTGCTTGTGTGTGCAATTGTGTGCATAGGGTGCCCTAGCACCGATGACGTAGAGATATGGGAAATAGCTAGATGTAAAATGCAAATGGTAGATGGAATAGAATGAATACAACCCTTTCCATGCAGTGTGTGATGTAATGATGCCCAGATGCAGTCCCTTGCCTTAGTAGATAGCTAGCCCTCGATGGTAGATAGTCCGCCCATAAAATAGTGAGTATGTTATGTTTATATAGGGATCTCTTGCTCAAATTTCAACACTAATGACCTGACATGCCGACTAGTACCTAGGGGAAAGAGAGGAAAAATGACAAATACCGACCTCGAATAGATAAATTAACTCTAAGTGTTGTCGGGACCAGGGTGCCTAAAATTAAGGACTCGGGCGCTCATGGGCACCCCAATACTACCCTAGGCACCCTAATCAAAGGCTACAGATGGAAAATGACCAAATAACAACACCAAAGACTCCCTAAGAGACGACTAGAATTGTGCAAATAACTGACGACTATGTAAGATAAATGATGACGAAAACCAACTAACTGACGATGGGACTAGGGGATGAGCCATTAGTGAATACTTTTCTTACACGAGATTCATATATAAAATAACATATTTGGCGGTATAATTTTAATAATAAGTGCGTGATTTTGTGACTACATTTTCCCCCACTTTATGTTGGTGACTGAAAATCTCAGTAACATAAAGTAAATAGAGATGCGTACCTGAGAGAAATATGGAGAAGCCCATGTTGTAGTAGAACATGCAGATGTGGTAGTAAAAAGCGTGCTGAGAGAACCATATAGCATGTCAAACCATGGATCAACGAGTTGATCCATGCAACATAGCGAAAAGCGTAATGTTGTGATGAAGTGAACTAAATACGAGTGGTGATAGAAAGGTATGATGATTTTGAATGCCTATAATGACAATAAGATGGGGAAGGGAGTGACCAGTTCCTTACCCGAAGGCGTGTATACGAATAAACGACTGGAGAATTTAGGCATCTTATCGCCAGAGGAAGAGTGTAGGGAGAAACATGTGTTATTATCCAATCTTTAGCTACATCCTCAAGATCTAGCTGTTGTAGATGGACTCAAATCAAATATTTGTGGTTTTTGGATCCAAATTATTTTGGTCAAACAATTGACCCATATAGAAGTGGTATAGGAAAGGCACTCTTGCCCCCGCTCCACAGGGGTCACCACAATGTGATGGCTTCCAAGCTATCTCATCTGGAAGAAAACACAAAATGGATGATGGCTTCCAAGTTAGATCATCTAGAAGAAAGCACAAAAATGTATGATAGATTCCAAGTTAGGTCATCTGGAAGCAAGCACAAAATGTAGAATAACTTCCCAAGTTAGGTCATCTGGGAAAGTAACAATTGTAATCTCCCAAGTTCGGTCATTTGGAAGGTTGATTGTATTGAATTTGTGTTGATGATATGATTTCAATTGTTAGAATTTTGAACGCGTTGATTGATTGATTCGATTTGATTTATTACTTGTAGAAAGATTTTACGTTAGTTTCCCCCAGGGTAGGTCATTAGGGGGAAATTGATAGAAATCAGTGAATAATTGCATGGCAAGATTTTAATGCTTGTTGCTCCTAGGTTAGGTCATTAAGGGGGGTGATTAAATGTCATATAAAATAAATGTATGTTTGTTGCCCCTAGATTAGGTCATTAGGGGGAATTAATGGTGAAATTTCGTGCAGTGAATTAGTAAATGTTTGAAATTGTCGAATCGATACTGTTGATTAATCACATGGTAATGTAAGGGGGATTAGAGGATGACCCCAACGATATGCCCCCCTTTCGGTGAAAGGGGAAGTGATGATAAGAATGAATGCTAAGCCGAAAGTAAGCACGATATAGACAGAAAGTGGTAAAAAATCATGAAAATGTGGATAAGTCTGTGCGAAACAATGTTGAAAAGAGAAAAACACACAGAATGTGTCCAATATGGTAGTAGGAGGGATTCTAAAAATAACTTCGCAAATGAGGTGTAAATCGGAGTAGAAACACTCAATATATGACGAAAATGGTGTCGTGTGTAGTAGTTGTGTTAATAAGAGCGAAATAATGACTATAGTAAAGTAGGTGATGAAAAAATAACTATAAGGAGGGGAGTGAAAGATTGTTTAATCACTTCATTTGTATTTTGTGTGATTGTAAGACTGAGCGCTAAGTGAGTAAAAATGTCGCAGGTGAGAGAAACATGTCATAGTCAATTTGATATGGTGGCGACTGTTGTAGTGTCACGTACGATCATGGAGTTGGTATGTGTGTTGTTTTTGGAAAAATGTACGGTTTAGTACTCATTTCTGATGATTTTTTACAATTTTGATATTTTTGAGTTTCTTGGCATTTTTGGCCTGGACAAGAGCGGTGAGGGCACTAGTGACCTCTAGGACAAGAGTGCACAGATCCGGGCACTAATGTCATTTTCCTGGGATCCCCAATCCTACATTTGGGTGCCCTGGTCCATAATGTGCATGTGTGGTCTGGAATGGTATAAGTGTGGTGTGTGATGCATAGTTAATGTAATGACCGAGTTTGTTTGTACTTATAAGACGTTCTAATGTTGGGTGTGTGGTCTGTTTACGTTGTGCAAAGAGACATTCACTCGAGGGAGTTTCACGGTGGGCATCACAGGAGTACTTTTCTTGGATTGTGCTTGTCAAATGATGATTGAGATGTGATGGACCGTGCCGACCTGCGGTACATAGCACAAATGGGGGATGTACTCCACAATATGCCCATGTTGACTATATTATGCGAGAGGTGGTGCACAAACACGTGTACATTTTGGCTGCCTATGGGGGAGATGGATGTTACTTTGGAGGATGTGTATTGTATATTGTGATTGTCGATTGTTAGAGAGAGAGATTACAGGCGATGTCTTTGGAGGATATGGAGAGACAAATGTGTGTTGCAAACAATATTTTGTGGGGACTTGAGTACCTTTTGAGGCCCATATCAGTCTGGATGCTATCTTATGGTCTGGGGTTCCGTGCTTGCAGAATTTTACAACAGTTGTGATTGCTTCATCTATAGCATTGGAGGGATGAGGTGTAGGCATCTTGTATACGATGCATGATATATGTCGTCGAATAGAGAAGGAGGGTATTAGATACGCATGGGCACAATGTGTGTTGGCCCACCTATATAGATATCTATACTGATTTACTCATGATGAGCATGGTGGTGGGATATGAGCCACTACACTATTACATGTATGGGCTTATGAGCATATATCCATGTTGAGACCAGTTGGAGGTCCATGAGGAGAGTGGGCTAGGCCAAATATATATGTGAGGAGGTGGATTAATATTCATTGGGGAAGGATGGACACAGATACCTATAAGGCACTGATAGATAGGATGGGGCTCGTGGTAGTTACATGGAGGCCATACTGCGACTATGGAGGATGGCCCAAGGATGTTGTAGAGTTACAATGTATTCGAAGGACTATGTGGTAAAAGGATCAATTCCCAAGTGTGGTCAAGATTTTTCAGGTGGAGAGAGTATCATGACAGTTTGGCATGGCTCGGGATGTACCCCTAGAGCCATATATATGGTTGAGAGCCATCAGAGCACCTAGGAGGGCTGGAGCTAGGCTTGGGCCCACAACAAAGCAATTAGTATTGTCATGGTTAGATGAGGTGGATGCGGCTATAGAGTCGATAGTAAACACGTCTATCTACACATTGATGTGAAATGTGTCAACCGATGTACTTGGAGGAGGTATACTTGAGCAAGTGAATGATATAGCAGGAGAACATGCCTATTTATTTGAGCCAGTGGTCATAACAACGATGACATGTACTGTATTGCTAGGCGAGAGGGATGAGGCATGCAAGGAGACTCAACGAGGCACGCGAGGAGACTCAACGAGGCACGCGAGGAAACTCGACGAGGCACGCGAGGAGACTCGACGAGGCATGTGATGAGGCATGTGAGGAGATTCAATGAGCCCGAGAGGTAGTACGTGGTGGTCCTATGACATAGGATGTGTTTGCATGATACGTGGATGTGCAACATCAGTGTTCTAAGCAGGCTACGAAGATTACCCTATTATGGAGGCAAGTCAAGAAGTATCGAGGCCGCGAACAACATCATTGCATTGGTGGAGAGGCATCTATTTCCAGGGATCTCGTAGTACCCGAGAGTGATATTGACAAAGAGATTTGATTTGTATTAGCATATGATGTGGGGGCATTGCCCACCAATGATGAGACATTTGGTTTTGTGATGATGACTTGTATACTATATATATATATATATATATATATATATATATATATATATATACATACATATATATACATACATATATATATATATATATATATATATACATATATACATATATATGTATATATGTATAATATGTATATATGTATATATGTATATATGTATATATGTCTATATATATATATATGTATATATGTATATATATATATATATATATATATGTACATATACCTATGTATATATGGATATATGTATATATGTATATATGTATATATATATAGATGTAACATATATACATATATATATATATTATACATATATACATATATACATATGTATATGTACATAATATATATATATGTATATATATATATATATATGTATACATATATACATATATATACAGATATATATATATATATATATACATATATATATATATATTATATGTATATATATATATGTATATATATATGTATGTATGGACACATGTTATTGTTATATGATGAGTATATTTTGTTGCGATTGATGATGCTTGATTTGATGTTGTAATGTCATAGTTAATGTAATGTGTTATATATTGTTCGTGTTTGAGTGATATAGACTTGGAATATAATGTTGAGAATGGTCCTATGACATAGGATGTGTTTGCATGATACGTGGATGTGCAACATCAGTGTTCTGAGCAGGCTACGAAGATTACCCTATTATGGAGGCAAGTCAAGAAGTATCGAGGCCGCGAACAACATCATTGCATTGGTGGAGAGGCATCTATTTCCAGGGATCTCGTAGTACCCGAGAGTGATATTGACAAAGAGATTTGATTTGTATTAGCATATGATGTGGGGGCATTGCCCACCAATGATGAGACATTTGGTTTTGTGATGATGACTTGTATACTATATATATATATATATATATATATATATATATATATATATATATATATATATATATATATATATATATATGTATATATGTATGTATATATGTATGTATATATTTATGTATATATGTATGTATATATGTATGTATATATGTATATATGTATATATATGTAGAAATGTAGAATATATGTAGATATGGGTATTATATGTGATATGTATATATAGACATATATATATCTATTACATGAATATAGATACATATAGAGATAGTATATATAGAGGATGTAAGATTATATACGTAGTATATATAGACATGTATATATATTACATGTATATATATACATATGAGGTAGTATACAGTATGATTATATAGATATATAATATATATATATATCCTATAGATATAATGTATTACTTATATAATATATATAATACAGATATAGGAGACGAGACATAATATATACTAGTAATAGTATATATATTATATATATTAAAACTATATATATATATATGTATGTATGGCACATGTTATGTTATCTGATGAGTATTATATATATTAGATATAGATATATATTATGTATAAATATATGGATATCTATGTATATATGGATATATATGTAGGAGGTAGATGATAGTCGATATGTATATATATGTTACAGTATGTATACATACATATATTATAGAATACGATATATATATATATTACATTTATATATATATATATATTGTATACAGAGTCTATATAAATATATATATATTAAACATATGTGTGTTGTGTGTGCATATAGTTCTAGAGCTCTCGTTGTACTCGAGAGAGATACTGATGATGAGATCTGATTTGTACTATTCGTATATGATTTGGGGGGAGTTTTCCCCCAGTTACAAGACATGTTTTGTTATGATGATTATATTCGAGATATATGTATGGACACACATTTTTGATATATGATAATTTTATTTTGTTGTAGATAAGTGTCGCAATGTGTTGGAATATGTATGATTCGATGTGTATTGTACATATTGTTTATTGTTTGATTAGTGTAGATTCACATCATAATGTTGGTAATGGTAGACAAAAATGCGTATGGAAAATGGTAATAGATAAAAAAATGTAATGTGGTTGATGAAAATTTTTATATGTAACATATAGTTAATGTAATGATAATAGTAAAATAGAATGTAAAGATGGATGAATTATAATCACCAAATAAAGTAACGTGTTGTGATGAATGATAATGTGACGTAATCATTAAATATTAGCATGATGGAACTAAGGGGGGATGACTAGTGATGCCATTGAGCATGTTGATGAATAATCTCATATTTTTAAGATCCTTAAGCAGTCAAGAATGAGCTACGTAAGAAAGAGTGCATCATCGGGAAATGGTTGGGTGTGCTAGATGAAATGAAAGAGTGCATGATGAAAGGTTCTTATAGAAAAACCCTCAAAAGTCACGTAAGAACTATAAGAACACAAGTGTGTCATCAGGGAGTAAGGTGTTAAGAATGACCTACTATCTCGAATGATTTGGCATGTAGCGGTGTGAATCATGTGGGATGGAAGTAGCACGTGAATATATGCCAAATGGAATGTCATATAGAGCTTTGGTGGAATGCGTGAATGAAAAGGGTTGTGAGAGCCAATATGGATAAGAGGTATGATGCCATGGATAGGGTGAATGTGATGGATGTGATGGATAGTGGAACGATCGATGGATGGGGTGGAAAGTTTGCATGAGTGATTATATGGCGGTGATGGATGAACTATGGCCTAAGAACTTGATGGATAAGTGGCTTCAGGAAAAGTAGAAATCCTCTTCTGAAGGTAGAGGAGAAATAGACAGATCATGTGGGCGATAAAAAAAGGAGATAATGTTGTTTTCCATTCATTATTGTAATCTGTGATGAAGTGCAAGGTAATCATTATCCTATGGCCATTTATGATATGATAATTATATTATGGTTGATCACCTTGATGTTGTAACCTATGTTGTGGGTGATGACGGTTGGATGGTAAGCAAAATAGGTGTTTTCCAAGTAAAACAATACATCATTAGGTCTAGAATGATGAGATAAATGAAATGGCTTACATGAAATAAATGGATTTGAATGAGAATTAACTTTTCATGGAGGAGGAGGGGAATTTTTTCATGGTGGGGAAGTAGGTTGAGCCTTCTTTCCTTGCTTGTAAGGAAAAGGTGGAGACTGTGTAGGAAGCTCAACCAACTTTGATGGAGGATGAGTAGATGATATAATAGAAGGATATGTATGTGGAAGGGTCAGTGAAATTTACTTAAAGAATATATTTATATAGATCTAGGACTTTGTAGTAGAGAAGAATGAATGGCTCACATGTATCATACTGCAATATTTTCTTAAGAGTGGGAATCATACCACAATAGAAATAAATTAATTTTCGAGATCATTAGGTTGGAATATGCATTGATGTAAACAAGAATTGAAATGCAAGATATAATCCTTGATAGCTTCAGATGAGATTTTATGTAAAGGAGTAAGTGGTCATAAGTAGCCTTCGGGGTTTTGTTGTTTATAAATCGATAGAGGAAAGCATCCTTCATGTCATAATAAGTGCTAATGGACCCAAAGGGAAGATGACTGTACCATTGTAACACGTCATCAATAAGACAGTATTGAAAGGCCTTAAGTAATAATCTATCATCAGAATAAGATTTAATAATCATGTGGTAGTGTAGGAGATTGGCATGACAGTTGCCAATGTGATTAAAACATGTGAATGTAGGCATCACAAAGTCCTTAGTAAATGCAAAATTATGAATCTTATTAGGGATAGGGTTATGATGTAATGAAATTTTGTCAATAGAATCATAGCAAGCCCTACTTTCAAAAGTGATATATTGGACCTGAGATTTTAATATACCTACAACATGCATGAGAGAGATGATATCCTGTGAAGGAAGAGTGGAAGATGGCTATAATGTATTAAGAGGTTATTAATTTGCAATTATGCGTGATCATATGGAATATCAAGAGATTATATGGGAGTCTCTGATGTAAAGGGACACACTAGTATTAGGTGCTGAAGGAGCTATATTAGATGATGTAAATGGAATATGTATAGAAAATGGTAGGACTAGCAGTCAGAAACATCCCTAATAGGTGAGGTGACTGATGGGAGAGACCTATCCATAAGAGAAAATGTCCTAATAGGTGTAGATGATGTGAGAGGAGGAGATGACATATTATGAGATGAAAAAATGATAGATTGGGGTGAGTCATGCAGGGTACTAGATGCAACCTCTAGTGAAGGTAGTGATGGAATCAGTGAGTCACACTCGGAAGTATGAAAAGAAGGAGAATCATGACTATCAACTTTCTGATCATGATCAAATAAAGACTGAAAATATAATAATATCACTAAGGAAACTATCAATAGGATCATAAAAATAATTGCAAAAGTAAATGAGAGCTAATATCTTATGAATGATAAGAAACCAACATTGGATGTTGGAGAATCATGAGGTGGAATTATAGCCATAAGTTGAGTAGGAGTAGAACCAAAATGCACATGTGAAGGATGATCAATACCAAGTAAGTAATCAATAAGAGAGTAATCTAAAGTTTCCTTATAGAGATTAGAAGGAGGACCACTAGTAGTTGTATAACATGGTGTACAATGAGTGAATGTTGTAGGATCCTAGAACAATGATAATGCTAATAAGCAGAGTCTTAAAAATGAGTAGGCACATATTGCTTGACCTTTTAAGAGTTCTTGTTGAGTACAAGACAATGTAGGAATAGAGATTACCATAGACGAGTCGCGAGCTTGGCAATAGAAGATTTATCATATTTAGGATTGACACTAAAATGAGACATGATGGGAGAAGAAAATGAATTATTCTTAGCCATTAGGTTCAAAATGGATCATAGGGAAAAATAATCTAAAGTACAAGTTCACCAAAATGATAAAATAAAATATGAAATTAATATTTATATCTATAGTTAATCTTAAGTAGGTACAAAATTGAAATAAATGATAATAAGCTGAAATAATGATCTTAAATATTCTATTTTAATATTCAAATGAAATGAAATAAATTAAATAAAAGAGGTAAGATACTAACCTAGAAATAACTTACCTTGTTATGTGTTGGGACCAGACATAATGATGTATAGAAGAAAGACAATGTGACATGGAACAACCCAAAAAATTATAGCAGATGGTGGTTTTCACGGATTGGGGGTGCCTAGAGGAGGACTATGACACCTATAGGAGCCCTGGTCTGAAGTTTGAGCACTCTAGTTTGCCGAATATCTCAGGATCTCAATTTGATATTGTTGCTAGATCTTAAGTACAACTGAAACTTTTTCATGTGAGTGTCACAATATCCTTGTTAATGACATTGTAAAACCTGTAATGAATATTTACCTGTAATGCCCCATACAAAACATCAAATCCCTAAAAATTAAAGATGCATATGAAGGGTTCAGAATGAATTTAATTGCCATAATATTGAAATTACAACTAAGCATCACACTACATTCCAAACACAATTAATTTTTTCTGTGCTTGTGTGTGAAATTGTTTTTTGTACGGTTCCCTAGCACAAAATACGTAAAGATATGGGCACTAGCTAGATGTGAAATGCAAATAGTGGACATAATAGAATGAATACAACCCTTCCTATACAGTGTGTGTGATGCAATGATGCCCAAATGTAGTCCCTTGACTTAGTAGATAGCTAGCTCTATATGGTAGATAGTGCACCCATAGAATAGTGAGTATGTTATGTTTATATAGGGATATCTTGTTCAAATTTCAACACGAATGACCCGAAATGACAAAAATTACCTAGGGGAATGAAAGGGAAAATGTAAAAGACAAAAATCAAACAGATAAATTAAATCTAAGTGGTGTCGTGACCAAGGAGCCTAAAATTACAGACTGAGGGTACCCATAGGTGCCCCAGCACTACCCTAGGCACCCTAGTCAAAGAATAGAGACAAAAAAAGTCCAAATAACGACACATGAGACTCCATTATAGACGATTAGAAATTTGCAAATAACTGACAACTATGCAAGAAAAATTACGAAAATGACCAACTAACTAATGAAAAGACTAGAGGTTGAGCCATTAATGAATAATTTTCTTACACGAGATCCATATATAAAATAACATATTTGGCGGTATAATTTTAATGGTAAGTGCATGATTTTGTGACTACAATTTCAACATCCTGTGGCTAGAAAAAAGGAAATGAAGAAAATGTTGAAGGCACTAAAACCATAGCTATTGGCTTGGAGCCCATTCATGACAGGGATGACATTTCAAATGTCAGGGGGGCAAGTCTGATGTCATAGACCCTCTACCTTATGCTCTTTTTTGCGATTGCAGCCTAATTTTTTGTATTTATTTTGTAATCAATTTTTAAGCCTGTGGGCTCATGTGATTTAATAAGTAATTCCCACACCTTTAGACTAATTTGACTCTTGTGGCGTGATCTCATTTCTTTGTACTATTTTATTTTTAGTAATATAACCTTTGTTTCATTTATTTAAAAATAAATAAATTGTGAAAACTAAATAGAAAATTTTCCATTCATTAAAATTCTATATCCTTAAGGTTGGGACCCTCAAACCTAAATGGCCCGAATAGGTGTATTCACATCGAAAAACATAAGATGGCCCAACAAAACCAACCCATCAATAAATAGTGTATCGTAATTTTTTAATAGAAACGACTAGTTTTTCAAATTTTGGTTCTAAATCAGCTATTTAAAAGTGAAACATCCCATTCTTACATCTTATTCTCGCTTTGAAATCCAGAAATTTGGTGCAATTCAGTGGTGAAATCAAGAGAAGATGTCGGTGAGGGAAAATGGAAGGATGGAGGCGCGAAAGAGGAGGGGGTACAAGGTGTCGGTGCACAATGAGCATGGACGCAGAAAGCGTGAGGAGAACCTGCTTCAGATCCGCAAGAACAACAGGGACCACGGTTTGCTTAAAAAACGCAGGGAAGGAATTCAACCCCCACTACGGCAGTACACAGTAAGATATAATATCCTTGTTTACTTCAAATTAGATAAATTATTGAAGAGGAATTTGAGATCTCCAGCACCTACAAGTGTTCGCTTTTTAGTCGAATTCAGTTGGCCTCAAACCCTTGCAAGCTATGAAGGGTTTGCATTGTTTCGGATTCATATTTTCTCTGGTTGGTTTCTTAAGCTGATTTAAATAGTTAAGCTTAGAACCGTTTTTTAATTCTGCCCTGCAATTTCTCATGAGTATATGGACCACGAATTTTTTTAGGTCTTGATTTACTGATTTTTGTGGAGGGCTGTCTTATTGTTTTGGTACTTGGATTGTGTAGATTGGTTTTGATGGATTTTGTAATGGCTAGGTAACACCTTTTACACCATCATACGTATTGCTGGACCACAACCCATTCGATACAACTCTATAATTTGATTTCACATGTTTAAACTCAATGGATCCAATTCTACACTAATGCCAAGATGTGTTGTGTCACAGTTGGAAATATTATCGTCATTGGCAAAAGCAGTTATGTCCCAAGATGCAGCAGCACAACTTCATGGTACTGTGAAAAATCTATTACAGTTACTGATTATTAACCTCCTATCTTGTAAGATTATTTGATCAACAAATATTGGAAAATAACACAACTGTAACTTCACAAATACAAACACATAAGAAATACCCAACAAGGTGAACACAATATTTTCAGACAATTTTCCCTGGAAAAACCCAGTAGGGAAAACCAGTACTACAGATGAGAAATATATTAAACTTCAGCAAATCAAGAGATACAAATACTGCTTGCCTCTTACTGGCAGAGCTGCAACAATCTCCTAATCCTCCTGCTGATATTCCTCCACTGCTATCTCCAACGCTAACACTGCGCCCTTGCTAACACTGCAAGACTACTTGCTAACACTGCAAGTTTCTCTCAAAACATCCTTGTTATAAATGACCCCAATGACCCCCTTATATACTACTCTCGTTGAAAATCAACGGCCGAGATTAATACGAATGATCGGCTGAGATTAAGACAACTCAATAACCATAACAACCTTGGTTATGAGGTGTCACCTAAAAGGAGTCAATATTAGATAACAATTGTTCTTATCCTAACAAAAATTTGTTTGACAAAAACAACTATTTCTCTAAATTCTAGGCTGTCCAAATAACAATTGGATGAGGACAAACAGCTGTCCAAGCTACAAATTACTAAGATTAACAGGTACTACCCAGTTCCGATAAGATTGATCTTGTGCTGGAAGTAGTTAATAATTTGTTATATACACGGCCTCATTGTCAGATTCACACTTTGATAACATTTATCGTCAAAGATAACCTAATCTTCCTGTACAGCATAATATCACATGGTTTGAAATTTTTTAATTTCTTGTATGCAACCTATTTTTTAAAAGTGAGTGACATATACGTAATATTATCACCTACTTCTTCCAAGAAGGATGTCTTGTCACATTCAGAAATCCATTCGAAACTGTTAAGCTAATAATGTGTTTATGGATTTCAAATAAGCTTTAACTTATTCATTTTGTATGTTCTCGAATGTCAAAACTATTTCATAACTGTATCTTGTGCAGTAGGAATATCCCCCATTTCGTATTAACATTATATTGAAACATGGGAGTTCAAAACACTTATTTTGTTGACGTTTTGCGATGAGTGGAAAGATACACCCCAATTTTCCACTTAAGAAATGCCTTGAATTCTACACCTCCTATTGGAATTCTCATTGCAAACATCAGGTTTCAAGTTTGCTAGTTTATTACTAAACACATGCTTTTAAGTTTACCAGACATGGGATGAGATTTTTAATAATTTTAGTCACAGTTAAAAGTTAAACTCAGTTAAAGTGGAATGGGGTGGTCACTCTAGATGTAGTATTCATTACCTTGTGATGGTCCCGCAAAGCCTATACTTCACATACCTCCTTGGTTGACGGTCAACCAATCCAATACCCCCATTTTGCATCTTGATGAGGGTTCAATAACAAATATGTTATGGGAATGGTAAAAGCGTGTATGTGCTAGTTAAAGTATGTGGGGTGGTCCTATAATGTATCCATCATGGCTTCCCGGTCAGGAGAAATTGGATGATTAGTACATTCTGCACCTTGCAAGTATTTAGGAAATGTGGAGATAATGATCCATGTTCATGGGTCTAGTTTACATAATCGATTCAAAAAATTCATATTACAGGTGGGCTTACGGTTGCAGTTTGAGGCATGCAAGGATGAGAACCAATGAATGGCATCAAGGAACATGTCAGAGCAGACAGATTAGTTGCTCAAGCGTTGAAGAATGGAGGCCAAGGACCAAAGTTTGTCGAGACTTCGGTCATTCTAGCATTTTAGAGACAAGTGCGAGGTGAAGTAAGGAACAACAAATTTTCCTTTGAAACCATGATTTAGTCTATCACGTGTTACAAATCTTCAGAATCTTTGGAGTTTCAGACTAATAATTCGATGAGCGTGGACATATGTGAATCCAGGTTTCCTCAGGCTCTAAAAGGAAATATTGTCTGAAGACCTCGAAAGTCCAAATTTTAGGGACATTTTAGGTTTCAGAGTTTCAAAGATAGGAAATGACCAAATAGAAACGGTCAGTTCAATGAGAATGCCTGACAATCCTGAAATTCTGAAGTCTGCAACAGGGACCTTGGCAAACTTTTGTCGTGTCAAACCTAGTTTCAGGGTCAATGTGGTGAGACATTTCATATTTTCAACTAGGTAAGGGTTTTAGAGGTCTCAGTGTTTCAGATTTTCGGAACTCTCAATGAAATTCATTATGCTGAGAGGTGGTCTACAATGGCAGGCAAGGTCTGAAATGGAAAAAGTCAGTTCAATTTTATTCTTGATAGTCCAAATTTTGGACATTCGGGGTTTTGGACCATTTTGGGATAGTTCATTCATAATTTTTTTCAGAAGTTTGGAGAAGTCAATAATACATAGTAATATCTATCATAACTAGATAGGTCCAATGTACCAAATTTCGATATGTCTCGGCGTATTTTGGATATTTGGACTTTTAGATATCTATACAGAGTTTGTATGTGCACCTAAGTAGATTAAGATTAAAATAACCTCAACATTCTGATCATGTCTAGATGCCCATAAAGTCTGAAGTTGTATCGAATGATCAAAGGTTGGGAGGCACCTTTTATCAGTCTGAAGAAACTTGATAGCTTTCAGTTTTATGAACACTCGAAATGTTGGTTAGATTTATCTTAAATCGAGTGTGTAACCGTAGTGTATTTAAATTATATCCAAATTCCATATGAAGATGATACATTTCATTTGGATTCTGGATCAAAAATGTACTTTGGATGTCATTTCAGTTCTGTATGTAGTGCTCCTCTACAGGTAACTACGACTGGTCATCTTAATTTTATTGAGGCTAAGATATTGAAACTTAAGAAAATACAAGCTCTGCCATTTATATCAGAGGCTGAGTTGCGCATGTCTTCTCACCTGACCCAAATAGAACGAGGTGACTGCTAATCCCTTTATGTGGCCAACAAGGAAATTTAGTTACATGACCAGTGAAGTGGGTTACTAGCTTAAGGACTGCAGAATCATTGTTTCAGAAGAATTCAATGCATTTTTTGGTGGTTGAAGAAAGATTTCGAATTCTTCTCTCCACCTTTTTCTCATTCTTCCTATATATCGTAAGGAGGTTCATTTTTCTAATGGTTCCCTTGTAACACCATTTGTACATTATAAAACCTCAACTTCTTCAAAATCTATGTATATGTAAGTGAATTTTTGGAGTTACAAACCTCCCATGTCAAAGCTGTAATAGCAATGTGCATACATAACAGATTATGGGGCAATAAAATAATGTCTCATGCAAGAGTGATTTCAACCATATCTTAGTGTTCAACTGCATCTTTCCGTCAGTATCTCTCATTGAAATCTTGGGGTATGAATGTTACATAGTGGATTCTATTCTCAAGACATTTTATAATGGTTGGAAGCTTTTGGCAAAACATGGTTAGTGGATTCTTAGCAGTGGATTGATATGTGGTGTGTTCTCAACTTCCTTAATCTAGTTTTGGTTTCCATCTCCATGTAAAGTAGGTGTTTAACATTCCTTTGGTGCATCACCTATGTTAGTTTAGGTTTAATTTATTGTAATATCTCGATAACTTTCCTTGTCTCCTTGGCAAGTTAGTGTACAGATTTTAAGAGCTTAGACCCTCTACAATTTGAGATATGTGGATCAGAACAGAGGAATAGAAATTAGCGTTGCAGGTCCAGAGCTGCCCTTCAAGATTCTGCAATCGTCCTTATTCACATGGCCGATGAAGAAATATTGGCATGTTATGCAATCACACTGAGAGCTTTTTCATATTTTTCTGATGGAAATAATGATGATATTGAGGCTATTATTGGGGCTGGTGTTTGTGGATTACGCATCAATAGTCATGTAGATGTATTTTTTACTTTTCAATGGGGAAAATACTTACCTAACTCCCTAATTAACAATCCAAGTCCCCATTCCCATTTGCATCTAATGAACTACGTGAGACTAGACTTCCATATCATTACAATGTGCAAAGTACATAATAATGTGACCTTGTGTGTAATGAATGCCCTTAACTTTATCTATACAACTATAGTTTCACCATTAAAACACTCAAATTATTACATATCATTTGTATCCATATATTGTTATCCTGTCGAATTAACAAAATAGCAATCGTACATGGAGTGTACGATTGAAATGTTGAAAGGAATGGCGTGAGGAGTTGAAATTTGAGAAAGTAAAAAAGAGGCGAGGTTTGATAAGCTGGCGACTAGAATAGGGGTTGTGAGGGAGGCTTGCCCCCCCACTCATGTCGTTAAGGGTATATGGATCAATTTCTTGAGTGCATTATTCGGGGGCAGAGCCTGCGAATTACAAATTAAAGTGAGACAAACCAAAAAACCTAGAAAGACAAATTCCAACCGAATGTTCCATGTGTGAGAATCTAAAATCCTAATGGCGTTTTTCCACTTGTATTTTAGGAGGAGGAATCCTAAATTGTACTTTGCCAATTAAGTGTATTTATTTTTAATGAACATTTTATAAATAGCTTATTAACGAGTTCGCATTGTAATATGTTCATCTTGAGTTAATAAAAGTCTTGATATTAAATGCACCTGGGATGTTTCCTTAGAGCATTTGCATGTGGTTTTTACCACAGCTAAATGCTGGTGTTTTATCTTGTGCATGTTTGGTATTTTGTAGATTTCCTTTATACTTCTAAGCTCAAGTATGTAGTGAAACAATTATTTTGAACAATATTCAAATTTCTATTATTCACTGTGGCTATAAGTGCTTAAATGGGTTCCTAACAAGCGGAAGTTGAACCTACATAAGTTCTCAAATCCCAAGTTTTTTTCGGACCATTCATAATGATAGTGTGCTTGCAATTCAAAAAATATTCTTTCCAGTACTACCACAAGCATTATGCTTTTCAAGCTTCAATGAGATAAGGAAATATGTTTATCATGTATGCAAGAACTCATATGATAATAACCTCGCATTTGTGCTTCCACTTTATTTGGAGATTTGTATAACAACCTTACATATGGCTTTAGCTTGACAAAGAGCAGGCCCGCAAAATATGCATATATGTAAATACATCAGTAATGTGATTTTTTAGTGAATTACAATAATCAGGATGTAATTATAGGTTATGAGAGTCTGTCCAATTTATTGCTACCCTTGATCCAGTGACTCTGAAGAACTCCTTCACTATGGTAGTGAAATTTGTACTTCCACAAGGGCTAAAATAAGCAAACTCCAGGACAATCTAATAAGCTTCTAACAGGTCTTAACACAACTAGTAAATGATTACTTTTTCAAACTAGTGATAAGTGCATGATTTACCCATATAAGATTTTGAAAATCAACTGGAAATTTAGAATGATCCTAGATAAGTGACAAATTAAATGTCTCTTCGCACAAGTACCACATGATAACCTACAAGTGTTAAAATAGTTGAGGCTTGTGGGTTACAGATGGCTCCAAGTTGCAAGGGAGTCCAATATCAGATTAGGTCACCTATTTTTCTGGGGGGACTTGAAATTGGCCATAGACGTACTAGATGTTGTAATTTTGCCTTTAAAAGATCTAGTTTGAAAACATATATTCATCTTACGTGTGTATTGGTGTGCTTGTATTCCTGTTATGGTTGGGATGGCTACACATATTCTCACTATAAATTATGCCATGGTTAAACAGGCTCTTATTGATCCAAAGAGCTTAATTCACAAGGCCTTGTATTTGTTATGCAAATGCAAACTATTGAAGGAGTATAACTAGCCATGGGAGGCAGCTTAAAAATTACTACCTGCCACTCATAACATTTTTACACATAAGCATTGTAGCCTCCTACAACTTGTTCTCCCATTTTTCGATAGAGGGAACAAAAATCATCCTCTTGCTCACGCATGATTTTTTGTTGACTCATGGATGTCAAATAATTAAATAGAGGATGTCTGAAATACGACTTATCTAAAATACATCCTTGAGAGATCAAGATCACTATTCGCCACTTTCATATTCAACTAGTGTCCAAGACCTTTCCACTCTAAATTTGTCTTCATTCAGAATTGTAATTGTCCTAAAACATGACCCATTACACTTCTAATGTGTATATTATAATAAATTTATCTATATAAAAAATGTCAATAAATATCAAATTCAAGGTTTTTAGGTTTGATTTTTTACATACCCGCTTTACTCAAGGCAACTTCATTAAATTCTCTATCAATTTCATCATTGATTTGAGGCAAACTAGGAATCATTAACAGTACATGAGGATGTTGGAGTCTCAAAAATATATATTCAAGAAAAAATTTACCCAAACATTTTCTACATGGCCAAGATATTACTATTTTTTAATTGACTTCTCCAAGAAAAAATGGAAACAAAACTATTTAAGTGATAGTCCAATAGAAGTCAAAGTTCTGAATGAATTCGAAACACGACGTTCCGACTTAACGTGCATTTGTTAAGTTCAATACAAGACAATGTTGAACAAGTAGATCTGTTCAAAGGCAGAGCTTGTCTGCCATTGTAAAATGCATTCGTAGAGTAATTAGCGACATGTGTCGAAATTTAGCTTCTGGAGTATTTAGACGCCATACACACGTATATCGCAGGCTTCATCGAAATTGTGTTATACGAAAAGCCCTTGTGAGATACTTCTTGTGGAAGATGAGCAAGTATGTCCAACTAATGGAATGCCATAATGTACAGCCAATTAATGGATCAAGGTATGTACAAAACACACTCTGTGATCTGCTTAGTGGTCCAGACGCAAAAAACAGTAACGTAATTTGCGATTGAAGGAGAGTAGCCTGTAGGTACTTATGATTTAGTAGGTGTGTTTTATGGAGCTTTGCTGCGGTACACGGATACGGATACCTGACTCCTGCCTGCAGGACTACTTTCGGTCCAGTGGATAAAATGGAAGCCCTATTAATGCAACCGCTGCACCCGGGCGGTTTGCTATGACATCTGGATGTTTGTGGATCACGAGTTCGAGAACTACTTAGCTGAGGTTTTGTTTTCTGGTTTCTGGATACCGAAAATTTTGACTGTGTCCTACAGAATGGGAATTCTGGTAGTGGCGTGGATATGGACTAAAGGCAGTTGTGGCAGGAGCTGCTCTTTTTGGAGGATCTGGTGTGGCGTCTGCCGGATGATCATTTCATGTGGTGGGGTTTAAGCCAGTATGTCAGGCTACGTGAAGCTGTCGACCATAATTTTCGCGGGCACCGCTTTGTTTTATTATTTTGTGGAGGCGGAGAAGAATGCATAGCGCCTCTCCTCTCTGCGCTTTCTTTTCTTAATGGAGGTAAGTATATACTAAAAATTCCACAAGGATATAACTTACTATACTTTTTTTCTTTCATTAGTTATTTCCATTTCAACTTTAGAATTGGGATATATTGAAAGTCTTTTAACGTAGATCCTTTTCAATTGAGGATTATCGCGATCGTTGCAAAGTAATTATGGCATGCATGGCTCTGCAGTGATGAAAAAGATAGAAAATACAAAGTTGGTTTCGATGAATGAATCCCAATTATTTTATGAATAACTTTTTGTCTTATCTGGTACCCCGCAATCTCATGGTTGTTCAATCGATCGGAGGGGGCAGCATTTACTGAGCTGGGACCGTATTTATCCTAGAACCCCGCAATCTCCTTTGCCAATTCTTATTTTCTCTTGCTGATATGCTTTCATTTATGTTGTTTTAATTTGGTATATTGTGTTGTTTTAACATAAGCTACCATCACCCTTTGTTTTATTACCTTGTCAACAGCGTTGGTTGAACTGATATGATTTTGTATTAATGAATATGTAGACCAGGGGCAATACCTTAAAAAGGCACTTTACACAGATAGAGATATACAAAATACAAAACATGTAAGAGACGAACACTGGATTTAGTGGTAAGATCTCCATGCCTAAAGCATACTCGTACACACGATGAAAGAGTAGGTCATGCTTTTATTCACGTCAACTTGAACATGTTACATGAAAATTTCAAGCTTCAATGAGAATTCCTCGACTTCCTGGATCTATGACAATCATCTATTTTTTACAACCTAATTGGTCACGCGTTCGACTCTTGCCGTGTTACTCCTGAACATAGAGAAACGAGACCTTGTTACGATTTTTCTTCATGAATATGGAATTCGATTGAAGTTCATCCAGAGTACAAGACGAGAGACTTGACTCCTGACGGGATTTTTTGCTACTTGCAGGTATGATTTGTTTATTGAAGCACCCCAGGTATCCCCTTCTCGAGAAGTGAGCTACAAACTGTAAACTTGTACTTCCCAATAAATGACCGAGAAGTAATATAAATTGTTTATGTCAGGGCATTATATCCCTCAGTATATATCAGCTTTAATCTTTGAGGCATAAAGAAATGCCTTCCAAACTTAATTACATGACTACGCATCTCATGGGGCGTTCTTGATTTTAATCTCAAAGCCATAACGGTAATTAAAATATCTCTGCCAAGTTAATGTTAAATCCTTGAGCAATAGTTATTACTTTGTCAACAAAATATATATATATATATATATATATATATACTCATAGACATATAGATATATATATATATGTATGTATGTCTGTATGTATGTACTGTATGTATGTATGTATGTATGTATGTATGTATGTATGTATGTATGTATGTATGTATGTATGTATTGCACTACCTTAATCGTTACTCAAGACTTAATGTCCTTCTATTCTGTTACCACTGTATTCATAACTATATTAATTAGTATAGTTATTTAAAATATATCTATCTAAAATACGATCATTCACTGAAGTACTCTATCTGACTATATAAATGTAGTATAAGTATACCAACAAAAAATAACTACTAAAATATAATATAATAAGTATATTATAATAAATTTATCTGATATGAAACACATCAATAAATATCAATTTCAAGGTATATATGCTTGAGTTTTTTCATATGTTATTTAATCAACAACTTCATTAAATTCTCTATCAATTTTTTGTTGATTTGTGGCAAATGGAATCATTTAGCTACGCAATTGTGTTGGTCTAAAAAATATCCATTCAAGAAAAAAAGACTTAAACATTACTACGTAACCAAGATATTATTTTTTTGATTGACTTGTCCAAGCTAAAAGAAAAAAGAAAACTATTTAAGTGACAGTCCAATAGAAGTCAAATTTATGAATGAATTGTCACATGACGGTCAAATGAACGTCAAATTGAATGTCTGAGAATAAAAGTGAACAGCTCACTCCATTACAGCCTTGCCTGCCATTGTAGAACGCCTCTCAGCATAAATAGTTCAGGTTCCAATATTTTTTTCATTTTCTTGCAAAAGCTCAGAAGCTAATGCAGAATCAGTCCTCTGCTGGGTTGTGGATCATAAACTTGCAAATCAACGCCAAGTTGGACAGTTGGTCTTACTTTATATTGATAAAAACATTTCACTACTATTTTCACCTTCTCAGTTATTCTGAGTGTTGCTTTTCGTGAGGCCAAGAAGGATGAATTACAGATTTTCATCTAGAAGGATGAATTACAGATTTGGTGATTGATAATTTGATCATACTGATGTGATGAATGGTGTAAGTATGGTCACCAACCTTCATGTCTGAAGGATGGATTTCTGGTGTATGGGTTCGTGTCTAATTCAGTATTATATGTAGAGAAGTGATTATACCACTCGGTCCCCCAGCAGCTCGTACTGCTTGCAGTATGCACGCTTGCGCCAGATACAGTTGTCAGTACTGCACAGGCTCAAGCCATTACAAGTGATCCCTCTAGCTACTTCAGTGAACAAACACAAGCTCCTTCCTGCCAGATCATTGCAGCACATACAGAGGATAAACTTGCCTCCATGAAAATGGATTCCATATATCTGGTAGTGAAAAAATAGGCTCTCTTTCTTGTCTGTAATTTGTATTAGGTCATATATCTTCTATCTGCTTTATTAGGTCTGCTTCTATCAGGTAGGTAACATGTTAGCTTCCTTTTGTGTGATTTTTTCTATATATCATCTCTTTTGCTATCAAAAAAGGTTGTATACCACCCCACATACATGTAGGTGCTAAAATACAAAAGTGTTTGGTGTTTGCTTACAAAATGTGTCTTCCTTGCTATGACTGTTCAGAGTTGAACTTGTCAGGAGTGGAGTTATTTATAATCAGCAAGTTGAATGAGTTGCTGTCATATAGGTACAATCAACTGAAAATATTTAGTTACTAAACATTTAAATAAGAACTAATTATTAGGTTGACCTGCAGATACTAGTGAATATATAAACTCCAGTGTCTAGATGAGACAAGACTTAATTTTAAAAAGAAACTTGTATTAGGACGACTAATTAAACATCTACAAGTTTTAGGAATATGAACAATTAAAAATAAGCTTTTGATTGAATTTTTATTTTTTACTTATTTTGGATTCCTCACATTGGTTATTAAAAATAAGCTTTTGACGAGATATAATCTTTGATTCAATTACTGAAGTTTTGTATCTTTAAGTGTCCTTTGTTATATTATTGGTTAATTAATTACGTAAATTGTTTATAGAGGTACTCTGATGTTTCATTTTCATGATCCTAAAAGCAGTTTTACTCGGACAGTTATTTTATGTACATTTTTATAATGAATTATTTATATAGGTACTCTGATGTTTCATTTTAATGATCCTAAAAGCAGCTTTACTCAGACAGTTGTTTTATATACATTTTTATTATTGATTATATGGTTGTGTTTCTGATAACTGGGGCAAATACTGTAGTGAATGTCCTGTGACCAATGACATAAAAGCCAGCATTTAAAAATGAATCCGTAAAATTTCAATATCTCACTGGTTCCTGGGTTTAGTTGCAAAAGATTTGTTACTGAAACTCATAAAATTTATGCTTGATTCGATTTTGTAATTTGTTATCCAAAAATCCCTAGACACTATGCATCTCCCTTTTTCAATACGTCACCCGTTCAAGTAAGTGTCATTTTCAATTGCATCTATCTGATGATTCTATGTTGGAATCCTATTCCATGAAATCTATGATACTATGAGTTGCATTCAATCTTTTGCATTGTTTGGAAAGTCTAATCGATCAAAATTCGAAGCTATGAAAACAACGATTACATGGCTCTGAAAGCTCAAATCGCTTTCATCTCTAAGGATGCCTTCGGGAAGCCCATGTTAGTTCTCAGCTTTGTACATGGTCATCTTTGTTCTATGTCTTCTACATGTTTGTGGCGCCGATATTGTGGAGGAGAACCCCAAGTCTGAGGCGGTACTACCAGAAAACTCTGAAAGGCTTATTTAAATGGGGGCTAAGCTGTTCATGATATTCATTCTTGATACAAATCACTAAAGGATTTCGCTTTCTAACTACTCATTGTAGCCTGGTGTAATTCTTACCAAATACCTGGTCTACCCATTTTGCCCATTATCAAAGAAATTTAATGGACATACATGACCATGATTGCTATGAGGAAACTGGTACAACTGATATTGGAATTTGAGCATTAGGGTTCCTTGCATTTTCTGCACAAGTCCATCTATACTACATTGAAGAATTGCTAAAACCCAGGATAGGGAAGCCAAATTGAAGAGGGGTTCTATGTCTTAGTGAGCATCATTCCATAGTTTTAATGTTCCTTCTCAAGTTCCTCAAGAGGTGTTTCAACCCATTCAAGAATAAGTGGTCTCTCAAAAGTACATTCTTGCCCTCCTCCTCTCAAGTCTTCTATTCTGGTGACCTGGTAAAAATGGTAGAAATGCATGCCATAAAGGATTAAACGTTAAGCCAATTTGGTTTTTTCTTGACCAGAAATCATAGGCGAAATATCTTTTACATCCCCTCCTCTAGTTGAAGATGTATACATGGATCTCAATTGAATTGCTGTTAATGATGCTGTAAGAATACTATTCCTGCTATGGAGGATTGACATTTTTCACACTTTGTATTTTGCACATGGGTGCAAAAATCCAACACTGGTTCTACTCTTGCTCCTACCTACCATTGTGACGACAATATGCTTTCTTATGATACATTTCAATCCCTCGTCACCATCACAATGTCTTTCTTTCATTGTCACATAGCTCTCCATCATTAACACACTTGGGGGGCATTGCAACTTTCCTCCCCCTTTTTCATTCCTGTTAGTTATCTCTAGTATCTACTATCACACTTCATGCTCCATGCTTCATGTCTAATATTTTTAAGCACTTTCAAACCCTTTGATACACACATTGTATCGTCATTACCCTATGACGCACTCTAGTTCCACGGTTCATACTCAACTACTGAGGGTCTAAATCTAAAATGAACCTCACATCCACACTACACTTCACACATTCTCTAGGAGATTCAGTTCCACGATACTCGATCTTTCTAGCACACCACATTTACTTTTTACGCTCTACGCTTCTTGATCAAATCACATTTCAAACCATCGATGACACACTCTTGTTCTATGGTTCATTCTTGACTAAATAAGGGGGAATTTATAAATGAAATACTCATCTCAGTATCACATCCACATTTCTGGGGACGCACGCTGTTTCTATGGTATCATCTTCATAAATGATTTTACATATCCAGTTGGGGGCATCACACTCATTTTCACTTTGCATTTATCATATCTTGGTTGCATATATTCTTGCTAGCTTATTACTATTTACATGTTACACTTTGTTTTCCATGCTAGACAGATTCTTAGTATGTCATTATCAATTCTATATATACACATGTGCACGTTCACTTGGTCTTTTGACGAGTGAATACAGATCTCTTACAGGTTCTTACACGTTGCAATGATGTTTGGCATTGTACCTCTTACCAGTCCCACTGAGGCTCCTGGGGGCATCTACCATTACTACTCTCACACATTAAAGGTCTTATTAGGTTCATTGTTTACATACTTCTACTTTCTTAGTTACATTACTTTCCATGATATACATGCTTTGACATACTATTTATCTTTCTAACATGTTAATGGGTGCTTCATGTGTAGCATTTGTCTTGCAGGACTATACAACCATGGTTATCCTGATACACCTTTACTTGCTTTTTTTTGTTATTGTATGTTATTGTTTGTGGGCTATGCCCTCTGTCTTTTATGATCATTGTATTCTTTTGGCCACTTTGGCCTTGATTGTCTTGTGACATTGTGAGCAATGTCCCATGTTTAAAACCCACTTTTTGTGGTCCATCTTGTTTTCATACTTTCTTGTTACATTGTCTTCTATTACATGTTTGCTACTTTTTTACTAACACATGTATACTAGCCCACTTTGTTTGCATGTGCCTTGGTTTCTACCATGAACATCCCTACCCCCTGTAGGAATCCATTGAGCAAAACATCATGGTCCTCTCCTTTGGGTTGCATCCTCCTATATCATTAGATGCACCCCAAATGAGGGGGGGATACATTAGGGTGAACAAATCACCTTTTACAACAACTCAGAGCTTTCCAACAAAACACATAACTATACAAACAACAGGTTAAGAACACAGTCACATAGAATGGCCTCGAAATCTGACTTGGTTCCAAACATTAGTAGCAAACATTAGTTCCCAAGACTCAGTGCAATAGTGCCTGGGTGCTCCTTTCCTCTCCTGGGCACTAATTCTTGGGGGACACATAGTCAGATTCTCAAATCAACACAGTTTATAGAGTGAAGTCCTTCATGACTTTTTGCAGTTTTCTACAACTTATAGCATGGCTTTCTTCCGTTACATAATGCATTCTATACTCATTCAATTTTACAATTTGAACTAATTGTGGAACTAATTCAGAATCAAATGTGGCAAAATAACAAATTGGACGTACCATCTGTAGTGGTGCTTATTGGGAAGAGTAATGGAAGGAGAGTAAAACCAAACCTCTCTCCCCAACACTTGCTCTTGGCATGAGATCACCCAAAAAACTTGGTATTTGGTGTGAGATCACCCAAAAAACTCTGCTCTTGGTGTGAGATCAACTTGAACAAGTCTATATAACATTCAAATGAGGGTTTATTTGGGTAATAGGAAGCATAACATTTCTATCCTTTACAGATCTCTTTACATGAGTCAAGTGCACACTTTCCTTTTTACATACTTTTTACACTTTTACATACTTATACATGCTTTACTCAAATTTATCATATACAAGGAATTTGACTACTCTGCTCCTATTCTTCTTTTACAGGTCTTTCCTTAATAAGTGACAATACAATAATCTGATTATTCTCATTACCTAAAAATTACCACAATAAATGATTTTAATACAAGCATAACAATACAAACTTAAAAAAACGCATACACTTCATTAGGGTCCACTTTCCTTTCCTAGTCTCCATGTTTCACTTTGCAATCATTCAATACTTCACTTGTCTACTCGAAATGTATATTTATAACACTTCTCTATATAGATCATAAGGTACAAGATCTTCATATCTATGTTTATTTTATCAAGTATTCACTCAACAACATAAAGTGGGGGGAAATGTAGACATAAATCATGTACTTGGATACATTTATAGGTCAATTTTAAAAAAATGGACAACTTTACATGATTCCTAAGAAGAAAACTAGTGTGTTGAAAACTATATTTGGCCTCTTTTTTCCTTCTCTTGGTTTCTCTTTTGGAATCTTACACACCCTACAAACCCAATCATTGGTAAAGCTTAATTATTTATCTTTTATGGCTTTGGACACCAATGCCCAGCTAGGACACCAATGTCTAGGTGCTCTTGTCCCATCTTAGGCATGCTCTGACCTTTTCTGTACCTTACATGCTCCTTTTGGGTCCCATTTATCTTTTGGGCATCTTTTTCACTTATGGGTCAGCCTTGTATTTTTCAATTATGAAATTCAAACAAGGAAATCATATAAATACAATATTTAAAAAAGGCACCAATAACATCTATAGTTTCAAAATTCAAATACTAAGCACTAAGACATTACTATCATCACCTAAGATGCTTGCATTCCAAAGGAACTAAATAACATTCAAACATCCATCTAACACCATTCAAGGGAAAAAGAATGTCATACTTCTGCATATACTTCATAAGAGGGGAAGTCATTTTATTGATAGCACACATGTATGCATATTTTATATTCTAGATCTAGCTCCGATAATGTGTGTAACTTGCACAAGGGAATGTAGATCATCATTTCTACAAACACACACACATAAGAACTACATTAAGTCTGAGATGTAGTGCAACAGTCCGGATCGATAATTTCACTCTAAGGTGATTGTCAAGGTCAGAGTCAAGACTCCCCATTTGCATATTTTCATTTTTAGGTTTGATGTGGTTTGGGGTATGTGCAGGTGAACTATCTTTGTTGTAGGTTATGGGAAGGTACATTCGGTGACTTGGTGTGACATACTAGCCGATCCTCAACGAAGCAATTGTGACAACCAACTTAACGACAAGAGAAATTATGACGGGCCTTGAGCATTTGTGGACCAAGTCACCCAGATCTTAATCACTAGTGCCTAGGCACCATGTCCTGCTGTTAGGTTCTCCTGGAAGTCCAACTTACTCATTGTTTCAAATTTCCAAAGGTTCGGTTATGACCTCTTTTCTAGTTTTAATGAGTCTTAAAAAACCCCCTTCGCACACTACAAGGGGGGATGTTCTACTTAGAAATCAAGCTAAGTATTCTAATCTCTTTCTTGATACTTAGGGTTGTCAGTTACTTTTCTTATTTTGTGTGTCACTTTATATACTTATTTCTACTTTATTTATGCATTGTGACTCTGAAATAGCCTTCATCTATTTTTTAAACAAAAAGCTTAATTCATGTTAAATAATTTGGTTAACCCATCTCATTCGAACCTATGCATTAGAGCCATTTTTTCTTCTTTCATGGATTCACAAGTATCCTTGCATCAATTATTGTGTACCCATCTTGTAAATATGTCATCTTCTCAGGGTCCTAAAATTATGTATCTTGCTTAGTGATAAACCATGGTTGATTCAAATGTTATTTTCAATCGATTTCTGATGACATCTCTTGGTTCTGCCCTTCCTCAATTCATTTTTAAGTAAATTTCACTCTACATTATTTAATATTCAAGACATATCTTTGGTGCTATCATCTCCCTTAATCCAGGATTACAATTTCATAGCATCATCTGAAATTCCCTACATCCCTTAAGGATTTATAGGTTACTGTTAGGTAGTTGCATTTCCTCATCCTATAGGAGTATGTCTTTTACATGTGAATAGTCAGTGGATCTAATATCCTTTTCCATTAGAATCATTTCTCAGTTCAATCCAGAACATGGAGAAACCCCATGTGATATTCATATACAAGCCCCTTAGTCATCAAATAATCAATTTAGGATCTAAATCATGCATATTTATCCTCCAACCATCTTTAAAATTTGATCAAGTGTAGTGAAAACTTTATTTTCAATTATCATCGAATCAATTTGGTAATGAAAATGAATTTCTAGCACTTTACAATGGAATCAAGCTTAGTTTTAAACACTCTGACCTATCTCAATTTTTACACAATTCTGGTTCTAGCAATGCTATGCTCAAGTTCATGAGAAGAATTTAACAAGGTTTAGAACAACTAAATCTGGATTCATCTATTTAGGACCTATGAGCATCATGCCAAGACTTATGATGAAGCCTTATTTGGTCAGTCAAGCGTCCACCTATTCACCCCATTCCAAATAGGAATCTATCCACAAGGTCGCATTTAGGACATTACCTCACTCCTATTAGAGTCATCTACATACCTATCAAATGAAATTACAACAACAAATTTGTTAAATTCCTCCACTTGTAGTTATCTATGACATTAATGCCCAAGTGCAAACTAACATATTTACTATAAGAATCCCTTGGTCACTGGGAAAAATCTTTTCTTGAGCCATTCTATGGACATTTCCAATGTTTTTTCTAAACAACCAAACTTGTTATAGAAAACAAGATCATAGTTGGCCTCATTTTAGGTTAATATCCTCGCAAATTTCAAGGCATTAGAGCTCACTTTTTCCAAGGATGTCTGGCAACTCATGATCAATCCCCAATAGAATCATCGATTATAATCCCCTTTCAATGCAACTTCGAGAAGGCAGATAACCTCTCCTTTTTGAACAATTGACCCCCATAAAGATTGTGATTAAAAAAAATAAATTGGCCTAAAGGGGATATTTAGGGTATTAATGTTAATCTAACTAGGAGGACTAAAACTATTAAATAAGCTAAATGAACAAACTAAGTATGATATAAATGTAAATAAACTATTCTAAGTGAAATAAAACCCTAAATGTGCAAGAGGAAGGAAAGGAAAATGACTTAGCTGATTGATGGTGACTATTGTAAGTTGTCACATATCTGGAAATAAAATCTGGAAGTGTAGACAAACACTCAGGGACCCTACGAAGGGTAGATCTGGAATGAATGGGGCACCTGGGAGTGCACTGGGGTGCCCTAGGGCACCCTAGTCTGCAATCTAGGCACTCTGATATCTGTAAATGCTTAGAATCTGAATTTGGTATGGTCGCTAAGTGTCTTTGAATGCTTCTTGTCTTGTCGCACTGGATTTTTTGGATGAGCTGGATGAATGACCTACAATGCAAAGGAAGTATCAAACCCTATAAAAATAAAATATGCAAATGAATGGGTTAGACTGACCTCAACCACCAAACTATTAGACTTATTGTTGAGCGTTGCACTACATTACGAACCCTGATGTAGTTCTGGTGTGTGTGTGTGTGTGTGCACATGTTGTGCCCTAGGTTCTCTTGTGTCAGTCACACTTTGTGAAGTAGCGAGAAATAGTAACTATAGAAAATGTAAGTAGCATGTATGCATGGAATAGAATATAATCCCTCCCCCTATGCAAGTGTGTGTGATGCAGATCTCCTAGCCTTGAATGTATGGCTGCTATGTGGATGCAAGTGATGCAATGGATGTAAACCTAGATGGAGTGATAGTAGTGATGTGATGTTATGGCATAGGACCCTTATTATAGTCTTATAACTTTATATTTATGGGTTCTCAAGCTTAATTTCATAATTAATCCCAAAAAGGTTTACTGAGAAGAAGATAAGGATGACAACAAACGACTAGAAGTGACCCAAAAAGAAGTGGGAAGAGGTTGTGCATAGACCGAGGCACCAAAAGTGGGACCAAGGTGCCCCAGGGCACCCAAATATAGGATGGGGAACCTTGATTTTGGGCTAGAATGATGGGGAAATTACAAAATGGGTGATAAGGTATTAAAATATGTAGGAAAGATGAAATAAAAGATAAGAAAAAGATGGTCCAAAAGGTGGGATTAATTAGTACTTTATACACTTGAGAACCTTCTAAATAGTAGTATAAGACCAGTGCTAAATAATGTCTAATGTGCAATATTTTGTGTCTACATTTTCCCTCCACTTTATGTTGGTGAGTGGAACATCTCAGTAACATAAAGTAGATAGAGATGCGTACCTGATATCCATGTAGAGTGTAGAAGAAGACATGCCGATGGAATAGAATCAAGCGTGGAATGAAAAAAAGAAAAATGTGGAGGAGCATGGATTCTAAAGATGAAAAATGTGCATAAAAAGTGATGAGAGTGAACCTAGGGTGGAATGCATGTGTAGTTGTTGTTGTGTGTAGTGTACCTACATGGTTAGTATGGAAAGTACGGTATACGGTGTGTTATCATTGTCATTCGTTCATTGTTGTTGTTGTTGACCCCAATTTGACTACTTGTTTCTCATACAACAGACCTACAAGGAGAAAATGATCAAGTAGTCAACTATATGTGTATGTAAAAATGTTGTGTAAAATATGCCAAATGATTTTCCATCACACCAAAAGCTCGAAATGTAGAAAATGTTTTAATCAGCTAGAATAAAGAAAAGTGTAAATGGAAAAATGAAACATGTGCACCTAATCCATGTCGAGAAAAAAGGGTGTAGAAGGATATCTTGTAGTGTCACAAGTTTTTTGGGCGATCTCACGCCACCCTAGCTGAAGAAGTGTAGGGAGGAAATGCTCGGTGTCCTCCAACTCTAACCACTTCTGATGAAATGTGTGAAGAGATATTTGTAATGTCCTGGTTTTTTGGGAAATCCAATGCCACTGGATGAGAAGTGTAGAGAGGCACACCCATTATAACCCCTGAGCCTGTAACTACTCCATAGAATTACCGAAGGACACCATGTCCTGTTAAGGCCATTGTGTATGGAGTTCGTAGACTGGTCTGAACTCACTCATTGTGTCTGAACCGGTGTAAATATGATGTGTTAGTAGAAACCCTCAATGATGCCCCCCTCTTTGGGGGTGCATGTGATGACCCTAGAAGGAGAATGTGGCCCCAAAAGAGGACCAACCACACTATGACCTATAGAAATCTTCCCTACAGGGGGAAAGGGAAGTGCTTGGTAGATACCAAGGTGCACACAAAAGGGGATGGCTAGCCAATACAAGTGTTAGTCTAAACACATGCATGTAAATAAGACAAGTGTAAAATACAAGAAAATGTAGAAACTACCAAGAAAGTAGTGTAAACACGCAAGAAAACAAGGAGACCACACAAAGGGGGTTTTAAACATGGGACATCACTCATGATGTCACAAGACACGAAAGGCCATCATGGACACAAACAATAGACAAGTGTGCACACAAGCAAAGGGAAAAGCCCACATATAATGGCAAACAAAGAAGACAAGTAGAAACAAAAAAGGTAGTCATGGAAACATGTAATCCTACAAAACAAGTGTTGCACATGGAACACCCATTAACATGTTAGAGTGATAACCAATATGTCAAAATGTGTATGAACAAGTAATATAAGATGTTAAGTATAAAATGAAACAATAACACCTATCTGAGATGAATGTGGATGCCCCCAACGACTAGTATAGGAAGGGTAGAAGGTGAGCATCCATGCCACGTGTAGAGTCTTGTATCTGTGATCACACTAAAAAAGGCATGAATGCACATGTGTGTATGATAATGACATATAGGAAAGAAATCTAACATGTGTAGTAGAATGAGAATGCAAAACACTAGTAAGCAAGAGTAAATGCTACCAAGACAATGCAGTATGTTGTGGATGGATGGAATGGAATGAAAAATGAATGATAGGAGCAACATGCCCCCTGAGTGGATGGAAGTGTATGTAGTGAGGTTCATTTTGTTTTCCCCCTCAGTAGTCAAGAATGAACCATAAACGAGAGTGCATCATCGGGAAATGGTTGAGTAGTGTTGGTTGTATCTAGCGCGATGTGATGAGTGTGTATGTGTAGTGGTGATGAAATGTGACATGGGGAGAAGATGTGCATGAACCCTATAGCTGAAGCATATATCACAACTTTTTTGAATGAAGGAGTGATGATTTATCCCTAAGCGTATATCATTATAAGATGAATGGATGGGAATGAGATATATGAAATATGTGTGGACCCTATAGCCTAAGTGTATACCATAACTTGGTTGAATAGTATGAGTGATGATTTATCCCTAAGCCTATATCACTATAGAAGAGTATGGATGGGAATGATATATGGAAAATGATGTCCCTATGTCACATATAGATGGGTGATGAAAGCTATATCAGATGAATGTGCATGGGAATGCATCCTATAACAAAAGTGTGTGTGGATCCTATAGAGTTAAGCTATACCAAGACACTGTGTGGAATATAGAATGAGTGATGATTTATCCCTAAGCATATATCACTACAGTGATGAGGAGGATGAAATTTTGATGTAAAGAATGAGATAGAGGTTATGGATAATAGAATATGTGATGAGAGGATGTAGCGATACGATAGTGAAGAAATAAGGTGAAAGAGTGGTGATTTAACCTAAGGTGTATACCACTACATGATGATAAGGAAGGATGGATGATAATATAATGGACTAATAGGAATAGAGAAAAAATGTAATATGATGATATAATAGTGATAAACGTAATAAGATAATGTAGAATGGGCGAAGGGAGTGGTGATTTAACCTAAGGTGTATACCACTATGGGATGTGATGATGATTGTGGGTGACAATATAGCCTAGAGTGTTGGTCACTAGTCTGATAAATGTGGTATGATGACATGTCCATGTAGGTAAGGTCCATTTGATTGGTAAACCCTCGGCAAGTCGAGTATGGATCTGAGGAACTAAAGTGCATCATAGGGTGGTGAGTGCAGATGCGTAGAAGACAATGTAGTGTAGACAACCAAGGTATGAATGTGTAGTGTTAGGAAATATAATGTAGAGTGTGTAATGGGTATGAAATGGAATGTAATAAATATGTAGGTAGAAATAGAATGTGTAATGATGATAGGTAAAACTAGACCCAAGTATAAGGAAATCTAGTGTAGAATGTAGAATAGGTAAGATGTATGAATGCTAATGATATTAATGTATAGAAATGGAGGATGGAATATGATAGGTGGAGACTAGACCCATGTGTAATGTAATAGGTGTAGTGTGTAGGATATGTAAGGTGTATGAATGCAATGTGGGTGTGTAGGATCGTATATGTAGTGTGGAAGATAGCGACGATAGGTGTAGGTATAAGCATATGATGGTGTGTAAAACTAGGATCTCATATACAACGTATGACCTAGCGTAAATGTAGAAATGAGATGATGGAATGCAAAACTATGGCTCATATAATGATGGTAGAAGAAGTGTATTATTGTATGCCCGGTTCAGTGTAATGGTAATCTCTGGAATAGAATGATAAATGTGAGGTATCGAAGCGTAGGGTGGGGTTTAATTGGGTAACGAAGGTGTGATAATATATAAGCAAAATTTTGATATGTAAAAAATGGATAGATGTGAGAGGTAGCAATGCACCAGAGGGTGGGAGGGGGGGGGGGGGGGGGGGTTTCAGTGCCTAATGTGCTAGGCCCACTCAACTGGTGAGTAGGAGAAGAGGAATGGGGGTCCAATAAGGTTAATGGATGGATGTCCATGTGATCTTGGTACATGAGAGAGAGGATACCGTAGGAATGGATGATTTAATAATGGTGGTATATGAGATAAGCATTTTGTAGGGGAATGAAGCTGGATAGGTGATGTGATGGGTGTACCTAAGACCAATATCATAGGTGTAGTAAAGTGTGTCGGTGAATGTGAACAATGATGAGGGATCATACACATGTGGTAAGTAGGTCGATGATCATGTGGAATGAAACGAGGAAGTGAACATGGAGTGAGGAAGAAGTAGTAGTTTCCTAGGAATAGGTGAATGGCAGTGTGTAGGACTAATAGAATGCGAGTATGGGCGTGCATAGGGAGGTTGAGATGGTGGGGTAGGAATAGGATGCATTATGTTAGTAGATGTTCAGAGGAGTTGTGTGAGGGAGAGGAGGAGAGGCACAGGAGAAGTGGAACTAGAATGTACGAAGATGTGGAGGTGAATGAGGGACTGCCATCAATGGAGACAACTTGGTTCATCGTAAATAAATTAAGACATAAGTGTGTTGATGAGACAATAGCTTGGGATTTACATATCTAATTTAAGTCGAGAAGCAGGTTACAATGGTTGACTGCTTGATTAACTTGAAGCAAGGGAGGAGAAGAGTGAGAGGAATGCAACTAGTGATAGGTAACTTAATGATGACCATAAGGCCTCTTGAATAGAAATTCAATTTGTGATGGAGGGTATCCAATAGATCGTAAAAGAGACAAGGAACATGTACTAATAGGAGAATATGGATCAACCTTAGTGTTGTTGATAGGGGTTGAGGCAATAAGGGCCCATATGTATAAATGGTAAGATCCAAATGTAGTGTGAGAGTCAGTGTGAGAGAAAGAAATAACAGGTGGGGTCGTATCAATGCTGACAACTAAGAAGTCAAGTGCTCCTACATTGGGAGGTGGTGTGGCATGGTATGCATGATTAGCGGAAGAGTCCGTAGTTTTTTTGTCACGTTGGTTGGATTCTTTGTTAAAAAGTTTGACTTTACCCTTGTCCTTAGTGGGAGGAGGGCTAGTAGGCTCAGGGAATTTGAGTTGGTCATTTTCAATTAGATCTTGGATAATTGCCCAAAGTTTCATATAGCAGTTAGTAGAGTATCCTACACAGTGATGGTAATCACAACGAAATTTTTCATTGTAATTACGTCCTTTGGGTCGTGATGGGTCTAACTTGAGTGGTAGCGGGAGGGTGATGAGGTTGTTATCGAGGAGCTGTTACAAGATGAGGTGTGGTGCCATAGGGAGGTTGGTAAATGTACGTTGAGGCGGTTGGCATGGTACCTCCTTAGAAGGTGTAACAATGTTTATTGTGATTTTAGTGTCGATAGGGTTAGACGTAGAGGGTTTAAATGGTGTCTTGTTTGGAAAACGAGAGGAGGATGAAGGTTGTTCCTGATACTTTAGTTTGCTAATAGAGAAAATATTAGATTTGTGAAGCTTAAGAATATGATACAGCTAGTCAAAAGAAGAAAAGGTTTCAAAGAGAACACTTTTGTAGAGAGGTGGTAAAAGGCTTTGTATAAATAAATCTTGCAACTCAGAATCGGAAAGGACGTTAGTCATTTTGGAAAGATTATTTTTGTAGCGCAAAACATAATTAGCAAAGTTCTCATTGGGTCCCTATTTAAGTTACAAATAATTGGGTATAGGTCATCCATAGAACTGATGTTGATGGAGAATTGTGTGAGAAAAACATCAGTGAGATAGGTAAAGGAGGTGATGGAATGAATAGGTAAATTATAGAACCAACGCATGGCGTAATCATGGAGACTACGAGGAAAAAATTTGGCTAAAAGGAGTTGATCATTCAGTGAAATTGAGACAAAGTAACATAAAATGCATGAAGATGCTCTTGTGGGTCACCATGTCCTATTAAAAATGGGCAATTTAGGGGTGAAAAAGTTAGGAGGAAGAGGGTAAGTATAAATAAGAGGTGAAAATGGGGTATGCAACAACAAGGTAGAATCTAAAGAGGGATATGTGGTGGCCTATTACAGCTTGCGAATTTGAGCCTGGAGATCATGATATAAGGAGGTTAAATCTTGATTGCCAATAGAGGATGTTTGTGACTGATGTGAGACCAAAGGAGGGTAGTTGGAGTGGGAACCAAAACTAGAATAGTAGAAATGGGTAGAAGCGTAGAGGCAGTAGGTTGGGTGGGAAAGGATATAGAAGGGTTGAGCTCAGCCAAGTTAGTGGCCTCTTCATGAGCCACATGCAGAAAGTAAATTAAATCTTGTGGGCGTTTAACAAGGTGATCATGGATGGCTTTAAGGTGAGCTTCAGTAAAGTCCTCATGAATTTGAGCCATGGGAAAAGGGTAAACTACACCTCAGAAGGTGCGATAAAGAAATGACGGGTTCACTAAAATGATTAACAAAGATAAGGATTTTTCCTAGAGGACCTAGGGGGATATCTAGGGTATTAATGTTAATCTAGTTAGGAGGACTAAAACATTGTAAATGGACTAAAGTAGTATGAAATAAATGTAAATAAACTATTCTAGATGAAATAAAACCCTAATGTGTAAGAGAAGAGTAAGGAGAAGACTCAGTCGATAACAAAATACTGTCACATAGTTTTAAAAATTTGTACATAAAATCTAGAAGTGCAGACAAACCCTCAGGGACCATGCGAAGGGCATATCTAGACTTTCTGAGATGACACAAGTGCACCTGAGAGTGTACTGGGGTGCCTCGGAGTGCACCGTGGTCTGCAATCTGGGTGGTCGAAACACTGTAAATCCTTAGAATCTAAATTTGGTATGGCTCACTAAGTATCTTTGAGTGTTTCTCATCTCTCACACTGGATTCGTCAGATGAACTATAGAGAGTGATCCGTAATGCAAATAGAAGTATCAAACCCTCTAGAAAATGAAATATGCATATGAATGGGTTGGACTAACCTCAGTTGCCAACCTAGTGGACTTATCACTAAGTGTTGCACTACATTATGGACCCTGATGTAGTGTGTGTGTGTGTGTGTGTGTGCGCGCGCGCGCGTGCATGCACATGTAGTTCCTTAGGTGCTCTCATGTCAGTCACACTTTGTGAAGTAGTGATAAATATTAGCTATAGAAATGTAACATGTGTGTATGGAATCAAATGGAATCCATCCCCCTATGAAGTGTGTGTGATGGAGATCTCCTATGTTGAATGCATAGCACTATGTGGATGCAAGTGATGCAATGGATGTAACCCTAGATGGAGTGATAATAGTGATAAGATGCAATGACCTAGGACCCTCATTATGGTCTTATAACTTTATATTTATAGGGCTCTCAAGCTTAATTTCATAATTAATCCCGACAAGGTCGAATGAGAAGAAGATAAGGATGACCAACAACTAGAAGTGACCCAAAAAGAAGTGAAAGAGGTTATACATAGACCGGGGTGCCTGAAATGGGATCATGGCACCTCAGGCCACCCCAGTACAGGCTGGGGAACCCTGATTTTAGGCTAGAATGTCGAAAAGGTCATGAAATGAGCTGATAGGTATTAAGCAAATATGCAAGGAAAGATGAAATAAAAGATAAGATTTTTTTTGCGAAAAGGTGGGATTAATTAGTACTTTGTACACTTAAGAGCCTTCTAAATAGTAGTATAAGACTATGCTAAATATTTTCTAATGTGCAATATTTGTGTCTACATGGATTTGTCCTGATTTGTAAAATTAACCTTATGCTAGCAAAGGGTCATAATTTATCATCACTACTACATAATTATTTTTTAAATGGGTATAATCCATACCCCTAGAATCCACCATGGATGAAGACATCTACCACTTCTTAAATACACACATTATTACTCAATTCAAAGTGCCATCATCCACCATCACATAGAATAGATATTCATTAAAAATTAGAAATTATAAGAAATTTTATACAAAATAAAAAATCCACTTAACCTTTTCCGTCACATATTACCCACAAAGAAGTGGACAAGAAAAATCTATAAATAATACCATGTGAGCATGCTAATATTAGAATATTCAAATTATATATGTATTATGGGCTTACCAAACAAGTTTCTACACACCTATAAGTTCAATCCCTTTTCATAAGTTTTAGTGTGCCAAAGTAGTCTTACCCATCGAATTGGATTACTAAAAGACAACACATATCATTTAAAAGATTTCATTGTTTAGAAACATTGTATGAAAAACATATTTATGCAATTAATAATTTGTGAATTTATCAAAATCATCTACGAATAACTTGTAATAATAAGATACACAATCAAGACACTGACATTGGTGACCCGGTACTAAAATAAACCTAAACAAAAATTGACATGATAAAAAAATGGAAGTTAAAACCAAAATTATTAGGCTTATTTTTTGTTACCTATAAGTCTGGCATAAGAGAATTCTAATCATCCACCATCAAGGGGAAACTACTCACAAATCCTATTAACATTAGACACCTAAAGAAATAATATGTATAGCTTCCTTTCTACCATTGTTGGAAATCAAACTTTTCATTGGGAAGATTATGTGTTATCTTTTCACGCATGATAATTTTTAGTTATTTTATGTTCGTGTAGGCATGACCCTTAGAGGACACTAATGTACTCTCATTTACTATGATATCTTATGTTCATTATGACTCCTTGTGACCTGGGCACAAGTTCATATACTATGATTGGGGATGATAGTAAAGAGGTTCAACACACACACACACACACACACACACACACACACACACACACACACACACACACACACACACACACACACACACACACACACACACACACACGTGTGTGTGTGTGTGTGCGCGCGCGCGCGCGCGTACGCATGCACGCATACACATTATATAAGTTCTTACGATTGTTTCACACATTCTCCCCTAGTTCATAACTAGAGCACTACTATTAGAATTATCATGTGCTAGTACTCACATTTGTATGTGACACTATATGTTTGGGGTAGTTGTAAGTGTGTGAGAAACAATATATTAGTTGGTAAATAAAATAAAATACTATGTGTAAACTTCTTGTTGAGAAACTACTCATATAAAATAAGAATGAATATGAGAAGTATGTGAGAATAGTGAATTATTAAATTAGATATGTGTTCTGTTGTAAAAAATCACATGATTAGTACTAGATGAGTATGATAAGAAGTTTGTTAAGTGATTCTAGAGGTTATCTAAGTGATAAGGTTAGTTCTCCTTAAATTAAGGAGATGTCTTGCCTACATATTGTATACTTTTTTTATTGAATAATAACGAAGCAACATATCTAATGTGTTAGTGTATATCCCTCACCAAATATCATTTAGTATTAGAGTAGGTATTTTTTAATGGATGTATATTAGGTTTATTTGGTGCAACAATGTTTCTCCTCATTTCCTTAATGGATGTTCCTTGTAAAAGAGTGAAAAAACTATTTTTTGAGCATAGATTGTTTCTTACAAAGATTGTTCAAAAAATGTAATACAATTCAAAGGTGCGATCCGATTTATATTTAATGTAGAAAACTAAAATTTTGAATATTAGCGTGAATAGGTATTTAAACTAAAAGTGAAGTCTAGATAAAATGAGCACGCATCTGCCCATGCCAACCAAGTCTGCATACTACTTTGAATGATTTGTGGATTAATGTCTCCAATGTCTTACAAACCGTTCATATTTCTTTAAAGAATTTATCTTCCATCGCACCTTCTAAATTTTTCCATGTCAACACATTAGTGAGCCGTGCGAATTTATAAGATCCAAGCACATGCATGACCATGAGTGGTTGAAATGCATCTTTTATTTTTTAGTATTTTATAGTTATATGTTTTTCAAATTTGCATAATAAGGGCTTTTAAACCAACTCCTAGTTTTGCTTTTGGTTTTAAGGTCTTCGATTAATATTTATTCAGGTATGATGGTATATAACTCATAATTTTTTTCATACTCTTTAATGGGATTCTATTTCATTGAAGGTTTACAAATTGTGTTTTAGACTAGTTAAAATTATTTTGTGTTTTTAATAGTTTGTATTATGTTATTTTAGTATTATTGTCTTTTTAATAGTATAGTCTATATTGTTTTAGTTAAAAATGTCAAATGTTAAATAAGTGTTATATTCCACAACATAAGTTGAATTTGTGTTACTAATATTGAATTCAACAAAAATTGTATGTTTAATACTATTATTTTAAAATTATTATCACTTAAAAGTTATATGTATGTGTCATCATCAAAATTATCAAAAGTTCTCCTCTTGTAAAAAATGTATTATTAGCGACGCCTAATTTATGGGGGCATATATTCATAAAAATGAGGTGTAGTTAATATTCAACTTCCAATTTTCTTAGTAAGAAGCATATCACTAGAGGAAAAAGACTATGGAAGTAGGAGGGTAATCAATGCCCTCGAGTTTTTCACTACCTCCAATTCCAAAAAATGCATTAGTGAGAAATCAACAGTGTAAAAATGATTAATACAAAGATTGGTGTTCAAAGGCAATGAGAACTAATTAAATTGTTCGCATTTAATTGCAAAAAACATGAATAATGTTATAACATACTATTAAGTGGGTTATTGACCCCTTATAATTCCTAAATGTTATATTTAATATTTATATTAAATATAATTATAAATGATATGTTATAATTAATAAATAAAAAATAAAAGTATATTTTTATTTATTAAATATAACCTATATGTTTATATTAATAATTTTCAACCAATTATGGTTGAAAAGGTATTTTCCGGGAGACACACTTATCACCCAAAATAAATAGGGAACTTGGGGCCATGAAAAATATAATGGAGAGGAGAACCCAGAGGAATCATGTGTTGGGTTATTTAATTTATGTATTTAATTTATATTGTAATGTAAGTTAGATTTAATGATTAAATTAACTTTCAATTAGTTTTACCCTGATCCTCCAAACATGGTATCAGAGCAAGGTTTTGAAAATCAACTATCAGGAAAAGAAAACCCATTAGTGAATGTTAAAAAAGGATTCTATAATGTGGAGTAACATTCTCACATAATATCCCTAGTTGAACTTTGGCGATCAACAGATCATTATATGCTAGAATGATAAAAGTATAACATTTTAACGTAATTGATTACCTACTATAGATCAAAAAGTCCCTATAAATTCAAGGCCCTGATTATCAAGGGGTCATGATATGTATGTGTGACTCAAACTCTTTTCTTATTAAAATTGTATTGTTTTGTTTTGTTTCAACATATTCCTTTAAAAATAACCTAGAATATTAATTTTAAGGGGTTACAACAGTGTAACCATTAACAGAAATTGGTAGAGCTAAAATATAATTAAATGGCTCTAATTTAAAATTTACGGGATCTATAGATTTGCAGGATATTTTAGAGAGAGGATATGTAAATCCTATGATACTAAGTGAAACTCATAGTGCACTTTATTAAAAATTGTTGTACATCAAAGCATGTCAACAAAGAATTAGAATATTAAGACCAAACAAGTTAAATGTTTAATGAATATTATTTTGTTTCGGAAATAATCACTTATTTCAAGTAAGAAAACAAATTTGGTCTCTTTTTTGGAATTCCAGGGTTCAAGCAATTAGAATAAGGGGGCACTGAAACCTTCTTATAGCTCAATAAGAAAAGAAAGGCTTCATAAATAATGAGAAGATACTACACATACAATAAAATGAAAACTACACATGACTTCCCCAAACTAAACTACAAACTATGAAATCCAATTAAAAACAAGGGCAACAATGTTGCTAAGTATTGTTGTAGTTAAAATGACAATGTATTGGATAGTAGTATGTTGGAGAAGGTGAACCGATTAGGTTGGATATAAGCTATCACTTGCATTTCGTAGGGGGAGACCGTCTTTCATTACATTTTTGAATTTCAAAATATCAGTGTTTGTCAAATTAAAATGCTTTGACGATGTATTTCTTTCCCATGATCTACACGGGTAAAAACAAAAAAACGGCCTATAGCCTGTCAATTTCCATACTTGAAATAAAAAAAATTCTACAATCTGTCAATTTCAAGGCTCAAAAATAAAAATAAAAACTCCAGTTATCCGTAACTGAAGTCACAGTAGACTATATCCTCATCGTAAACATGTCAGCATTTCGAAAAAGTTCAACGAGATGGACTTAGGCAGACTTAAAGCCATGGAATAAGCTATAGTAAATATAAATTTTGGGTCCATATGGGTCAACGGGGTCAAAGCACAAGGATACGTGGCAAAGATCGGGGTCGTAAGGACAAATACATGTGACAATATCTCAGTAGATACGAAAGGTGCTACATGTAAGCATTCCGGTAAGTTGAAGGCATTTGGGGGTCCAGCGGACATAGACCTCCGAAAACCATCAAATTTAAGGGACTTTCGGGTCCACAAAAGAAAATAAAAAATAAAAAAATAAATGTGAATTCGGGTCCACCCTCAAAAATCAAATGGACCGAATGACTTGACTGCAAGGATTGAAAAAACACGTGGAAACATTCTGCGAGTTCCTAGACAAACATTGAACTATGGACTCCAAGTTTATGGAGTAAATGAAAGTAAAAAGCATTTGAAGTTTGCAAATCCTTTGTAATCTACATGCAATTTCTTAAGTCCAAGGATGAAATATCATTGTGAATATTTCTTTACTTTTTTGTGTGTTACCATCTGTGTAATCTGAAATATACATTTTTCGTTCGATACTTTTGTTAATGATTTATAATGTTATAGATTTTTTAACCTTGCTCTCTCAGTGCCACCTAGTTTTTTAATTGCTTCCACAAAATTATCATGGATCTCTGGTGTCTCTCTTAGTCATGTCTTATATGAAACCCTGGCTCCATCAAGGTTGAACCAACGGGCTCTATAGTTGAAGGATTTAAAGAATTACGGTAGTGCATGGGTTGGTAATGAAAGGGTCAATGAGAGTGAATAGGAAAGGTGTTAAAACTCTCACAGAATGTCCCCATGTGTATTTCTTCAGTGCCCTACGGTGTTTCCACGACCTCGTCTGACCTAAATCATCTCTGTGAAACCCTTCATTCTAGTCTACACCCGCTCAACACTAGCTTGTCCTTTGGGTTTTACATTGCATCGGATTTGCATAGACGGTCTTTGACCACTCATGATTTTTCCACCCCTATATTTCTATGCCGAAGCAATAGCAAAACCGAAGTTGTAGATGTTTTCCTGTCATTGACCCTTCTTCAGTGCATGAATAGATATTTGGAATAAGAAGAGCAAGGGTTGTGCTTGTGAGAACAACGATACATAATAAAACAACTAATCATAGAATTAAAGGCTAACACATCATGCAATGTTGCAAGGTTAATCTCACTGTGTTTGTGCCCTTGTGTGGACAGTATGGAAAACCCTTTTTTCAGCCACTTCATGTTGATATGTATTTGTAACAAAATGAAATTGATTATATTGGGATCTGACTAAGTTGTAGCATCTTCTCGGTAAGGTAAATTTCTTAACACTAAAAGTTTTCATAGTCTGCATTATCAAGTTAGAATTGAACATTGTCGAAAGAGCAAGTCACAAAAAACCATGGAGAGACCCGAATTTCAACCTTCACAGGGCTATGATACTGTGAGAATGAATGAGTTGGTTCTAAGCATGGGTGAAGACAAAATTTGAATGACGTGACAATGCATGATGTGTATTTGTCTTCTATCAATAACAGAGTATGTTTTTTTTTAATAGAAGTATTTTTTGCAAAGTAATATTCATGTGTCATAGTTAACGAAAAACTAATATGAAAATGTTAATTTGTTGTCAACAACAAACTAATATTTAAACTAATATGCAAACCAATATCTGTGTTGGTTAACAACAAACTAGTATATGTGCGAGATGAAGTGCAACTATGTTATAAATGCAAATCCATTGTCTTGTGAAGCAATAGAATATGAGTGATATTTAAAAACAAACTAATATGCAATAAAGAATTTGTAAATCGGAAGGAAAAGAGGGGTCAAGAGATACAAGCTAAGAATGAAACACACATAGGAAATAAGAGTAGAAATTTAAGTTAAAAAATGCCAAAAAAAGTCAAAACTATATACAATGTTGGTATTGTTGTTTATATTTGGGAGAGCATAAAGAGTAGAATGTTTCAAAAAGTACAAAATGTGGTCATTGAAACACTATATTGATACTCGACAGTATTATGTGTATCAAATAGAGAGAAAATTATAAGCAGTGGCGTAATTGTCTTCATATGGCAAGTGTTGTTCTTGGAATTGAAGCTGGAAGTTTTTTTGATAATGTGCATGTTAATGTACCTACGAAGCCAAAAAAATAGAGACGTTAGCAACAAAGGATATTTGGTAAGTGAATAAAATGTGATGGCATAAATGTGGATAGGTATAAACCTTATGGGTGGATATCAATGTTGACATCGACAATGGTGTTAATTTGATCAAGTGTAATAGTTCCTTGTAGTGTGAAAGTTTAAAGGATATGCACAATGGATATTTTGTTCTACACATACTTTTCATGAGTTGTTTCAGTTAGCAAAGGAAATAATCTGGCCAATAGAAGACCAACAAGAGTACATTTGATAGTTGAATTAGATGTTACTATATCACATATCAATTAGTGGGTATGTTGTGATGACATCATTCTCCCCATCCACATCATATCCTATAGCAAAAAAATATGTTCGCTAATATGAAACATCGAGGCAAAGACATTGACATCCATGAACAAGGCATTCACGAAACCATCTCTCTTCATCAAAATTTAGGTCGTTTAGGATTAGGATATAATCCTGACACTAACAACGATCCTCCCACTACTTCTCCATAACCTGTTTCTACCACCCCTCTTGTTGATCCTACTATCCCAACCACTCGACCCAATCACAAATCATCTAATACCAAACATCTAAAAATGGATTGAGCACATAATTCCTCACCTGCACATGGATGTTATTTCTTTCCCACCCATCCTCCTTCCATCCAACATCTACATCCCTTTTCATCTCATCCATTCTTATCATCATAGCCATTAATGTCCTCTATCCATTCATTTGAATACTTGATCGTCTTAATCACACATGTTGTAAGTAAATTGTACCTACTATAATTGTGTGACCTTGGTCTATCGTTATCTCTAACATTCAAGCATGATTGTCCTCCTAGAGATACACATGCTTTAACAAACTTAATCAAATTTTGGTGAATACCCTTGGGTAAATCTTCTAACACTCTAGCCAATGTCATCACTACACTCATTTCCATCCTCCCATCAAGCCACTGGTGATTCTTAACCCCTTGAGAATTTTCAAGAGAGTGGAAGCTCTTAATGCAAAAAAATCCAAATATCAAAAAGAAAAATCTCAAAAAATCATATCAAAATAAAAATATCAAATAAAATCTACCTCAAGACTCTCTCTAGGGATGTTTCCAACAACTCTACCAGGGCTATGGATGTATGGCTGACAGTAGAGAAATGTTGTGACAAGAATCAAATGTATCTCCATCGGGGCTATGGATGCCTAGTTGACACCGGAGCAATGCACGACTTAACCTTTAGTTCACCTTACATCAGTCTACTTGACTTAATAACCCCGTATACATTGGATAATTTTTATTTACATACTACCCATTAGGTCTTCACCTTAAGCAGTAATTAACCATCAAAATCACACACACTTTGATCTCACAGAGACATAGGGCTCGTATGTTTCCAGGTATTGTTTAAACTTTGGTCACACTTTTTTTTTAGTCCCACTCTTACCTTATAACATGTGTCACTAGGCTCATCTCTTGTTCATAACTAATGTTATTTTCCTTCCAGCCATCACATCCACATCATTTTTCCCTTAGGATCAAACATCCATGGGAAGATGATGATCATTTCATTTTCATCCAATCCTCCTCATGTCCCTTTTTCAACTATCATCATCATGACTTGGGGTAGCCTTACTACCATCCACTAGGGGCATCATCCATTTTATATACCCCTCCACTTCCCATCCTACCCTACACCTGGAGTCAAATCAAACCCATCCATCCATCCATATAGGCCATCCCACTTTACACATGAGGGCACACTACATATATCCATTAATCCATCTCCCATATCCTGGGGGCATATCTTATCTCCCATTTTATCTTATACCACATCCCTCATACTATCTATATACCTCCCATCTCACATCCCATCTGATCCTAACTGATTAATTGATCCATATCCTATCCAACATATTCTTCAATTCTATCCCCCATCCAACATCAAACACTCCTCATCCTATCCTCATCCTCTCCTCATCCTCTCCTCATCCTACCCAACCTATTCAATTTCCCTCATTCTACCCAAACACACTTTGGGACTTATAGGGGAAATTTTCATACCACGTTACACCTATCCTACCCAAAATATCACTTAGGGGCATACACATCTATCCATCAATCCATCTTCCCTATACATGTGGGTATATCTTGTCATATACCACATCCCTCATCTTGTCCATCCCACATCCCATCTTATATTATAACACATTCCTCATCTAACCTATCTATCTCTCATCTCACATACAACCTATCCTTCACTCCTAATCAACCAATCATCATCATATCCTCATCCTATCCCTATCATATCCAACCTATCCAATTTCCCTCATTCTACCGGAACAAACTTTGGAAATTATAAGAGAAAGTCACATCCCACATCTAAAAATCCAACATCCAAAATTCAAAATTTAAAAATCAAAGCAATCTAAAAATACCAAAATACAAAAATCCAATGTGTGTGTTTGTCTGAAAATTTTCATTTTGACCAATGATATGATTCCACTTTTGTTTCTTTTTTCACAGTCCAATTATATGAGGACCATATTTTTATATTGATATGTCTAATGATATGAGGACATGGGAATTTGGAAATTCACTCAGCATGGCCTTTATACCATGGTGCATCTTGCTCTATGCCACATTCATAACATTGATAATGATGATAATAGTGGGAAATTTATGGTAGCACAACCCCTTATATTATCATCTAACCTCCTTATCCTCTCATCCAACCAATATTTTACCAATCAATATCCACATCCAAATCTTATTCATCTTACATCCAACATCCAAAATCCTTACCCCTTGGTTTGGGCATCTTCCACAATCCTCTCCTCAATCAAACTTAAAACATCCAACATCTTCAAATCTACCATCCTCAAATCAAAATCCAAAATCTTCAATCATATCCCCTTGACTGGGGCATCTCAAAATCAAATCCAACATCCTCAAAATCTAACATCTTCAAATTCAATATCATCAAATTCAATATCATCAAATCCAACATCCTTTAATCCAAAATCCAAAATCCTCACCTTTGGCATACATCATTAACTAGGGCATCCTCTTATCCAAAATCCAAAATCATCCCCCTTGCCATACATCATTAACTGGGGAATCAAAAATCCAAAATCTAATATATTCTAATCCTCTAATCTTCTACTCTTCTCATCCTCTCTCATAATCCTCTAACTCCTCAAATCTCCTCATCTTCTAATCCTTTAATCCTCATATCCTTTAATCCTCTAATCCTCCTCTTCTAGTCCTCTAGTCCTCGTATCCTCTAATCCTCTAATCCTCATCCACTAAATCCTCCTATATTCTAATCCTCTAATCCTAATCTTCTCATCCTCTAATGAGAGGGGTTAGGGGTTACCCACCTCATTCTTCACTACCTAACCCCTCAAGGGGGCATCATATCACCATCATCTTTTCTTCTTTTTCTTTAAACTATCATTTCTCTGCAATAACACTTCAAAGAGGGAAAAAATGCAGATATCTAAAATGTCAACATGATCAATTATGATTAATTTGTCCTGCAACATCATCTAAATCCATATAATAATTAATCACAAGATTAATTATTATTAATTTCAGCATTAATCCCTTTATTATAATATTTCATCATTTATCTAAATATTCCATTCTATCATTTATCCCATTAAAAATCCCCTTTATCACATTTACCCTTTCATCATTTATCATTTCCTCCTTAATCCCTTTTATTTCATTATTATATCCTATTATCATATTTGAATCCTTCATTATCATTTTATAGGAATTTAATATTCCTACATATCACCTACCACATACCCTACACATCCCTACACCTAGCCTTTCCAAGTAACCTCACCCCTAATCATTATTTATTAACCTAATATAATATAATCCTAATCACATCCTCACACCTCTAAATCTAGAGGCTTCTATTTTTAGAAGCCTCTCTTAAATTTCCCTCTGCCTAATTTAAAAATTCAAATATCTTCCTCCCTCCATTGAATTTTTAATTCAATGGAAACCTCTCTCAAATTATAGAATAATCCAACTCTAGAATCCTCCATCCTCACATGAATCCTCAACCCTTGATTTCAATCCAACTTGGCTCAATCTTAGCCATTGAATCCTCCACCCACAAGCTATAAATCAAGCTCTCCTCCTCCATGAGAGCCAACTTGAAAATCCATAATAAAGTTCTACTAATTCTATCCATCAATCATCTACTTTCATCTTCAATCAGTCCATTCATCTACAATCAATCCTTCATCCTTCATCAAGAAATCAAATCCAATCAAGGGGAGGTGTTTCCCAAGTGACTCTAAAATCTGAAGCAACAATCAAGCATCCAACATCTTGAGCACATCCAAAGCAACAAGGAAGGAAGAATTCAACTTTTAGATAAGTGTGGGTATATTTCTCTTCCCTCCTTTCATCTAGCTCAATCTGAGGTAGAAATTAGGAGTGTTAGTTCAGGATTTAAATTTGTTTATTTCCTAGTTTTCATTTTATACTAACACCTCTTTTTGTCTACACCTATAATAAAGTATGAACTAGTAAAATCCTCAAACGTACATCAAATCCTAAAAAATAAAGATGTAAAATGAGGGTTCAAACTATCCTCATATGTCACAATGGTGAACTTATGACTGAGCATTGTACTACATCTCAGACCTAATGTAGTTATGTGTGTGTGTAGAATTGTCCCCTAGGTTGTTGTTGTGCCAGTCGCACTTGGATAGCCATCATGTAGCTAGATGTAGAATGTAATAAATGTGTGCATGGAATAGAATTAACTTCCCTCCTATGAAGTGTGATCTAGAAAACAATCCCTTGTGTCCCTTTTGATGGAGCTAGATAGATACAATGGAGCTCTTATATGCCTTGATGGATGCAACCTTAAGTGGTGATAGATAGTGTTTTGTGTTTGGTCATTTATTATGATCACATAACTTTAGATTTATTTGATTCCTTTGCTTGAAATTCGTAACTACTCCCAAAAAATTTGACTACCAAAAAGTTAAGATGCTCAAACGACTAGAAGGGACCCAAAAAGTGTGAGTAAAGTAAAAAGGGGTCAAGGGTGCCCATAGGGGACGAGGGTGTATGGCGCATGCATCATGGTTGGGTGCTAATGTCCAGTATGAAAAATTTCAAAGAGTAAAAAGGTAGAGAAAGCAAGTAAGGGTGTAAGACCAAAAGTAGCAATAAAAAGTAGATCAAAGTGGCCAAAGACATGGGTTGATTACTACTTTTCTTACTTAGGAATCATATGAATATTTTTTTGATTCGAGGTAAAAAAGGGTTGAGGGGACCCTACCCCATAAAAAGTATTACCAGATCATTACAAAGAGGACAAGGGATTTACCATTGAATCCCAACCAAAAACCAAAAGCATCACTAACCAAACAACTAAGAGAAACCACCACAAAGTAAATGTTTCCAAACAACAAATAAGAAGTAATATAACTAACAGCAGAAAGACATAAGAACTAATAGCAGAAAACCATTATCCCATGATTCTTCATCATTCTTTTATCAGCTCCCCCACTATATTCATATAGCCATTCCATTCTTTGACAAGGGATCCGATAGTAGATTTACAATACTTATAGTTAGGCTCAGGAATCATATGAATATTAGTATGTAATCAGGACTAAATAATTACCCAAACATGACATGAGTAATTTGACATGCATGACATGCATGACATGAGTAATTTGATTCCATGTGTTTAGATATGGGCTATGAATGGCCCACCAGTGCATCATGGTTCCTCCAAAAATAAAATACAAATATTTTTTGCATGTTTTTTTTGGTTGCATATAATTCTACATATTTCTAAGGAAGGTTTAGACATCCTCCCCTCCATAGAACAATGGCATTGGCTGACTGTTCTTCTTACTTAGTGATGAGTTGTTTAATTCTATTTCTAAACAACTCATCCTCTATATTTTGTTGATCCATTTCTAGCCTTACACTTTTATTCCCCTACTATATTGTTGAGACATTTCATTATAACTTGAACATTATGACATGAATACTTATTAATATAGTTATTGCTAATTAGCCTTATTTTGTGGTGTTATGAGTACGGATTTATTCTCTTGATTACAATAAGATGTTTTGATGATGCATGTGATGCCTCTTGTTGTAAGAAACTTGTATATGTAGAAACATGTCTGCAGCCAAAAGGAATCATCTATAGCTAAGGCATCATCTGTAGCAACTCACATGCAACCAAAGTACTTGTCTACAACCAAAGGAGGTCACACACGTGAAAGTAGCCATGATCATGGAACGTGGGCATAACACTTGAGTTTGCATGTTTTAATGGTAGAATCGGTAATAACTAAAACATAACTAAGAGATGACTCAACTCTAACATTTGATTATGTGTCGCAACTTAACAAGGAACTAATTGATTTAATTCATGATTTAGGAATTGTTTGATCAAACTGATCGGTTACTTAAGTTATGTAATTGATATGTAAACACATGTTGATTATTTATGTTGCATGCATCAAATCTCTAGATTATGTGTTGAGATATTTTACTTGATCTAATTAGAAATCCTAGTAGAACTCTATTTTCTTTACGCTTCAGCTGTAACGAGATATAAAAATGAAAGATTAATGTTGTAGGGGGTTTGATCAATGGATAGAGGAATTTTTGTATTTCCAATTGTAATCTTCATGCCAATGCAATTAAAATTCTGAGTTCTTTTCATTAGTTGTAGTCACAAGCCTTAGGAGGGATTAACACCCATGGTAGGGTCTACGTGTGGGTTTCTAACCCTCTCCTTTGTTTGTTGATTTGATTTATTATATGAGTAGATTAGTAACAATACATTCCTTTGTCTGTATTTTGCTTCCACATATCTTGTCATAGCCATAGTATTTTCTTTCAGTCAAAATCTAGTTTATTTCCAAGCATTGTTATTTATCAAATTGTAGTGACAACAATTTATCTTTATACCTCCCAAATATATGTAGTTGTGCATACATCATTGACACTATTGAAATTTTATGTAGATTAATGAATAACATACTAATTGTCCCCTGGTTTGATAATTAAATGATTACAGATTAATGAATAACATACTAATTGTTGCAAGTTAATTTTCACCACCATTTTTAGTGTCATTACTGGGGATACTGCCAAGTTATAAGGTTTTTTAGAGGTTTTTCATTTCTTATAAGCAGTTTAGGTTTTAGGAAATTCACCTCCATACCCCCCACTAATATATGTTGAGTGAGTTGAGTATTTGATGCATGCACAGTTCGAGAGATGCCCATGGTAATTTTTTAGCCAATCCACAACTAGCACAGGTTTTCATATCAAATTTTGAAGAAAGTATATCTTCCTATGTACAAGGTTTTATAATAGAAGAACATCCTCCAAGTGAAACTTCTGAAGTTGTTCCTCAGTAGCCAAATATGGTAGAAGAAGTAGAAACAAATGCTCAAAATGGGGAAACTACCTTTGAGTTTCCCATTACCGACAATGATGAAGTTGTTTCTATGAAGAATATTTCTCCATTGGCCTTGCTTAACTTTTATGGATCCATAACTGAAGACTTAGACACTTTTCTATTTGATTTTGATATTTTATGTAGGAGATATGATTATACCACAGATGCACATAAATTGAATGTATTACCTACTACACTCAAGGATGGAACCTTGAGATGGTTCATGGGTTTAGGAAGAAATGTTATAACCACTTAGGGACAAATGAAAGAGAAATTCCTCAATAAGTATCAGGACTACTGCAGGACTAGTAGCAGAGGAGGTGATGAAATCTATAAAATGGCATAGAAGGAGGATGAACCATTAGAATGCTACCTAGAAATATTATTGTTCTACATTCAGAAGACAAGGTACACAAGACTACCTCTTAAATCTCTCAAATTACTCTTTTTTAAGTGACTCGGTGAAGAGCACATATATGCTCTAGATCTTATTAGAGTAGGATACATTTCAAAAGCTACCTTTGAATAAGTTTGTGAAGCCTACAGGAATTACTCAAGAGCTACAATGAATAAGATAAGAAATATAAGATCAAGAGGTGGATCAACTACCAAAAAAATTGGGGACATATCCAAGTTAGAGATTGTCAACATATTCAAAAACACGAAGTAGGAAATTGTCAATGATGTGGCTAATTAGTTAGATGCTCTGCATGCCAAAAATAAAAAGGAAGATGTAGAGGCATCACTCACCAAGTTCTGCCATGTATGCAGAAGAAATAAATTTGACTGCAAATCTAGAGGATTAGCCAAAATTATAAAATAAAAAGAGGCCTCACATGAATTCAAGATGATAGAAACAGAGGATGGATAAGTGTTCTATGTTGCTCAAATAAATCCATGGCCACCAAGGCAAGGAGGTATGTCACAAGACCCTATTCCTTCATTTCAAAATTGATCTAATAGTCCATATTTGCCATCCTCACCTTGGGATAATCCTCATGGTTGGGCTCCATATCCTAACCAAATCAACAACAGTGGCAACCTTAGTTTCAAGACCAACAACAATGGAAAAAACCCCCTCAATCATAGAAAAAACCTTGGAAAGGAGGGTAGCAATGGAATAACCCACCTCTTAATTACCAACAATCCTACAATTAACCTCCTTACCCTCAACAACAAGCTTTGATGTCAAACCCCTAAGAAAAATCTCAACCAAAGACCTCTCAACTACCAGCTCAAACAACACCTAACCCTAATAATAAAGTTTCTCATCCATCCTACACCATTGAACCATCTCAATTCCCTACCTATTCAGTTGATGTTGACAATATCCATCTACGATCAGGAAGAGCAATTCCTCCACCAAGTACACCCACTATTACAGAGATTGCAGATGAACCACAAATACTGCAGACTAATCCATAGAAAAGAAAAAATAGGCTGCAGACTGATCTGTAACAAAATCAGAAGATGTTGCAAGATGATCCACAACAACCTGAGAATAATTCTAGCAAGGGTAAAGTGTAATCTAATGAGCCACCATTTCCTGAAAGACTACAAGAAAATAAGATTGACCTCGATTCAAAATCTGATTCTAATTTTTTCAACCAACTGAAGGATATTTATTTCAAAATTCCATTTATTTAAGTCATTAAGGATGTGCCAATTTATAACAAGTTGGTTAAGGACCTATTCATAAAGAAATTGGGCAGGAATAGAAAGGATTCATCTACTGTAAATTTTATTGAACAGTTGGCTGATATTATACTTGGAAATTCAATCTTGCCCAAATATATAGATCCAAGTAGTCCATTGGTAAATGTTTCAATTAATGGCACAACAATAAATAACACTTTTATTGACTTAGAGGTAGCCATAAAAATTTTGACTAAGTAGATCATTGATGATTTGAAGTTGGAAGGGATAAGGCCAACAACCACAGTTTTACAACTTCTAGATAGATCAACAGTGAGACCTGAAGGAGTCCTGGAGGACATAGTGGTAGTGGTGGACTCTTGGGAGTACCCTTCTGAATTTATTGTTCTTCAACCAAAAGCGAGCTTAGGAGGATATCCTATCATCCTAGGAAGGCCATGGTTGGCCACTACTGATGCATTCATAGGATGTAGGTCTAGTAATATGATTATTTCTAATGGAAGTGGCACTAAAAAGCTTATGTGTTATCCTCCTACACAACTGTTAAATGAATAAGATCAAACCATTTGGGTTGAGGAACCAAAAGAAGACCAAAGTTTTGTGCAATAGTTCATGATGCTAGAAAATTCATGTATAATTGAAGGATAAGAAGAATATGTTGTTCTTTCCAACTTTCTACAGAACAACTGTGGAAGGAACAAGGAAGTGGATAACAGAATAAGGTGTTTAAGTTGTCCCTATTATCAAGTTCTACCACAACAAATCACTATGGATGTTCCAGGTAAAAATTTCATTCTTCATCAACTCCTTCCCCATGACTGCATACTAAATTTTGTGAGCAGCAATGTGTGCTCAATGATAGATATCTCCAAGTAAGTGGAGATAACCTCAGGAAGGCCACTGAATGTGAACAAGATGCTCAATACATAACACGGGAAGTTGCTGATAACTCTTCTTCAAAATCATAGAATGACATTTAAATGGGAATATGGAGACATGTGTGGAATTCATCCTAAGCTCTGCGGGAATAATATTTATATCAAGGAAAATTGTAAGCCAATCAGGAAACCACAGAGAAGAATGAACCTAGCAATGAGGCAATTTGTAAAAGGAGAATTAAAAAAATTATTGGATGTTGGATTCATATATCTAATTTTGAGACAGTCAATGGATTTAACCCCTTGTCATTGTGCCAAAAAAGAATAGAAAATGGAGGATATGCGTGGATTACATAGAGCTGAATGCAACAACAAAGAAAGATCATTTTCCTCTTCCCTTCACTGATCAAGTTTTTGACACTCTGCTCGTAAGAAACATTTCTCTTTTCGTGATGGATATAGTGGCTATAACCATATTAAAATTACATCAGAGGATCAGGACAAAACTACCTTCACATGTTTATGGGGAACTTATTCTTTTTCAGTTCTTCTTTTTGGCTTATGCAATACACCTGTTACGAGCCAAAAGGCAGTTTTAAGAATTTTCTCATATCTGAAAAATGATTGCATAGAGGTATACATGGATGATTTCATAGTACATGGTAGCACCTTTGAAGAGGCCATGCAGAATCTGGAAAAAGTCTTAAAGAGATGCAAAGAACACAACCTATCTTTGAGTAATGAAAATTGCTACATGATGATGTATAAAGGTATAGCTCTTTGACACCACCTTTATTCCAATGGAATTCAAGTTGATCCAATAAAGATATTTGTTATGATAAATCTTCCAACACCAAAGAAGCAAAAGGATTTCAAGAGTTTCCTAGGCCATGCTATCTATTATAGGAGATTCATACAAGACTTCAGCTTAGTGGTAGCTCCATTTTTTGCATTATTGGGAAAGGATCCTACATTTGAGTGGACTGAAAAATGTGAAACTGCATTTCAAACCTTGAAGCAATTATTAACCAAATGCCCTGTATTGAGAGGAGCTAAATGAAATCTACCATTCCACATTCATATTTATGCTTCAGACCATTCCATTGGAGTTGTTTTAGGATAGAAGGATGAATTTCTCAACTATGCAATTTATTATGTTAGTAAGAACTTGCAGGATGTTAAACTCAACTACATAGTAACATAGAAGGAGTTCCTAGCAGTTTTGTATGCTATCAATAAGTTCAGCACTATATCACAAGTTATCCATTATTCATTCATGTTGATCATGCAACAATTAAATATCTTATCAATAAACTAGTTGTGAGCAACAAAATAATTAGATGGTTGCTACTCTTGCAAGAGTTTGATGTCACTGTTGTGGATAAGCCTGGTAAGGAAAATGTTATAGCATATTTTCTTTCAATAATGGAGATTAATGATGAAGAATGTGTGATTGATGAATCTTTCCCAGATGAGCACCTATTTTCCATTACTACCAAAACACCTTCATATGTTGATACAACCAATTATTTGGTATCAGGTAAGACACCTCCACACTACCTCTATTCTGAAAATAAATACATAATTGAGAAAAGTGTGCATTTTTCTTGGATATTTGGATTTCTATTTCACACAGGGTAGGATAATTTGATGAGAAGATACATTGATGAGGAGGAAATATATGATGTTCTTAGAGCCTTCCATAGTGATCCTTTTTTAGGATACTTTGTAGGAAAAAGAACAGTGTGGAAATTATTAACAATTGGTTATTACTGGCCAACACTACATAAGGATGCAACATTAACTACAAGAAGGTGTGATAGATGTCAAAGAACACGTAAGCTTTTTGTGGTGTAGAGGACTTCGTTCTCATTCCATAAAGTCCAATTTTGTGAAAATCAGAGCTCGGAGTCAAAAGTTATGGCCGTTTGAAGTTTCATGGGTCAAACGTTGACTTTTCTTCTTTGTTGCAACTATTTCGGAAAATTGGCCGATTCGCGTCCCACGCGTACTCTTGTCCTAGCTGTCCTGGATGAATATCTCCCGCATCAGCCGATTCGGGCTTCCTTGTCCCTTTTGCGGCCTTTTCGCGTCCCGCGCGTCCCTCGCGTACTTTTGTCCCGGCTATCCCAGACGAAAATCTCTGAACTACCCGAAATGGACTGTCTTGCGGAAAATCGGCCGATTCGCGTCCCGCGCGTACTTTTGTCCCAGCTGTCCCAAAAACACGTGAAACAAAAACTTGACGATTTTCCCTGCTTTCGGTCGATTCGGCTTTTCGCGTCCCGACGTCCCAACTGTCCCGCGGACCGCCTGGGACAAAAATGTCTGACTTAGCCAATTTTCTTTGTTTTTTCGGCCCCAAGCTTGGTACAACAAACCTCAGTACAACCCGAACCCTTTAGACCCGAAATGCTTTAAAACAATCCTGCAACCTTATTTTTTGCATTTTTTCCATTTTCTCAACTTGTTGGGATTTCTTCTTAGATGGGAGAGTTAGAGAGAAGCCGAGGGGGCCCCAAAAACATGATTTCGGGCCTTGAATCAATCTACTTGCTCGGGACTGAATAATTTGATGCATGTTATCAAAATTACCGTGAGGGGTGAATTTTGGATAACAAGAACAACATATTCAAAACATTGTATTGCAGGTTTCAGAAAAGGGTACGTCCCTCTCCACTCAACTGGAACATAACCCCTTTGGCATAATGCCTTAAGCTACAACAATGGGGTGGTTCCAGGAACCCCAAAGTAGTCCACGCAAGAGGGAACCTTGTGGATGAAACGAGAAGTGCTCTACACTACCTACTTGACTAGTGATTCCTTTGTGAAATCGCATTACAAGTTTTCCGTTATGGTGACCCCAATGATGGTACACGTAGACGCACTAGTTGCCTACTGTTCTTGAAGGGGGTAAAGTAAAGCCAAGATACTCCCAAACTAGTCAATGCAACTTTTTGGGTAAATCACGCTCGCTCGTGGCAACTTTGTAACACCTAGGGTGAAAGAACCACCTAGGAGAATATACTTTGGCCAGGAGCCCACTTTGACCATTTTAAAACAGTGTTGAGTTGTGAACCATATTTTCATTGAGAAACGTGTGACGTAATACTTTCACCTAGTTTTTACTTACCTTAGGGCAAGGCGAAACTCTGCCGAAGTGAAGCCAACATTTTTTTTTTTTTTTTAATTTACTTCCTTCACATTCTTTTGACACTTTGTTGATCAAAAGAAGGGTGACTACCTTTGTGTTACCAATCGACTATTTCTCTCACTTTTATGTTCGTTTATGCCCATCCATGTTTACGGCTAGGTAAGTTAAATGTCTAAAGTGTGTGGAGGTGTATTTCGCGTCATTGGTAGCCTTTGTAATCTTGATACCCGTGTCAAGGATCGTCATCATAGTTAGGAATGATTCATCATTTTGGACTTCCCTTAGACAGAGTTACCTTGTTTGTATTGTCTCGACTATAATTAAGATACTTATGTCACATTTCTTGTAAACATCGATCATAAGTACCTATGTATTGTGGTGATTACGCTTGCCCACATTTTTAACTATTCCTTAGCTATACTTTGAGATTTTTAGTTTGGTTATATTCATTATCTTGATCCCAAAGAGTGCTAGGGTGTCTACTTATTTGTTTTGCATGTTATATGAATACCACTTTCGACATCTAATACTCTCACTTTCTCCACGAAGTGGATTAGACATGTCTTTGGTGATGGTGTATGTAGTCATTCACAAATTGTAAACCTGGCACCCTTTAACATTTAGGCCTTGTTCAAGTTCGAGCTAAACTTGTCGTGGTATCCTTTGATTGGGAGATCACATCTGACTTCTTTGTTAATATTTACGTTTTGTTCATTTCCTTTAGCTTGACGTAAATATTGATGTTTTGTTGATCATCTTTGCATCACATTTTCATATGGTGTATTTCCTTGTTGATTGGCTTTGTGTTTCACACTTGCATGATTGTTCCTTGTGATTATTCATTCAAAAAAATTATTTTCTAGGACAATCCCTTTCGATCTCATCGATATTGTGTCATCATGATGTCTATTTTCCTTAGACCTTCTTCAGAAAATCACGCACGCATATCAATACTTATGAAATGTCTAGTTGGTTGTCCTTATGCTACCTAAATCGAAATGTCACTTCCTTCCCTTCGAAGGAGTTCCATCACACTATCTCTATCTAGACATTTGTGCTTATAATAGCACCAAAAATGAATAACTATCGCGCGGTTCCCCATACTTACAAAAATATAGAACCTAGGTTCAGCAATTCAAATCAAAGGATTCCCATCACAACTAAACCTTGTTTAGTTCTTCATGCTAGAGAACCCGTACAGGTAACTCATTCCCCACCTTCATCTCATAGTTGGTGGTATGATTTGGATTCTTCTGATCCAAATTATTATTCGAGTTCCCCCCACTCTTATTATAATTCTAATCCAAACATTTCTTCTTTTTCTGAGGATACTAATCCAAATACTTTCCTCTGACTACTTTTAATGATTCAGATCCAAAGTACTATTTGGATCCAATCATCTAATTCAACTCCTAAGTCATCTAATGTCACTCCTATGTCAATGTTCCTCCTCTAATGATCTTTGTAGGAAAATCATCTTCATCCTTCATCTAATATGACTCCTACGTTGCAGTCCTCACTCTCTTCACAGGACCCCCTTTATCAGTCGCCTCAATGACGTCTTCTTCCTTTAAAGATACATGCAACTCCAAATCCATCCAATCAAAAATCTAATACAATTCTTGAATTACGGTCCTCTCTTTCTTTGCAAGACCCTTGTTATTATTCATCCAATGTGATTCTTGAATCACGGTCCTCCCATTCTTCGTAGGACCTTCTTCATCAATCACCCCCAATAAGTCTTCCTCCTTTGAAGATTCGTGTGACTCAAAGTCCTTCAAGACAAACACCTGAATCGACCCATGCATCGCAATCTACAGACTTTGGACTTAATCCTACTAGTTTACAGATGATATACCATCGTATAGGTAGGTCCACACCACCTTCTTCTATTCCTGAGAGATCTAGCTACACATCTTCTTCGTCTCTCATCTCATCTTCTTCTATCAATCATCATCAAACATCTTCTAAATCTTCCATACCAATTGAACCTATTTCTTCCAATCAACCCCTGGTGGTCGATCAACAACTCATACCAATTGATCTCTTTCAGAATGAAGAAACAATCAGGGCATTTATAGGGGCATATGAAGATATTCCTTTAGAAGATTATGAGAAAGGATTCTCTTTAGACTTTGATGCATTTACATATTTTGAGGAAAAGGTTGATTCCTTTTATCAAGAAATGGAGGAAGAGTCTCAGGTCATGCAACTTGATCCTCCTCTTATTCTTCCATCTTCACATTCTTCATTATGTGATGAAACTCCTTGGTTTTGCATTGATCCATGGCCTATCTTCTCATCACCCAATAACTCTTTGTCTATCATAATTCCTCAATCACAATCTCTTATGGGGTCAATGCCAAGTAGCCCTTCATCTTCATCTAGGTGTGGGTCACCTTCTAGCAGCCCTCCCTCTGCTATTTGTGGGACATTTTCAAGTAGTTGACTATCTTCTATTCTTGGGGCATGCCCAACTAGCCCCTTGTCTTCTAGGTATGGATCACCCCTGGGTAGTCCATCATCTTCTATTCTTGGGCCACATCCTAGTAGTCCATCATCTTACATCTATAGGTCACATCCGAGTAGCCCTTCTTCTTCTATTCTTGGGCCACATCCTAGTAGCCCTTCATCTTCTATCTATGGGTCACATCCTAGTAGCCCTTCTTCTTCTATTCTTGGGCCACATCCTAGTAGCCCTTCATCTTCTATTTATGGCTCACCTCCCAGTAGCCCATCTTCTTCAATCCTTGGACCGTATCCTTTTCATCAATCACATCATCCTTCTACCAATGACCGGGGAAAGCCCACCATCATTTCTCTCATTCATATCATCAATCGTAAACATTCACTTTCTTCTCCTTCTCAGGATCAGATAAGTCACACGTCAGCTTATAAGAATCCCAAACATGTTCATTTTCAAGCTCAGATCAAAACTGCAAAGAGCTCTATAGCTCCCAACAAATCAAACAATCTCAAAATTATAAATCAATTGTGATTCAAGAATGCACACCAATGTACCCATCAAGTATGGTGCAAAGTGCGTAAACCTCTGGATGGGGAATTCAAATCTCCCACATACAAAATCCATGTTTCAGAACAAATCACAGTCATTTATTGAGTGTGAACTCACCACGATCATCGAGATTGGGGATAATATCACTCTTGATAAACAAATGCACCTAGTATCCCTTATCAAGGAAGTCACAAACATTGTTATTGGATCCTATCACACAGAGTGACTTTGTTAGTCCCAACCTCTTAAAAATGTATCAAAAATCTAAAAAAAACAATTCAAAAATACAAAAAAAAAATTGCGAAAACACAACAATAATCAAAGGTACAAAGATCAAACAATGCAATTAGGTGCTACGTACACATGGATATTTATTTCTTCCCTTTCTTGCTATTCTTCTGCAAGTCTTCCTACCATTTTCATCCCTTTGGTGATATTTTGGTTAGCTTATTCACATGCATTTTGTGACATTTATCTCTATGGTATCTGTTTGACCCTGGTCTTTTATCACCTTGGTAAATTAAAGAATGACTGACCTCTTAGAGATCCTATCACATTCAACATCTAATAAACTTGTTGCAAAAAATTTTTAGACATATTTGTTGACACTAGCCAATGTCATCATCGTAAGCACTTCCACCTCCTTCCATCAAGCCATCAGTGGTTCTTAACCCCTTGGCAAACAAGAGAGCTGAAATAAGTTTTCAGAAAGCAAAATAATCAAAATCAATCAAAAATCAAAAGCTAAAAGCTAAAAGCAAAAGCAAATTGATATATAACTCTCTCTTGGGGTATTTCTAATAATCTCTATCAGGGCTATGGATGCCTGACTGGCAGTAGAGCAATGTTGTTATTAGAATCAACTACATCTCCATTGAGGCTATGGACACTTGGCTGGAAGTGGAACAATGTACGGCTATCCTTTCACCCTCCATTCAAAAAATCACCTTATCAACAATAAATCATTCCTACACATTGGCTAGGGTCTCTTCACTTATTGTCTATTAAATCTTCACTTCAAGAGGTAATAAAATCCACGTGCACACACTGGATCTCTATGAGTAAACAGGATTAGTATGTTACCAAGTGTCTTTTTTGGACCTTGTTCAGACTCTTACTCTAGTCCATATCTCATCTCACAATTTATGCCTTTGGCTAATCACTTCTTCTTCGCGAGGCTTCTAAGCTAAATTCATATCATTCACATAGTTCTTTTACTTTGTTTAAAACATCCATGTGTATAAGATTACTTGTTTTCCATGTTTGTGGAAACCTTTGTCCCCTTCCACAAAAATAATCTTCTCCTTCCTTTCTATCATGTGCTTTTAGGCCAACTTACGTTGGGGGCATCCTTGCTTCTTCCCAGCACTTCATGGGTTTACGTTCACCATCATGTTGAACCTATCCATAATGGCCTTGGGTCCCATTTCTACCTGTGAAGAGTTTACCTTTGAATACTCCCACTTAAATGTTGGGGAATTTTTACATCTTCACCTTTCCAGTACGCACGTGGCCTTATGCCCTTGTACATCCCATCTATCGCTAGGGGCATCCACACTTTCTTGGTTACCTGCACATAGCTTTGGAAACTGTCAGAAAACACAAAAACAATAGAAAATTGTTTCGAGAAAACACAAAAACAATAGAAAATATATTTCAAGAAAACTTCTAAAACAATAGAAAATCATCCTACAAAAAAACCTTTGGTTCTCACTTGTTCATGTTTGTGACTTGTAGACATCTTGATCTAGCTCCATCAACAAATAGCTACTTGCATTGCCTTACTTCCTTGCTTTACTTCTGGCTTGCAAAGAGTTTTGCGGGCTTACTTTTGAGTGCACATTGCTTTTTTGAGACCCAAGTGTCCTTTGTCATAGTTTATCTTTTCTTTCTTAGAATAGATTCATTCCTTGCTTGTGCATATTCAACCCGTAGTGGGTTTTAACATGCTAGCTGTGTTAATTCATTATTTCTGTTTCTTAATGTTAGTTTAGCTTGTTTACTTTCTCATACTTGCATTACATAAGGCATGTTGATTCATGGTGTATTGCATCTAATTCACTAGTGTCTCGTTTGTATAGCATTTGGCTATGTTTCTTGCATGTGCTATGTTTTTTTTATCATTCACATCACATTACCATCACTATCATCACATCTAGCATCATCTATACATCATATATAAACAAAAATGCTAATTTTTACATCATGCATGTATGCTAAGCTAATCATCACATATCATATCATCAATGGGGGCAAGAGGGGTTACGCATAATCAAAAAACTATCCCCCCTGCACCAATATCATCATATCATTTCCATCCATATACATCCGAAATAACACTTGAAAACAACATTTGATATTGTCTACAAATTTATCATCTACAATCTATAGCATGCCTCAAACGATCACATGCAATCACCATCTCTCCTGAGTTCCTTCAGAGCCTCACGGTAAGTTTTCTAAACTGAGCGGTTAAAATGAACTGATTGTGATGTTTTTATCCCCCCTAGGGGGTATATTAACCTGTTTTTCACCGTTTAGACGGCTGGGACACCCGTTTAGCTCACCGTTTTCTCATCTGTTCGTTGTGGAATAATTATTTTTAATTAAATAATTATTTTTCTCTTATTTTTCACCATATTAGGGCATTTTTTGTCTAATACCCCTTTATGTTCAGTCCCCCGGACAATTTAATTGCTCCCTGGCAATTTTTATAATCTTCTTCACACCCTCGTGAATGATTATTCTTCAAATAATTATTTTTTCTTAAATTTTCCACTAAACAAGGACATTATTTGTTGTTTGTTTCTCCTTTCTTCCACCTAGGGCACTTTTTGTTGCCCCTAGGCCCTTATTTTTCTTCTTCTCCTTTCTTCTATTGTTTATCACGGTTCAGAAAGCCAAAACAATACAAACATTTACTATATCAAAAATCCCAAAAACAAGGCAAAAAAAATTTTAAAATTCCTAAAAAGTAAAACACCCTACAAAATGGTAACTTGCTTCTTACAGCTGAAACTTGTGTCTTGTGCATGGTATTTTCTCCATATCTTGTTGATTTGTTCACATCTTCCTTGATTAATATGACTCATGGATCACTAGATTCACAACCATTCACAAAATCTAGTTGCTTGCTTCGTCTGTACTCTGGGGCAATTTTGGTTTCCTGGTGTTGTTTCGTTGTGCACAAACATTTTTCATGGACCCCGTGTCCATTTTCATTTCCCCTTGCATGTATTCTTGCTTGGGGCATCATTTTTTAACCCTTATCATCAATCATGAACTTTTGGATCTCTCCAACACTGATAACAAAACATTTGTATAACTGTCTTGACCATTGTTGGGTTGGATATGTGTGTTCGTACTTGTTTTCCCTGTTAGGTGAGCTTGTTTCCTTCTCGTATTGCATTGCATTTTTGTATGTTGCGTGGAGTTGGTACTTTCAGCAATGGACAATTGTTCGCAATATGGCTTTTCATGTCATTCTACCTTTGTCATATGCTTATTTTTTTAATAAGGGCCAATGATGTAGTTCATATGGCAATATGATGACATCAAATTTGTTCCACATAAATAGTGGCTAGAGGCTAAGCTCTTCTCTTCCCTCTTCCTTATTTCTTCTACACCACTTCCCTTTTCACCCCTGCTTTTCTCTCTCACCGGGGCATCTTGCCTCCTCCCATCCTTCTACCTATATCTCACATTTTTCGATCGTCGATCGACTTCTTTCATCACCCCATCGACACTCAAGGGGGCATTTCTCCCTCCTCCTAATTTTTCTCCTATCCCTTCAAAAAATTTCTTCCATCTACTATCTTTGAAGTGACGTCACTTACGCCACCCCAACGAGGGGCAAATGTAGACACCTATAATTACGCCTAAGCAATTTAAATACTTAAATTGTGTTAATTATCTCCTCTTTCTCGCAAATAGATGACATATCATCAAAAGTGCTCATTTTCCCTCTATATCATCATTAATTAATTACACTAAGCTAATTAATTAAGTCGCCTATCCAACTAATAGCCTAATTAATGACCTTCCATTAATTATCACGTCCTCTATCTATGATTGATTAATTATTATTAATTAATTAGCTCTTTCCCTTCATTTAAACTAGTAAATCAATATTTAATTGATTTAATCCCCTTCTAATAGCCTAAATCGCACTAATATTCTTCTAATTAGCTTCTATAAGCTTACATCTACCTATTAATTAATCACCTTTGATTAATTAAAATACACCCCCAACTCCCATGACTTGCTAAACATAAATTAAACCCTTCTAAAGTAAGGTTACCTTTAATAAAGCAACCTTATCCATTCCTAATCATGTTTTACCTTTATCCCACATGCAAAGGGATGAATGTGTTGAATCCTTTATCCATTGGGCTATATAAGATGCCCTCCTTCTACCTTTTTACCTACACCTAAACTTCTTAAGAGAGAAAATGCAAAGCATATAGCAAAGAGACTAAGAGCTTGCCTTTTGTTTTCTTGAGAGGTCACCATTGTTAAGAGCTAAGCTTCATATTCTTGCATTCTTTAAGGATCAAACAAGCAATTTTTGATTGCCATTGGAGCTAAATAGGTCCATTCATTCTTGTTGGTAATCTAGGAGAGTAGATATGTTAAAATAGCATGCATAGTTTTGATCTCATGTTTTCAAAGTTATAATGTTAGTTTAGATCTTGCTTAGTTCTCTATCTTGATGGTGTTTATGCTTTGTTTTAGCTAAATTGTAGAACTATTTTAGGTGGTAGTTCTTGCTTCATTTGATTTAGCATTAAGCAAAGTATATATGCACATAATATGCACATGAAATATGCTGGTAAGTGTATTTAATGCAACATTTTTTTATTAGGGAATGACCTAATTTTTGTTAATTTTTTTAATTTTCAATTTTTGACAAATTATGTAAAAAAAATGAAACATGGAAAAAATTATTGGTAATGAATGGATTTAGAACATGTTGGTGATGATTTTATGAGCAATATTTGTTATGGAAGGTTATTGATACATTTTTTGTGTTAGTTTATGTTTGCTAAGAGATGTGCATGCGAGAGAGTTTCGTAGTCAGCAACATATGGATACTTTATTTTCCCTAGGTATGGATGATGTTGATTGGGGTGTAATGGATAGAGCATGTCTTCATTATGTAACATAGTTGGGGAAGATACCCTAAAATATGCACTTGATTATAGATTTGTGTGAGCAATGGAATGTCGACAAGTGTACATTATGGCTCCTAATAGGGGAGATGACGGTTACTTTAGAGGATGTATCCTAGATTCTAAGGTTACTGTTGGTTAGAGAGAGAGTACATTTGTTCTTGTAGACATGATGTATTGTATGAGAGTTACATGGAGATACTTTGTGGGATGGGGTGGGCCAGGATAGGCCTCAACTATATTGAGCACTATTTTGAAATCTCAAGTTCCACGGTTACGTAAATATATTGCAGTGTTTTTGGCTTTGTGTGTAGCAATTGATGGTGGTGGGGTATCTATATCATATAGACTGTGGAAATTTCTTTGGATATTGAGGATCACGGGACATGGTATGCATGGGGTCAATGTATGTTAGCGCACTTGTAAAAATATTTGTATATATTTACTTTGGAGAGACACATCAGTGGTGTGGTAGTGATTACCTTATTGCATAGTTGGTCTTATGAGCATATTGCTTGTGTGTGGCTGATAGGTGGGCCATAGATAGATTGGGAAGATCTAGAGATAGTGGCAACATGGTGGGTTTTGTAGAAGAGACATAATTTTGATACCATGACTTATAGATCAATTTTGGATTGATTAGCATCAATGGATATTATATGGAGACCGTATAGAGATTATCGAGGGTGGCCAGAGGATGTTATAGAGTTCCAATGTATTTGGTAGACTATGTGGATAAAGGATCGATTCCCCATGCAGGGGGATTATATCAATATGAGAGAGTAACCTACCAGTTCGAGATTATGTAAGAAGTTCCCCCACACCATACCCATAAAGATGGGACCTATCCTAGTCTCACAACAACTAACTTATCACCAACCCCAATAGGATAGGTAGATACAGTGATACTAGTGAGTGACAGAGATGATGTGGGTTATATTGCACCCTGTACAATGTGGTGGGCTAAACACCAATAGGTGCTCTTATTTCTGATATTGGTGTGGGTTCTAGAATCTAGATGGAGGTGCACTACCTAGTGGTATGGGTGAGGCTCGGGGTCCTCCAACTAAAGGTGGAGAGGGAGATGCCCTCAGTGGGGATGTGGTAGTAGTGGCAGTAGCTCAGCATAAGTATATATTGTGATTGAGTTATTTGGTGATGATAATTGAGTGATTGGTTAGAAAGTGACGGTGTCTAATGTGTGTCTTGTGATGATTACAGGTGATGCCTATTATACCACCATTGTGGATGCCTTGGTTTGTACATTGCTCCAAAATATTTCGAGGTGCCTTGTCACTGGTAGACTACTCAAGAGAGTGGATAGTATTGTAGGTGAGTACACCTATTTATTTGACCCAGTAGTAGTTTTGGAAGCCACTTGTGTGGTATTATAGTGTCAAAGGGATGAGAGTTGTGTCAAGCTAGCGAGGTAGCCTATGGGCCAACCTAGAGGTGATATGTTAGAGATTTTATTGGCAAGACTAGTAGAGTCGCATACACAGTATGTCGAGGTGCTAGCAGAAAAATGTGACATTACAAGAGCAATTGTCACACTATCAGGCTAGGTCATGATTCAAAATGTGCCAAGACCCAAGATGAGCCTTTAGCTCATGAGATCTAGTGGATGTATATATTGAGAGTGATGAGGAGTAGTACTATGTGTATGAAGAGTTAAGTTTTCTACATTATGATTATATAGCCTTTTTATGCAAGACATATATTGAGATTTTGGATGTTATTGCATTGTGTATGATGTGTGTTATATTTTTTTGTTGCATTTGATGGATATATATGTGTGTGTGTGTGTGTGTGTGTGTGTGTGTGTGTGTGTGTGTGTGTGTGTGTGTGTGTGTGTGTGTGTGTGTGTGTGTGTGTGTGTGTGTGTGTGTGTGTGTGTGTGTGATTATTTTTCTGATGTACACATTAAGTGTAGTGGATATGTTGAGATGTAACATGATGTGTATCACATTGATTTATTGATGGCATGTGACGTCTTGTGATTAATTATAGCATAGCATTAATTGTGATATAATTTATATATATAAGGAATGTATGTGATGATTATATGTGTTAATCATATAATAGTATTCAACTTGAGACAACCTAAAGAGGAACCCATGTGATGATAACATGTGGAAAACAAAATATGATGAATGCAATCATGTGATACCATAAGCTAGGCATGACCCCACCCTTGTCCTCATGGACATATGAAGTGAGGAAACCTATTCATAAAAATGAAGGAAGGAATACCCTTGGGTACACCCATAAGATACCAAGTGCGAGGGTCACAAAGAAGAGGTGGAAAATACTAGGTAAAATAAAAATGGAGTATGGATGCAACGTGTATGATTCAAAAGATACCCTAGAAATAACATACGCAAATATTCAACTTCATGAGATAAACGATGGATGGCATTGAAGGGTCTTCCAAAGTCACATGTGCAATTTTGGGGAAAAAACTTACTCCTTACTAACCCATTTATAGACATTCCTTAATTGCTCCTGTGTAGGAATAGTGTCGGCGCGAGGAATATGACTAGGAGTAGAAATATGTTCATCGAGTGTAACACTCCTTGTAAGCCTATGCCATGGAGGAGGTAAAGTAGATCTATCTATGATTCATGACTTATAAGTAATGATTCCTTTGTCTTGTAATAACTTAAGCTTGTGATCTAATGCATAACAATCATTTTCAAATGTCCATTAATATTATGGAAGTTACAAAATGGCCGGCCCTTCTCATATTCAAGGTGATGAGGAGGGATATGATCATTATGTGGAAACTGAATCATCCTCTTATGAATTAATGTAAGCAATATGTCATGGGACCTATCACAAGTCTTATGAAAATAGTTAGGATTTCGCCTAGGAGGGGATGGTTTTCATACTCATGCCTGAGGGGTAGGATGTGAAGAAGTATTGTCATGATGTCAAACCTTGGCCTAATTATCATTATGAGTATTATGATCATGTGCAATAGATGGGTTTGTAACATTCACATTTGAAAGTTTGGGTTTATGTGTTAGCATAATATCTTCTTATAAATCAAATACACGTGCGTAAATATCATAAAATAAATCACAAGTATCACAATGTAACTATGTTTTGAAGGATGGTACAAGTCCCTTACAAAATATGAAATGCACTTCTAAATCATTGGGTTAATAGACAAGAAAATTCATGTTGGCCTTAAATCATAAAATATAATTAGAAATAGATTCATGTTCCACTTGATGCAAAGAAGGAAAACACTCATATGTATCCTTACGACCTCTTCTATAACTGAAGTAAGCTAAGAATGCATCCTCAAGTTCTACAAAAGTACTTAAAGAGCTACTAGGGAGATGAGTAAACCATGAGAGAGCATTACCAATAAGAGTCCTAAATAACACCTTACGTAGCATCCTATTATTGTCATAAGGATCCATGACCGCTAGATAATGCTAGAGATGTAGGTATGGATCCATAGTGCCATCAAGCAATTGGAATGAAGGTATGATAAAATCTCCAGGGAATGGTATTTGAAATATTTTATCTAGAATAGGATTTTTGGGAATAATATTAGAATCAACACTAGCATAATAGGCCTTGTTTTTGAAATTCAAAGTGTGAATCTTGTGTTGGAGCTCGCTTATGACATGCATAAGAGAAATTATCTCTTGAGGGGGTAGAGCATAAACACTTATGGGTTCATTAAAAGGTTGCACTTTACCATTAAAAGAAGCCACAAGAATACTAACATGCTTAGGAACATGATTGGGCAGTGATTTGGCCAAAGGTGGCATAGGCTTAGTTTCATGAGTAGGATTTAAAGGGGTATCAATAATAGGAAAGGGAATGACACTAGGATATCTATCAATATGTGGGATAGTTGTAATTAATGGAATGACAACATGCTTATCGTTGTTATCAACATCATTACGGGCATTAATATCTACAAGTGGATGAGAAGAAGTACTAATAATAACATCACATTTGCTTACATGAGGAGAAGGAGAAACACAATGTGCATCATTCACATCATGATCTAGATCAGATTTTTTTCACACATGAGAAATAAAGAAAATAACACAAGCAATATCATGCTTTTTACATTCCAATGGACTAATAAAAGTGTGATTATTATTATAGATGGTATAATCAAGCTCGTTACTTTTGTGTTTAAGAGGAGTAGAAACATAAAAAATTTTAGAACATGCATTGGAATAAGGAACATCATGTATTTCATTATCATGGTTATATGTGCAATGTATCATTTCTTCCTCAAAACATAAGAGATACCATCAATGAATGTATAAATAGAGGGCAAGTCATCAATATGTGCACTAGAAACACTAGCATCATCATCATAGCATGTGTCAGCTATAATAGGGGGCTCATGATAACTACTCCAACCTACAAGACCATTCTTAGGGTCTTCATCAGTGAAAAGAGGTGGGAAATGAGTGGGGTTATCCATAAAGGCATCTTGAGGAGTACCGGTAAGAGGTGATGAGTGGAAATGGGGAGGATGATCAGTGAATGGTTGACATGTAGGATCTAAATCAACAGCAAAGGCTGCATCACCTCTAAGGTAATGTGAAAATGGAGTAATATGTTTAACAGGGGCATAAGTGGTTTAGACGTGGTTAAAGGGATAGTAACCACCATACCTCTGAAAATCCTGAAAACAAGTCATGATCACACACAAGCTCAAAATACACACACCAAACACTTTTGTACCCTAAGATAACACTAGGGTTTGTGAAATCAGCAAGCATGTCCTATGGAATCTTGGGAAAGATCCTATGCTAGGTCAAGGATTCAATCAAAGTGGGTTCATCAAGATGTATCAACCCTAATTGAATTTAATCAATCTATAAGTTGAAAAAATAGAAACGAAATAGTAATATAGATATACAATGATGTTTTAGACCAACTATTTATTCATATAAATATAACTACCATTTCAAGGAATAGGTACAAGATATTGAAGAAGAAATAGATATAGAAAGAGTCAGTTAGCCTGTCCAAATGAAATTTAGATTGTGTCGTTGAGTAATCTGGGATATAAACAGAGCCTGGGAACTGGAAATTTTTTGTCATATTGTTAGAACATCTAGGTCAAGACCATATATTACGATCAAGACCATACAACATAAACTGACCCTACTGTATAGTTTTAGACATGTGCACAGTCAAAATCTACAAACTTCAATGTCACTCTTTTTCACCTTTTGGAATATTCAATGTTGCATCAACCCTAGATTTCACACATGTACCTACAAAATAACCCTACCTACCCTATAATACACTCAAGCACATATTAGATAGAATAAAAATACAAATTTTTGAGTCAGACTAACCTCGACGGTCACCCCATATGTGAATCATCGAGTGTGGCACTACATTTCAGACTCCATGTAGTTCTTCTAGTGTTTTGTGTCATTGTTCATACAACTAATCCCTTGCCGTAATGTTTCCCTTGTGTTTCAACATGGATAGCGGGCTAAGCGACTTCATCCCATTCAAACCTTTGTGAGTTGATGAAAGAAATATGAATTATTCCATTCTATATTGTGTATGAAGTATGTAACAATGCTCCTTGCTTATTCAATTTAGTATTGTGGTAGATAGATAAATGTTTGTTAGATAGTAAATTCTTAAGCTATATATATATATATATATATATATATATATACATACATACATATATATATATATATATATATATATATATATATATATGAGTTTTTTGTTTCGATATTAAGGCCTTAATGGTGGGAAAGGTTGGCCCAAAAGATACAAAATAAAAGATAAAAGAGGGACAAATGGGCCCATAAAGATTAAAAAAAGTTGGAAAATAAAAGGGGTCAAGACCGTACAATGGGGTCATGACCATATGTATGGTCCTAACCTTGTTCTATGGTTCTAACCCAAGGTCAAATAATAGTAAAAAAAGTAAACATGGAGCTAGAAAACTTTGTACAAAATATTGGAAGTTCAATTAAAGAAAAAAAATATCAATAGATTAATTCCACTCAAACAATAAAAGGAAAATCAATAAGGGACTACTACCACCAAGACCTTATCTCATTGTTTAAAACTCATATACATGTAGTTATAACAAAAGCATGATGTAATAGTGGTTTTGTCAAATTTTAGTGTCTATAGTCACTCACATTTGGTGTAGTATTAATTACAACTTGTATTAGTGCCACACTTCCTAATGCTCCTCCCTACACACCTCCTCGTTCTTGAGTTGTTTGATTACCATTCATCATCCAAAATATGTCACTTTGGGTATATTTGGATTCTATGTGAACTGTATTCTTTTCATTAAATGTGTAATTTTTTGCAAGATAAATAGAAAACTCCTATCCAATTCTTCCTTTCCCTTTTTTGTATTTACCTCTTCATCATTATCTATCTCGATAGTCACTTGATATTCTATATTGTTGGATTTAGTCACATGAGAAGGTATGGTAGGTTGCGAGAGGATTTCATTCACATTGTATTGTGCCTCCTCATTCTCTTGCGTTGTTATTTTGGAACATGTCTCATCCTTCTCCAGGTGCTCTTCATCACTATTTTCTCCCTCCTTCCATAACCAATGCTTTGGTTTTTCATTGTTAGTTCCTGAGCTTGAATCTTCCCTTCAAAGTAGTTCCTTCTCAACTATCACCTTTTGTCAAGCTCCTTCATATCACATCCTTCTTTATGTTTTCTCATCTGAGAAATTCATGGTGCATCTAAATTTTTCCCTTGTTTTCCCTAACCTTGTGGACCACTCATACATGTGGGAGATTTATCCATCCACAAGAAGATTTTTAATTCCTAAATCCACCATCAGTTTCTTTATTTCTAAAGGATAGTGCTTCAGATAAGATCCTCATGACTCATGGAGAAAGTTGAATTGTGCTTGTTCAGTGCTAGAGAGCATTGATACAACATATTTAAAAATGTAGTTACATAGTGTAAATTTCCACTAGTAATCCACAACTCACATCCAAGTTGTGTCATGTTTTACAAGTCTCCTAGTGTGCTATGGAGTGTAAATGTACTTCTTCCCAAGATTCAAATTCTTTCCTTGACAGTAAGTAGCTAACCAAGCATACATATTTACTAGAAGTTTGTTGAGGAGACTTTTATAGAGCACATCGTAAAAATTATTTTATACCCAATTCTTAGGAAGATAATTCAGTGAATAATTATTCTAGTAGGGATGTCTTTACGCAAACACTTATTCTATTTTATCTTTCCAAAACTCAATATTCTCTTACGTGAGTTAGAACATTTTGTACCCACTTCACAATTAGAACAATTATGATTGTCTTGGCAATGGAACCAAAATGTGTATCATTTAGTTTAACTATTTTGTCATACTATTGTATGTGAGAACATACACCATTTTGGAAATCATGAAGTGAGATAGTCACCTTATGCCAACTTGTTACACAAAGGAAGAAACCTTAGCATGCTCACACGAGGCATGAAAGAGTTACATTCCCAATCATGTTCAAAATTGATAGGAAGTGTTCACAAAATAAATGAAATAGAACTAAAACATTAGAATAAAAAAGTAGGAGCATAAGTAGTAGAGAGATACTCATGTATAAGCAAAAATCAATCACTCCATAAGACTTTGCTCCATATTCATATTAAAATCATTAGTGCATACATTACTTGCATACTATATCCATACAAGTTCTCTCTCAATCTCTCTATATTAATCCAATCTAAAGATCATGATAATATGCCTTACAATCATTCCCTAAGGTGTATATATACTAGTGGGTACTTTCCCTTCACCAGTCAAACAAGAGTTATAATTATCCCTTCTAACTATTACATTGAGGTGGCATATAGGCCATATCTTACTATATCCTAAATTTTATGTTTTACATGGAAGCCTTGTAAGTGATGCATGGAAGTTCCACTTCTTTGTATGACCACTCCTTTGTTATGCATGTTCCTATGACTATTTCTGAAAACTCTATTTTGGTGCTCAACTACAGTTATGTGCACTGCTTATTCCACTTTAAGATGCACATGACAAGAACTATAATTGCATTTCTATTTTTAGCCCATATATACCTTCTATGCACCGAACATATTTACTCATGCATCTTCCTTGTGATCCCAAACTATTTGCATATGTCTCCTTTCTCCACTATATCTTCACATGTCTAAATATGTCTTCATGCTCTATCATTTTGCGTGCATTTTCCTATGTTTATTTTGAAACTTGCACACAAAATTTTATTCTTCTTTTACCAAATGTGTGCACTTAAAAGTATAGGAAAGAATGAAGAAAAAGAATGGTTTCCTAGTGTGGGACTCAGCAAAAACTACATAAGAAATTATGGCCTTAACACACATACGTGAAACCCTCTAAATAATATGAATCAAACTTCAAATCCTAACCATGGGTGGAAGACCCTACAATAAGGTTATTGTTTGGGTTGAAGTTCAACCCATGCACAACCTATATCAACACTACTTTGAGGAAACCTCAAATCACACATATTTCTCCTCCTATAATGTGTTATCTATATGGACACAACTTGATTAACAACTTTAACCACTTTAACAATGCTTGAGATTATTTTTCCCTTGCTAATACATTGAATTAGGATCTTTTGATGCTTAGAAATTAGGGAAGCTTAACTCTTTGACTTATTTGAATGCTTTAAAACTATAGTGGTGATTTCTCTAATGGATGTGCATCAACTTTTGGAATATTTAGGGATCCTTGAGTGCTTTTTGTGTTAGTGTTTGCAATGAGAGCTTATGAGAGTGTCAAGTGAGTAAATGAAGTGATATCAACTTGCTTATATAGCATTCTAAAGGTAATTTGATATGAAAAAACCAACTATAGTCATCGGGTTTTTGTTACCCACTTACTCCCTGCATACGCACATTAATTTATTAAAACCTATCACTTTAAACACTATCTAAATCATCCTACTCATCCCATAAAATAATGGTTTTTCCCCTAATAAATTGTATCTACCTATCCAGACCTCTTAACCATCTCTAACCTATCCTAACCCTTTTCATCCTAGCCTCCCAACCTCGCCTAACCTCTTCCCTAACCATTTTACCTCATCCATGTACCTGAAAATTTTATTTTGGAAGTGGTTGAAACCACTTCCAAATGACCTCCTCCAAATTTCCTGATCGCTTTGTAATTCTAACAAATCACCCGTGATTATAAATAGTAGCCAAAATCCTATTTTAGGGACCTTTTTTAGACCATTGATGCACTCTTCATCTCTCAAGTTTTCTTAAACCAAAAATGAAGTTCTACCATTTCTAGAGCTATCAACAAAGACCCAACAATGAAGCTCTGTATCACTCCAAGGAGCCACTTAAAACATGTCATTTTATTCATCTACAAGCCCTTAAGAACATCATCAGGCAAAGTGATAGCAAACTCAACATCACCTATTCAACCGGCCTTTGTGGATACTCTTGCAACCATCTTCACATTAAAAGGTAATCTCTTTTGTTTATTGTTAAATTATAGTGTAGTTTATACATCAAAAACAGTATACATATAATCATTTTTAATCTTTGCTTTCAGTCAATTTATCATTTATCAAGGAAATCAACTTTTTTATAGGAATCTCCCATGATTCCTCTTCGAATTCCTTTGGATCACCTATGATTTCTATTGAATTAGCTTCCTTTATCAAATCATTACATTTTATTCAAATTATTATCTATATTCTTAGACTTAACTATGTCTATTGCAAGCATGTATCTGTTGTAGATGACTATTCTAGGTCAGTCTCATCCAATCAAGAGCATCTACGATCTCTTGATCGTCCAACAACCCTTCATGTGGGAGTAGTTCTGATATCCTTCATGAGCTTACTCATTGTGTGCTATCATATTCACACCTAACCGAGGAAGACATTGAGGAACAAATCAAATCCTCCATGAGATCCAACAAGAAACTATGAGATTATTGGTACTGACTACTTTGAAGACATTACAGATTGTCGCCACTTTATCCTGGGCCACCTACAAAGCGGAACATGATCTTCATTTTCACCTTGAGTTATAGCTTCTATCCTTGTCATTCTCATTATCTATCTTATTATTATTATCAACTCACTTAATTGTATCAAAATGAGTTGACATCCTCTAAGGAAGTCCCTTTGGATTCCTAGAATCGGCCTTTGCCAAGCATCTCATCATCCCATTTTATCTAATATCTCTTGTCTAGTTGTCTTTGCCTACAGGTCTCTTCACTAGGTGAAAGGAGGATGGCTCATTCATTTTTCACATCTCATCATCCCAACATTGTGAATTATCAGCATGTAGGTATCACTAAACCCTGCCATATTTTGATTTTTAGGGTACTTTCTACACTTGATAACATCTACCCACGAAAATCTACCTAATACATTCTTGGCATGCCATGGATGGGACCCTTGTTCCCTTTCTTTTCCATTAAAATTAATTTATAATCATTCTTGGGTTCTCTACTCTGCAATCTATTAATAATTCTATGTAAATATGCTAATGATTTTGTGTGAATCTCCCACTATTCCTTCAAATCACCAACAATATCTGTGGATTGTTCTTGATTACTCAATTAATTTTCCTTTGGGATTGTCGCTTTACTTTTATTTTTCTATTTTCATCTAACCATTGCAGGTTTCCCCTCTAGAGTACCTATTTCTTGCGTTTCAATTGAGCTAAAAATAAAAATATTTTTTTAAAAAAAATTTAAAACAATAAAAAGCAACCACAACATACGTTTCCTTTGTTATTTTTCCTTTCAAGCCTTGCATTTGTTTGTTGTCCTCATTGAATCAACATTTATTTTTGGGATTTAAAATGAACCCTTCATATCTACTTGATCATATAGTTTAATTAGGAGGTTAATGAATTGCATTCACTTAACTTCCCTCACACACAACCAAATCACATCCAACACAATCTGCATCAAAACACTCCTACCCATGTGGACCTACTTGGATTTCATCACCAAGAGGATAAGTCGACTTGGTGTTCTAGACAGAGTATAAATAATTGGTGGGTGGTATATTGGCTAAGCACCCAACACCCTTATCATTGTGGGACCACTGTGAAGTGAGGGGGTAGGCCCCAATACCATGCCTTGTACCAACACCAACATAGATTTGAGCCTCACGTACATTTGGGTATATCAAGGACTTCAACCTTTAACATTACCCAAAACCAACCATAGATTGTCATTTCTTAGGACCTCATAAACCATTTTTCACATTTCACCTTTTCTAATATAATCAAGATAACAAAAATTCTCTTGTCTTACTTGCTTGCTTGATTGTAATCAACTCTTCAGATTCTTTTTTTATCTCTTTTATCGATTGTTTTTTTTCATGGTCTTAACCCGACAATAATCCTGTCAATAAAACTCTGAAAAACATGGTTGAACATTTACAACAATCTTTGGAAAATATCTAAACCCGTACCTTAATGATGCCTCGTATAATCAATCAATATCGATCACCATCAACTCCAACACATGATCAAGAACCTCCACACTCTCCTAGCAATAAATCCACCACATCAGAAATTACCGATCTCAGCCAGTCCTCATTTCTTCAACAGTGGGGATCCAGTCTTCACCGAGATTCTAGATTCAAACCTTGTTACCCTCAATGCTTACCTAGATTCCTAGCATGTCCTTCTTCAACAATCTACATATGAACAACAACCCCTTATCACCAACACTACGTGTGACTTTTCCCAGCTCGTCAATCCTAACCATGAGTCGTTCATCCAACAAGTCCATCCTTATCATGCTGATAGTGAATCTGAAACATATAATCCCAAGTATTCTACCCTCATCATCACTTTCGATCTTAACATTGTTTCCTCAGAGGACACAACTAACCAACAATCATCATCCTCACTAGGTCCCTCATCTATCTCTTCCTCATTTGAAAACAACACCAACACATCCACACCCACATCTAGTCATTTAGTCTCCTCCATGTATCCAAACACCTCTTGTAAGTTCAATAGCCATCCCATTAAGCATGTCAAAACCTATCCCATCTCAACAACCCACATCATCTATTCAAAACGTATTCATGTGTATCCCAACATCGAAACCACTCATTAATATGAGTTCCATTTCTAGTGTTCACCCCTCTTCACAAAATTCATCAACCACCCCTATCTTCTTTTAGCACATACCTCAACAATCTCAACCTCTCATCCACACCTCTATTCCTTTCTATCACACGCCTCAACAATCCCAACCTTTCACCACACTTCAATCCCCTTTCAACATATAACCCAACATCCGATACCTCTCTTAAAAACATCCATGCTATCCAATATCAATACATTCAATCTTCAAAACCTCATAGTCTCACAACTGCACATATAATATTCCTATAAATACCCCTCTCCAACATAATATCCCTTTTCCTTACCATCCATACTAGCAACCAAATCCATCTACATATAATCAACTCAGTCCTTCGTCATTTAATCCCGAGCAACAACCATTACAAAAAAAATCCTTTGTATGACATTGATGAAAAGGATCTCCAACCTTGAAGTTTCCTCCATGGGTCTCAAAAACACACACTATCTTATGAAAAAATTTGTAATGCAACCCATCCATCTATCCATACCATATAAAGCATATCCTCCACATTGGGAACTCCCTAAGTTCCTCAAATTCTATAGAAAAGTAGACCCTCAATAACACATTCGGGCCTTCCGACATGCTTTTTACCTCATAGCACACGACCAGGACCTTATGCTGAGAACATTCCCTATGTCCTTATCCAAACCTACATTAGATTAGTACAATAGTATTCCTCAATACTCACTTTTATCATTTCACTCATCTCATGCAACTCTTTTTAAAACATTTCTCGATCAATATTGCTCTATAAAGTCACTATCAACGATCTATACGCCATCAAGAAATTTGAGGACAAAGATATCTATCAGATTATTTCACCCCACTGGAGGGGCATTATCAATCAGTTTTCCTTTTACCTCCCACGGACTGAGTTAATCGAGTTATTTTCTCTCTCTTGTGCTAAACACATATCATCCACATTAAAAATACATCCCTTTTAAATGTTTGACGAAGCCTTCACTATGGCTCACAAGCTCAAGCTTCGTGCTCTCGAAGATAGGTAGGTTTAAACTCACATCCAAAAACCTAAGCCTGAGTCTTCATTCAAACCATCCTCTAGTCATGACAAATCTAAGACATCACAAATGCAGTTATTGTAAAAACTACTTCCAAAGAACGTTTTACCTTTGGACGCACCCATCCTCAATGCAATTATACACACGTATCATTGAATCTTACAGTATAGTCTTTAATAAGATCTTGGCAACAAACATGATCACCCTTCCTCCCATTCATCTTATTTATACATTTGCTTCAAAACCCTCTTGGTATCGAGAGAATGATTACTGTGATTACCATATTATCAAATTCCATGACATTGAAAGGTGTCATTTCATTCAAAAATTTCCTTCATTATCTTATTGACAAAGGTGAGTTGCAATTGGATAACCCAAATGCACCTCCAAATCAGAATATGGATTATTTTAAACAACCCTTTCTAAACCATGCCCCATCCATGAGTCAACCAAAATCTAATGTCATCCATTCTCATCACACTATAAACATAATTAAGATCAATCATCTACACCTTCAACGTATAGTGCTCTTCTCACCTAAGTCACCCTCTGAATAATCCACAAATGGTTCTATAAAAAAAAGTAGATGAACATCCACTACATCCTATGTTTCCATATCAGAAGAACCTATTGAATCATGCACATCTCCTAGTCTTATCACTAAAAAATTATAAATTCATCCACATCTATTTCATCATCTTTAAATCCATCTACAAGCTTTTCACAAGTTTTAGAAAAGAAACCTATCTTACAATGTGTGAAAATATCTTATGATGACCATGTCACTCATTATGTGCTTAATCTTAAAAAATGCATACCACACATCCCTTCATCTAAAAAGTGACAATCATATCATGTGACATCGACCCCTCAACACATCCAAAACTTCATGCCTTCTATCTTAGGACCACACCCCTCATCAAAATTATCAGTCATACAAAATCAAAAATCATTCCCCAGAAAACCCTAAATAGTATCACACAAAAAATGGCTATTCCCTTCAACACTCATACCATCGAAAGAATCGTCACTTCCCTCGACATCCACCTTGAAAGGAAATTATGCATTTAACCCTGAAAGGCTCATGCAACAGTCTATCATAACCTTACCTCCTCTTAAGTCCATCTAGCTCTCAAGGGTGGAAACCCTCCTAGTATAATTTTGAAGCCATTTTGTGATTACCATCACACACTACATTCTACAGACTGTAAAGCCCTTCACGCTATCTATTAGAAACCTTACTAACAAAGGCCTTCTCCCTACAAATATAGAACCATAAAAAACAACCCATTAGACATCTAAGACTACTACATCTAAACCATCACCTACATTCACATCCACCAAAACAGGGGACTCTTCCAAGAAAGCCCCTCTTCATCATATTAGTATGCAATATGTATCACCACTAGAACATGTACCCATGACCCTTAAGACTTCCAATCTAAAAAAAGTCCAAAATATCTATCCCACTCACCCCTGAGTCATCTAATTCAACACCTCCTGCCAAATCCAAGGTATCCATCCTTACCACTCCACATAACACAATCTACCACTTATGTACAAACTACCGTTATCAAACAACTTCATCAAGATCCAATAAAAATGTCGCTTTATGAGCTTGTGAAAACTTCATCAACATTGAAAATCATGATCGAAACACTCTAATCTATATCGGTACCCTCAGACGATCCACGATTGTTTACAAACCTATTCGATACACTCAAAATGTCTGTTGCCATATGTTTTAATAACTCAAAAATCCCATCATTAAAACCAGAGGACCATGACCTCCCACTCTTTATCACTGCCCAAAAAGATGATACTCTCATTAAAGAGGGTCATGATTGACAATGGTGACTAACATTAACAACATATCATCACATGCCTTTGATCAACTTCAACTACCCAACACCTTTGTTACCCATGTCACCTATCGTACTAGATACCTTTAACTACACTGTCACCCCCACATTAGGCTATGGTCATCTTACCAATTAAAGTCATCGTTAAAACTCTCCACGAAATCATCTATCTGGTGGAAGGAGAGTTTTAATATAATATGATATTAGGTCAAACCTGGATACATGTTATGCATTGTATTCCCTCTACACTCCATCGTTATCTCAAATATGAACATGAGGGTAAAAATTTCACAGTCCTTGTAGATCCAAACCCTTTCAAAGCATGTCACATGACATATCAACCAAATGATGTGCTTGTTCCCAAAACAAACCCATGCCCCTCTAACGAAGCCTCCACCAGTTCATTCATTGCCTCATCAAATTTCTAGATGAAACTTCCTTCAACGATGTTATGCAATGCCTTTCACTGGGGGAGTGTCACCTCCTTACACTTAATTCTCTTCCATGTGCTGAAGACATATGGAAGACCCAAAAAACAACCCATGTATGAACCTAATGTCGAAGATGTTATCTCCTTTGGTCCACAACATCTCAAAAACAACCTCATCTATGGAGGGATCGATCGCCCTTCTCCACGTCCTACTAATCAGTGTCATGCCAAACCATTCATATCAAACTTCACATTCCTATATAACCAAGTATTTGCACAAATGTACCTCCATTGTTATGTTTGGAAGGGCTTCAGACTTAGACATTATGAGCAAGGCATCCATGATTTAATCCTTGACCATTCCCTCAAACCTCATGAAAAATACGGGTTAGGTTTCGAAAAGCTAGCCTCTGAGTCCTCCAAAGCATCATGTCTGAATCCATCACAAAACCAAAACCATTTTCCCCATCTACACACAATGACCCCATGGACATATATGACACTACTTCCATCCCATATAACTTTTTTATTCAATACTATCACTTTAGGACCATTGACTTATCAAACTAACCATGGTACTGAGACCCTTCCTCTTATTTTACCTAAAATCATATAAGAGGATTCACCTACTATTTATATCCTTCAATGCCATGATGACCAATCCATCCTTGTCTTATATGGGGGTAGAGGACCATTATCTTCAAAAAAATCTACCACTTGACACATCAACACTTCTTAATGAATGCACTATCAATATTAATCTAGGAACTCTACATGATGCTCACATAGTCAAAATTGGTCAATATTTAGATTTGTAAGAATTAAATGACTTCACCACCTTCCTATCTCAAACATAGTCAAGCATTTACATGTTCATATAGTGATATGTCGGGTATTGACCGTAATATCATTGTTCACAATATCGCCACTTATCCTAACGCAAAACTTGTCAAATAAAAGTTACGTAGGATGCGCCCTCACATAGCTCTCCTCATCAAAGAAGAGTTACAACGTCTACTCTTTGATAATTTCATCATACCCATTAAATATCCACAATGGGTCTCTAATATCGTGCCTCATGACCAAAGCCTCTAGGAAAATTGTACATTTCGTATAAAATTCTGAGACCTCAACCTCACTTGTCCCTAAAGATGACTTCCCCCTTCTAAACATCAACCAACTTGTCGATCTAACTGTTGGCCATGAGATGCTCTCCCTTATAGATGGCTTCTCTAGCTACAATCAAATCCTTATCACCACCAAGGACCAACACAAAACATCCTTCATCACTCTGTGGGGGAATTTCTGTTATTGCGTAATGCCCTTTAGGACTTAAAAATGTCGGAGCCACTTATCAAAATGTAATGACATACATTTTCCATGATCTTATCCACAAAATATAGAAGACTACGTTTATGACCTCTTAGGGAAATCTAAGCAACAAGGGATCATCTCACTATCCTAGACACAATTTTCACTCATCTTATCCAATACTTTATTCGTCTCAACCATGCTAAGTGTGTGTTTGGTGTTCTCACCGATAAACTCTTGGGGTTCATCATTTCTATTTGGGGCATTGAAGTAGACCTTGCACAAGATCAAGGCCATCATCGAAATGCCTCCTCCATCAAACCTCAAACATCTTTGCATCCTTCAAGGTAAACTTCAATCAATTTTGTGTTTCATATCACATCTTTCAAATCGTTGTCAGCCTTTTCATCATCTCCTTCGAAAGGATGTACATTTTAAATGGGATCATAACTATCAAAAGGCCTTCGACGACCTCAAACAATACCTCTTATCGCCACATGTGCTTACACCTCCACATGAGGGGGATTTGTTCTACCTCTACATATTTTCTACTAGTCATTCCTTGGGTGTCATGCTCACTCATCGAGATGAGCAAGGTCATGAGTAAGCCATTTATTATATAAGTCACACTCTCCATGACTACGAGACTCATTATACTGAAGCTCGAAAAGTTGTGTTGTGCCTTGTACTTCACAACATCCAAACTCTGTCATTAACTTCTTAATCACAAGACTTACATCGTTACCAACTTCAATCCTCTTAAAACCATGCAATCCAAACCATATCACATTGACCGCATCACTCGGTGGCTCATGCTCATGACTGATTTTGACCTTGAATTCATCTCATACAAATCTATCAAGGGACAAGCCATCACCGATTAGCTCACCGAATCCCCTCTTCCTAACAATCAACCACCTCACAAACAATTCCTTGATGAAACTATCAAAATTATCGATCATGAATACATTCCTATCAAAATGACACTTTTCTTTGATGGATCTAAGTGTCAGCAAGGGGGAGGTGTTGGTATCGTTATTATACCTCCTTGGGGGACCCCTATCCCTTTATCTTTCAAACTAAATTTCAAATGTACTAACAACATGGTAGAATACAAAGCTCTAATCATGGGTCTCCAAACCGCCATCATGCTCAATGTTCAAATCTTGGACATCTATGGAGACTCACAACTTTTCATCAACTAGATCAAAGGAATTTATCAATGTAAAAATGATATTCTACAAAAATATAAATCCATTATTGAATTCCTCTTAGAATCTTTTGATTGGTACACCATCCAAACAATTCCACGATCTTCTAACAAATTCACAGATGTCATGGCTTCTCTTGTATCTCTCATCCCTATATTAACCGATGATTCTAAATTTTTCATCGTTGTACGTAGACTTGATCAACCATCCCACAAAAATGAACTCCCTTCTATCAACCTCATCAAAAATAATCCAACAGACCTCTGGTATACTCAGACATTCAACTATCTTTCGGAATCAAAAATTCCCTCCAACTTATCTAAAAATGCTAAGTGATCTTTCTTTCAATGTGCTACCTGATATGTCATCATAGGTGGTGTTATATATAAACATGGATTTGATTTCCTCTTGTTAAGATGTCTCAAATCTCATGAATCTACTTAAGTCATTCAAGAAGTCCACAATGACATATGTAGCAGGACGCTTCAACGAGACAACTATCGCTAAGACATGTCCTATGAATGGGCTACTAATGGCCTATTATCAATCAAGATTGTTGTGCGTATGTCAAGAAATGCATTAAATTCCAACAACATTCTAATCTCACTCACATTCCCAGTCAAGATTTACAACCCTCTCAAGATATATGACCCTTCTTACAATGGGTTTTATACCTCATTTTCCTCATCAACCCTTGTTCATCACAATGACATCATTCTATCATCACAACTACTGAATACTTCACTAAATGGGTAGATGTCATTCCCTTAGTCTCTAATAAAGCTAAAAAATCATTGATTTCATCTATCAACATATCATATGTCGCTTCGGCATCCCTCACGAACTAGTCACTGATAATGGAAAATCCTTCAAAAATAAAGAGGTTAAGAAATTATGCGACACATTCAACATCAAACTTAGATTTTCATCACCATATTATCTACAAGAAAATGGACAAATTGAGGCTTCTAACAAAACACTTAATAAAATTCTAATGAAAACAATAGATAAAGCAGGTTGGAATTGGCATTTCCAAATCTTGTTTTCTCTTTAGGCTTACCAAACTAGTATTTCGTACCCCTACAGGTGTTACCACCCTTTTCTCTAGTATACGGCATCTGAGGCGGTCTTACCCCTTGAAATTCAAATCCCATCACTATGTGTATCCCTCAGATATTTTATCCCTCGATGAGGATTATCGTTAAGAGTGTCTAGCACAATTAGAATTATTAGATGAACGACGCTTAACAACCCTCGAAGCATCATCATGTCTATCAAGAAGTGCATACCAAGTGCATGTATAACAAACATGTCAAAGGAACTTGCCTTTAATATAGGTGATCTCGTTCTCAAGGAAAATCAAAATGTCACTACAATGGAAAGAGAGTAAACTGTGCAAAGTTTGCCCCTGACTGGATTGATCGGCATGTATGTCATCACTCACAAATATGGGTTAAGAGCTTATCATCTAGTCTCCCTTGATAGTATACCTAAAAAGGAACCTTTGAATTCCTTGTACTTATGGCCTTTCTACTCTTAACGCACCTAACCATCATGACTAGGTGTAGTTGGCACATCAAAAATCCCGTATTTCATCGTCAACCTGTCATTTCATCATTGTAATGCATTTGAAAGTACTGCGATTTACCATCGCTATCCTCAAAACCGTTTGTCAAGATGAACATTAGCAACTGCATATTCATCGCATCTTCCATCACTGGACAAGTTCCTACATTCAACAAGTAGACCCTGCAATAATTACATCCATCCACCTTGTATACCAAATGAAAGATCATATTACGGGATACACATGTGTGGTCTATGCACTACATGATCTTTCCCTCTTCGAAATGGTCTATTAGGCTTCACCAACATCAATGTACACAAATTAAAGTCCATTAATATCTAAAGGATTACATCTTAGAGGTCAAATACATAACAATAGATTGATCCCTTTAGAGATTCATGATGCACTAGTCAACAGTCAGTAGCATCATGACTCCCTTACATCATGGAAGACCATCCAAAAAAAATCAAAAAGTACAACTAGTATATATAGGGGTAGGGACCGCTCCCTTTACCACCCATGGCATACCTATATGATTGTAATAAGGCTTCCCACATCGATCAACCTAGCAAAAGCGTACATAAATATGAAGAAGCATCCTAGGATTTATTAGTTGATCCCACATCAATCAGACTTATCAAATCTAGTGCATAAACTTCCTGTTATCAATCAGTATTATTAGATCAATCCTAACATGTGTAGTTGGGCATTCTCCTCGCATGTGAACCATTGATCCCAGAAGATAGCTCTTACTCTCCCACACTAAGCCTACATATGTCTACCCTTCTCATAGATCTAGGAAGGTATGCATTATCGACACTTCATCCCAGAGTCATCTAAGATTTTATCATGTAACTACCCAAATTGGATTAGTCATGTGTTAACATTTATTGCTAAGGCCAAAATCCTGCAAGAGCCTTCCATGTTATACATTTGTATCGTCACATCACATTTACCTCAAACCCAGTCCAAAGGCAATCATTGTGCACATTTTATGCACTTATTCTATAAATAGAACATATGCAACATTACACTTGTGACGCAATCAAATGTTAACATCTTAAACCATCATCATAGTAGTCACATAAAATATCCTAAGCCGCCACCATCTATGTACATCTCAACAATCATGTTAAAAATAATTTGACAACATGTGGTTATCATCCATCACTATTCTTAAACATCATAAAGATCAGCATACATCAGTATTGTAAATCACATATTTCACATGGAAGTAAGTTCAACATATAAGTCAGGAATCATATATATCATATATATATATCCACCTATATATACTATACCATATATATACTATATATATATAGGCATATATATATAATATATATGCATATATATATATACATATCCTATGTATATGATCTACTAGGCCTGCCCTCAGCATATATATGTATATATCTATAATATACATATATATGTATATAATCTATATATACATGTATATATGTATATCTCTATATAGGACATGCTATATATGTATATGTACATATATACATGTAGATATGTCATAAAGTACATATCATACATGTAGATATGTCATATATGTACATAGCTATACATGTACATATGTATATATATATATATGTACATATGTATATATACCTGATATAGTGTACATATATATATATGTACATATATATATATGTAGACATACTCCCTCGATATGATGGCTACCCATATCATATTATAAAGTATTCCCGTATTGATCAGTATTGTGTTACATATATATAGTGCATATATGGGATATCATCCTATGATACCATTGTACAGGATATATCTATATATCCTATATAGCCTATCAAAATGTCTACCCTATACATCATCAGTTCTCAAAAAGGTATACATTTCAAGTTCATAGGCATATCATAAAAGAGTCGTATACTATCAAGATATCACATCTTACATAGTATACATGTAGGCATATGTTATATATGTACATAATTAGTACATGTACATATCCCTATATATATATACCATGTACATATATATTATATCCAGTACATAGGATATATCATGTCCACATATATATATATGTACATATCCAGGATATATGTACATATATATATATGTACATATATATAGTCATGTCACATATATATATATGTACAATCATCACTATCATATGTACATATATATATATGTACATATATATATATCGTACATATATATCATATGTACATATTATCAACATCTATACATCTAAACATATATGATCACATGTACATATATATATATGTACCATATATATATAGCATGTCACATATACTATATATATATATATATATCATATATCTATATATGTACATATATATCATATCTATATATATCATATATATATCAAAATGTCACTATCACATCATCAGTCTATCAAAAATATACATCGAAGTATAGGCTTCAAAAAAGAGTCTGTATACATCAAGAATATCACATCTACTGAGTAAACTAAACAATCGTCAAATGAGACGCCTCCTCGAGCATTGCTCCCCTCGATCACCGCCCTAACCTCCATCCCATCCTATGTTAGGACCACCTCTATCCAGAACCTCGTGGTGGCTAAACCACACTCGCGGTACTGTCAATAGGTTCTCATTCGTCTCTATGGGTCTAATACATTGCAAAACGAGGCTCATCATGTAACCTTTGTCAATGGACTATCTCCTCATAATAGCCCAGACTCCTCACATAACAATTGGTAGTTAGCCAAATCTAACACTACCAAGTTGGTTCCATCTAACCGCTAACTTGGGCCCTTGCTACCTCCAACTCGGCCCCTAACACTAAGGTGCCTGTAATATTGAGGTCCTTTCTCAAGACCTCTCATTATTGCATCTAGCCTATCACGATCCATTATGGCTTGTGCAAGCTCTACATGTACACCTGCTCAGTTAGTCGTTGGCCTAGCCCATCCCAGCTCACCCACTAGCACCATCCCTCTTTGTAATCAATACAGCTCGTTTAGAAACCTCCCTCACCCTCATCACTTAGCTTCCTAAAGTTGCCACCTCTACATGAGCCTGTACTCATTTATCAACTCTGGTAGGTTGGGTCTGCCAACATGCAACATATGCCCCTGTGACCCCTACGTCATCCACCATCCTATGGTTATCCCATGATCATCCATCCCCACCACCTACACCTCATCAACAATGGCGTGAATTACTATAACTATTGTTAACGACGTATGTCAACATCTCCATCATCACACATGTATAGTTCATAGCTACCTCTAGAAATATCCTGAATCAATCCAAATGGTCACCTCACATGCGACCAAATCTTATCAACTCCCACTCTCCTAGCTATTGTGCTTGTACCCACATGTATTGTCAAGTGGTCGTAAGCTCGCCCTCCTCTCCCTACCATACTGGAAACCCAATGTAGGGTATCCATCTCACATCACCCGCCTATAATCTAGCAAGTATTTTTCAATAGTGCTTATCACTGTGCACGGTTCTAGCCTCTCCTCTATCTGATCACCATCGGACAAACCTAGCCATCTCATCTAACACTTCTAAGCCTCCCCATGGTAAACCCCTAGGCAAATCCATTGTAATGTGCTCGTATGCCCAACACTGTAATAAGAAGACAACATCAATCCCAAACCTCTTCCCTATCCTCCACACCCATAACTCTATGTAAGTCTAAGTGAGTAAAGTTGGGGCCCATGTGAAAATGATCCTCTGATCCATCATGTCAACTAATACCCCCGCCATCATCCATAGAAACTGACCACTAACGGATTCGGGCAAAGCATAAAAACTTATCCCAATAATCATCAAGGTCACCAAAGCATGACCCTCTGTCTCAGGGCTATATAAAGCCCCATGTGAAGATCCCCCTGACGAGAACTCCACCCCATCAACATCATCACCATATAGCCTCCTCGTCACTCTAGGTCTATATGTCTCATCAATCAGATAAATCCCCTCCCCCAACATAGGAAACCTCAAAATCATGTGTATGTCCTCTAGGGTGATCATCATATCACTCGTTAGCAACCAAAACATACAAGTGATAGGATCCCACCTCTCTAATAATGCAAGTAATAACACTCATTGTTTATGGATATGTCTGTAATGGAACATTGCACCCAAACCAACATCCTCTAAATGATCCCAGACATTATCTGATAAAGAGGTTCATACATCCTCCAAGATCAAAGGAATCTTGTCTCAAATTGTCACTTTATCTAGCTTGCATCCGTAAAAACATAAAACATCCATTAGAACATTGTTTAATCAAAATTTCATTAAAGTCACAACAGAAAAATAAAATCATAGTGGTCACCCATGATTCACAATAATTGTCGGCATTTCATCCCAATCGCAAGTGATTTTCCATAATCATCGGCGTTTCATCCCAATCACAAGTGATTTTCCAAAATCGTTGGTGATTTTGACGTCTTGAAAAAGGTATCTTAACGCGGACCTAAACATCTAAAAAATAAAAATAAACAAAACACATAAAAATGTCAAAAATGATACTTACCTCTTCGAAGGTGGATTTCTTATGCCTCTGGGATCCTCTGACAGCCTCCATCTCTCACTTATCTCTCGCAATGCATTAAACCAGAGCTTCAATTCTCTAAACATGCATGGTAAAAATGAATTAACCATGGTAATTTCACCTATTTACAGGGCATAAATTTTTCCACTCTGGAATATCCGATGATTCCTTCAATCATCGGTGATTTCCTAAAGTCACTAGCGATTCCATTTAAATTATCAAAACACAACTCACACACATCCAACTCATTTTAAAAACTATCATACTCATCAAAAAACACATTTTTCTCGCATGTGCCTCCTTTTGAGGGCCCTAAACCATTTTGCAACATCAATAAACCAATCAATCAAATCAAAAATTTCCTTGATTATGCAGCAAAGTCAGTCCAAAACTTGTCTCTATTAAAAAACCATCTTGTATTTATTTTGCAAATGTTAGCACTGGTAAGCCATATGTCTATAGGTCATGAGCCCATTGGTTCCCCTATCACTTGGCTCCCTGGTCTCAAAAGTTGAACTTTGCAGTCATACTTGTTTCCTATGAATCATACATCTATAGGACACGAACCCATTGGGTTCCTGTACGCCGGAAAAGCGACAGGCGAGCATGAGAATCTGCAAGTGACTCTTCCGCGTACCCGACCTCTCGAGGTCATGCCGAGACAGCCGGTGGGGGTAGAATATGCGTTGGATTTAGACAAAATAGTTAGGCAGTCTAATGTCTTCGACATGCACTAATGGAATTTGTGAATCTAAGGCAAAGAAGGCCCTTCTAACTTGGACTGGTGTGATAGATCGATCAGCAAGGATGACTACTCGAAGGCTCCAATCAATATCAAGCTCTGGCGTGATTCGATCTATGGGTTGCGGAATACGTGGAAAATGATCTGGGATAGTTTCGTGTATGTCTCCTGATAAGGTCATATGGTGGATGGTGAATATAATTGACTTTTATGGATGATTTTCTGGCCTAGTCCAGAATTCTCTAGCTTCGTTAGCCACTATATTCAGTAAGGACAATTGTTCGATGATGATGGGTGGAAGTGGAATGGACTGAAATACTAGTGTGCGTAGGCCAGTGTCTATATCTAATTCTCTTATGGATTCGTTGGGCTGTGGGATCTGTGGGTCACAACCATAGACTCTTAGTTGTTGCGGTCATGTTATGGTCATACGCGAGATCAAGTTCTAATCCCTAGTATCCAGTAATCGTACATTTTCTCAGCTTCTATATTTAGAACCAACAGTTGTGCAATCTTCTCAGAATACCTCACAGGCGTTCTCGCAACCTGGATTCTTAAGCTGGTATCTATATCTACGAGTGTGTCTCTAGCGTCTGGCTGTGGAACTAAAGGATCGCACCCGAATGTTTGTTCTCTTTCAAACCCTTCTACAGTCATGTGGATGATTTTCTAGGGTAATCTGTAGTTTGGCTGACTTGACCAAAATGCATATGCCTGGTCGTCTTCTATGTTTAATCCTCTTAACTGAGAACTGATCAGTTGTAAATCTGTGGTTGTTCGGAATACTTGTATTTTGAGATTTTGGTCTATGTCAACTATTGCTGTGACGAGGTTTGGTTGAGGCACGATTGGCTCGAATATATATTCCCTGGGCTCCTGAGGTCCCGTGATTGTCATACGAAACAAAATGCAAATCTAACTGCCTGAAATAAATCTAACATATATGACTTTTTATTCTTCTAAGAAATCTTTTGACGATTTTAAGGAAAGCAAACTATTTCAAGCGTATCTAGAAATAATAATTGAATAACAATTTAAAAAAGACAAGATAACTGAGTGTAGTTATTTGCCTGTGTGATTTGTAGAATTATTCTAAATAAGTAAAATAGCTCGTCTAATCTATCTGCAAGATTCTCGATCCTACATCAGAAATGAGGAGTGAATCATAGTTTCTCAGAAACTATCAATCCTCACAGCTTCCCTGGCAATATCGAGAATAGAATTTACTGAAATGAAGCAATTTATCTACTCTATTTGATAAGATTCTAACTAGAACTTTGAAAGTTTAAACCTGGATTCCGCAGAACAGTGGCGAATCCAATAGTGTGTGTGATCTCGTCCCCTCAGTATGATCTCCTCATTCTTTCGTGTTCACGTGGATCCAGAAAAGCGTGTAATGCTAGCACCGATAGGAGTATATTTTGGGACAAGGACAGCTCAGAATGCAGACCGAAAATGCGAGTAGCAGAGGGATAGCGCAAGAGTACAGAGCTTGGCTTATGCGATTCCTAGCGGGATTTTACTGCAAGTCGAGCAACATGAAGCGACCAGAACCTGTAACTACCCTATACGAAGAGCAAAACCTGCAACTTTAATGGCTTCCTAAGCTATTTTGTTCCAATGGATTGGATAAAATAAAGACACTGCTTGCACAAGTTGGATATGTGGCTTACCAACAGCTGAATAAAGCTAACCAGGCATATAATGAATTGAACTAAGAACTCTAAGACACGATGAAAGCAAATCTACAGCAAAGAGAAATTCAGAGGCAAGCTTCTAACTGGATTTGGATGAGATAACAGCACTAACTACACAAGATGGGTCTGTGGCTTACCAACAGCTGAGCAATTTAACAAAAGATGCAAGTGAATTCAAGCTATGGCTTCTAAATAAGCTAACTAACTAAAACATTAAAATGAGGGAATGAGAGCAAAGATCAAACTTCAAAATCCAGCCAAGCTTCAGACCAAAAACTCCAGTCCATTTGCATGTGCACAAACCATCCATTTATAGGAATTCAATCACCCAAAAACCAAAACCAAATTGAACTACTAAACAATAAACAAAGGAAAAACACTATTCCAGGGGACCAAAAACATAAATGCATGCTCAAGTCGGCAAGGAAAAGCTGGTGAATCGTGATATTTCATGCGAGTCGTGTCAAAGAATGTTCTGGAAAACGTGCACAGGACCGCCGCTCTGAGCAGGATGGCGATTTCGTCACTAAAGATCAAAAGGGCCAAGGAAAGAAGAAAAAGGGGGAAAACAAAGGGCGCGGGGGCTAAGCGGGGCATGCGGGATGTTAACGCACACTCCGAGGACTTTTCCAGATCCTGAACACCTTGCGAGGAGACCTGTATCATCATCGGGGCACTTATTATGTCGTTCCACAGTACAGTACCTTACAATTTTGGGTACGTACAGTTCCCCTATCATTTGATTCCATGGTAGCACCAGTCTTGTTTTTATACCTCATCCTGGGGCAACTCAAAATGAAACACGCACTTTAAATCATCCAATTAAATCAAAATGGTGATCATTGCACTTTTTTGCAATCACCCCCACTTTGAGGGGGGATCACTCATCTAAGCACAAAGTAAACCATCTCAAATTGTTTTTGTCTAGCAGTTTTTCCATCACAAACCACTAGACAAAAGGGGAAAATGTAGCCACCAGATTTTTCGTCGCCTACCTACTCCCTACATACACATTAATTTATTAAAATCTATCACTTTAAACTTGTTTAAGTCATCCCAACTCACTCTATAAAATTATTTTTTATACTCGGTAAATCATATTTACTCATACAAATTCGTTATAACTCCCATAAACCTCCTAAACCATCTTTAAACCTAACTTAGCCTTTTTCATCCTAACCTCCCAGCCTTTCCTAACCTCTTCCCTAACCATTTTCCCTCGTCCCACACCCAAAAATACCATTTTGAAAGTGGTTGAAACCACTTCCAAATGTTCTCTTCTAAATTTACCAGATCGACAGTGATTCCAACAAATCACTTGTGATTATAAATAGGAGCTCAAATCTTGTTTTAGGGATCTTCTAAGATCTTTTAGACGATTGTGTATCTTTTCTCTTAAGTTTTCTTGAGCCAGCAGTGATGCTCTATCATTTCAGCCATCACCAATCCCAACAATAGCATTATACCACCCCAAGGAGTTGTGGCACATCAACTTATGTACCTAAACCTTCAGCAACCTCTCCAGGCAATCAATAAATTAAAGTCATCAAATCAACTAGCCTATGTAGACACTCTTACACCTATCTCTACATCACAAGGTCAACTCTTTCTTGTTTATTATCATTTCTAGTATAGTTACACATAAAAGCTAGTATAATATGATCACTTTTTGGTCTTTGTTTCAATCAATTTATTTTTTTATAGGAATCACCGATGATTCCCTTAAATCATCAGTGATTCCTTCGAATCACCTGTGATTTCTGTCAATTATCTTCCTTTATCAAATCGTTACATTTTCTCATTCATTATTTGTATTCCTAGACTTAACTTATCTATTACAAGCATGTCTCTATTATAGATTATTGTTCTAGTTCAGTCTCATCCGATCACAAGCATTTACGATCTCCTGATCGTCTAAAAACCCTTCATGTGGGTGAAGTTCGACATCCTTCACAAGCTTACTTGTGTATCATTGCGTTCACACATGACATAGAGGACATTAAGGAACATATTCAATTCCTCCATGAAATTTGACAAGCAACTACGAATTACTGGTATGACTACTTTGAAGCCATCCAAATTACCACCACTTTAGCTTGGGCCACCTACAAAGTGGAACATGATCTTCCTTTTCACCTTGAGTTATATCTTCTATCCTTCTCATTATCATTACTTATTCTATCATTATTATCAACTCACTTATTTGTATCAAAATGAGTTGACATCCTCCAATGAAGTCCCTTTGGATTCTTAGAATCAGCCTTTTCCGAGCAGCTCGTCGTCCTTTTTATCTAATATCTCTTGTTTAGTTGTCTTTTCTCGCAGGCCTCTTTACTTGGTGAAAGGAGGAGCACTCATTCACTGTTCATATTTCTACCCAACATTGCGACTATCGACATAGGTATCGCTAAACCCTGTCATATTTTGAGTTTTAGGTACTTTCTGCATTTGATAGCATAGACCTGAAATCTACCTAATACACTGACCCTGGAGGATAAAATGATCCAATAAAGATAACCAAATTGAAATCAAGGTTGGAGGATGTGTCAGTCTAAGATCGTATAAGTTGATTAGGATCGGATATTGCATCTTAACCATACTATACAATTTTGTACAAGGAGACTGTGAATGATGTATTATGATAAACAAAGGTTAAATACTAATTTAATGCATTTATATTCAGAAATTGATGACACATTAGTGTGTGTGGATAAGAAATTTGGGAGAGAGATGGTACGATATATTGAGCAGGGATATAATGTGGATATTTGTCTTATCAAAGGAGAATTATCATAACCAATAGTTTCAAAGGATAAATTCCCAAATTTGAGTGTGCACTTTTTTCCCCCTTTAAATACGAAATGAAAATTACATGCTTAAAGGAAAAAGATACTTGATTATGTAGACACACTTTGTCTTTTCTTAGAGTTTTGGTTGTCCTATGTGTTGGTGTTGGCATGCTTCATAGTGAAACCTACAATATAGAGTGTAGTCAATGTCTATAGTAGAAATTGAACTATACCTCAAATGTAAATGTGGAATTTGAACTTGTACAAATTGAAATAAAGAGAAGGAAAACATGAAGGAATATGTTTGTTCGTACTGTGGAGGGAAGATCTCTCATTCTTTGCTTGTGCTTAGATATTTGGATTTTATTGTTGAACTTATCAAACGTTTGGGGTAATCAATCCCCAATTTTGCCTAAGGAGAATTTGGATTATTGGGTGCATGTAACCAAACACCAAATAAAAGGTAGAGAGAGAAGAAGAGAGAGATACTGAAACAACTAGTGAAGGAAGAATACCATGTATCAAAGTTTTTAGTATCGCTAATATATTCCCCTTTATGAGGATATGAAGGATTGCCTACAAATAACTTAGTCACTTCGATACCTTACATAAGCCCATGAAGCACACTATTACAAATGGGTCTAGACCTAATATTGTATGTACAGACACAGTATAAAAGAAAACGGGTGCCCCCATACCCTCCCCATATGCCACACAACTAATTAGGCATGTGTAATATGCCAATATGATGATAAAGGAGGAAACCCATGCCCCCAAAATCTTATATTTGTAACTAGAATTTAGTATTGAACTATAGAATGAGTGAAGTATTCATGCCCCCTATAAATTTCTCTGAATTATGTTAACTGATTATGAAATTATGCCAAAAAATTGTATCTACAAGTAGGAATATGAAACTGTATAAAAATCCAATGTAAATTCCCTCGGGGAAGAAACGTATGGGAGGGTTAGGAATGTCCCTAAGGTCCTAATTGTACTGTACATTTTTTCCCAATATTGTATCTAGAGATGATTTTGAGGACTTGTTCCCTATGAAAACTTATAACTAAACCTATAATTTTTTCTGTAGGTGTATAATATACCCCAATAAATTTCCCCTCTTTTGAGGCGTGTGTGATAAATTATTGGAGTGGATGGATCAAAATAAAATATATGTATCCTTGTATGATAAGTTTGATAATTTGTGTAGTAACATGTAAAAGGCTGTAATGGTGGCCAGAGTTGAGAATTTATACTTACAAAAGTGGTTATGCATGGTGGAAATCATGGCATGCAAAGAAACAAGAAATAATAACAATAATATTAGGACTAACAACTCATGTATAATAGAACATGCATAGAGACATAGTAGTAGTCAAGTGAGCAAACAAAAAAATAGTTTGCAAAAGAGTCACACTAAGGCATAGAGCCACAAACATGGGAAACCCATGGTGTCACAAGACAATTAAGGCACTTAGGTTGCAAACAAGAGAAGTAATGGCACACAAGAAAGGAATAGAGACACAAATATGGGATACCCACAGTGTCACAAGATAATCAAGGCACTTAGGTTGTATACAAAATAAGAAAAAAAGTATAACAAACAATGATATCAAATAGTGATCAAAACATCAAAGTAACTAGCAAAGAAACACATAAAGTAATACATGTTATCATTGGAAAAGACATGTGCTAGTCTTGTTAGATCAAAAGATATCATATACATAGTTTATGTAATCAAGCATAATGAGGAGGTAGAAAGGAACTACGATGAAACAATAACACATGTATAGAATACATAGGAGATGCCCCTAGATAATCATGATATCTAGGAAGGGATAGGGTGACACCTATCATCGCATAACACTCTATGTGTATCCTACATAAAGCTTAATATAACTCAAGAACACATGTATGATATGATATATATCAAACCATAGTGACAAACAACATATGTAATATAAAGTGCAAACAATTAAAACTATGCATAGAGGTCTTGCTTTTGTATTTTTGTAAATGTTTGAATCTTTTAGGATTTTTGAATTTAGCTATGTATAAGGAGATGGGTAGTATAATATATACCCAGTAATATCCCCATGAGGAGAAAAAATAGATCCTGAAGAAAAGGGAGGCTCGGGCCTCAATTTTTCCAAATAATGATGCACATTTGTGAGTGGTGTAGAAGCGATAATGTGTGTCATAAAAGTCCCAAGAGGAGAACGAGGTGTACTAGATCCATGAGAAGCAGTATATGTCAAATAATACATGCAAGGATGACTATAAGTAAGAGAGAGACTATAAATAGCATGAGAACTATAAAACTTATGAGGAATATTAGGAGGGCTAGAGCCACTAGAGATAACATGTGAAGCAAAAGGCTTGTCTGGAAACTCATGAGCAAGAATAGAAACTATAGAATTTTGATTAGGTAACCTAGGAAGAGGAGCCTCAAAGGGAAAACCTTGAATTGTGACAACTTGTTGTTGGTTAATAAAATTGACACATTGGTGTATTATAGGTGGAAAAACACTAAAAGCACTTAACCAAGGAAGATCATTTAATGACTGTTAGTGTGAGTTATCTTATGTGTCCTCCTCTCATGTTGGAGGGTCATCTCACATGGGTTAGGTTTAGGGTTAGGTTTAGGGTTTCATGTGTGTCATGCACTAGGGTTACTCAACACCCTATATGTACCCCTTTTCTATTCATTTATGAGCATGCCAAAACACTCCGTTGTCTTTCCTCTATGCAAGCTTTGTTTCTGTTGAGCAAGTTCTTCCATTACTGATAATTTTTTCCTTGCTATCGCTAGAGCTTTCACGATTCCGTTGGAGTGCAACTACTTCGTGGTGCCTCGTTTCTGATTCAATTCTCGCAAACTCTTTTCAATGACATTACTCAAATATATTTGACTATCAAAAATAATAGAACACCAAAGAACACCAAAATATAGATAAATGATCACAATATGGAATTATGCCTTAACCACTTCAAGGGTGCAACCTACAAACTATAATATAGGACTAAATTTTTCAATATGATGATAGTATCATGCTCTCTAACCCATATATAGACCATATTATACTATGTAAATCACCATGGTCGACCCACTAAACATATGAAAGAATGAATAAATATGATATGACATGATAAGAGATTCTGTTAGCCATAGGTCGGCTATCCATATCCTGATAAATGACCTAGGATTAAGTGCATAGCATGCCCCTCCCCTTCAAATAAAATTTTTCCCTAATGTTGGTAATCTTTGGATGTTGCTACCAGAATGCTCATCCTCCCATGTTGTATATTGAATGTCCAAATTCTTCCATTTGATCAGATACCCGATGATGACCCTGATCCTTAACTTCTTAGTAGTTTTCTATAGGATTCCTTTAGGATCCAAAATGATGCATCCCTCTTAATCAAGCTCTGGTAACACTAACTAAGAAGACATATTCTACCCAATGGCCTTCTTTAAGAAAGAAACAAGGAAAAATGAATATATTCTAGTTGATTGAGGAAGCTCCAGTTTATATGTCACACTACTAATTTTCTACAACACTTAATAAGGGATATAGTATTTGTGTGAAAGCTTGTTATCTTTTTTTTGTTTCAAATATAGTTTCTTGTATGGCTGCAATCATACAAAAACAAAGTCTCCAACTTTAAAGCTTCACTCACTATGGTGTTGATTTTCTCATTGCTTCATGTAATTTTATGCCATTATCAAGTTCTCTTTAAGGTTGGAGAAAACCTACTGTTGGTGTTGAATGTGATCTTCACCTACTCTTACTTTAGGATGGAATCTTAAGTTATAAGTGAGGGATGGAGGATGGTAACTATATAATGCCAATAATGGAGACATTTTGGGTGAAGTATGAAATAAAGCGTTATACCACCATTATGCAAATGATAGCCACTTAACCCATGTCTATTGTTTAGAGGAGTAAAATCATCGTAGATACCCATCCAAACAGTTATTTACTACCTTTGTTTGTCCATTAGATTGGGATGATATGATGGACTATGAGCTAGTTGGATACCCAAATATGAGAATAAATCAGTCTAAAAATTGCTAGTAAATATAGGATTATGATCACTAACTGTAATCTTGGGTGTTCTATGTAGCTTCTAAACTATATCTATAAAATATATGACAACTTGTTATAAATAGATGTGACAAGACAAAAAAAATGAGCATACTTGGTGAGTCTATCTACAACCACCATGATTACACTTAACCCTATAGATTTCAATAATCTTGTGATGAAATCCATGGAAACCTTTTCCCACTGCTCACTAGGAATAAATAGAGGCTACAAAATTCATGGAGACTTAATAGTTTCACTTTTTTTACGCTGACATACCAAACATTCTGCCATAAATTTTTGGACATCTCCTTTCAACCCTTCTCAGAATAAATCTTTATTAATTCTATGACAGGTTTTTAGGAATATTGAATGGCCACCCACTGGAGAAACATGGAGTTATGAGAGAACCTAAATTTTAAGGGTAGAGTTTTTTCATAAGTACAATCGGTCCTTGTACCACAATGCATCCCCCTTCCATATAATTTTTTTTTAATTCTTGGATCATTTTGGAGATTTTTAATGAGAGTGTTGGTAGATGTCATTTTACCATTTTGATCTTACTTAATCTACTGAATCTGCCTATACTATGGACGTGGAAAATAGCAATTCCTTTTTGGACTCATCTCTCCTGGATAGTTTATCAGCTACCACATTGTCTTTTCCTTTATTGTAAATGATTCCAAAATCATAGCCCAACATCTTAGTGACCCATTTTTTTGTTCTTCAAATGATATTCTTTTCTTTGAGAATTATTTCAAGATTTCATGATTTGTCTTTACCTTGAAGTGATGACCCATGAAATACAATCTCCATTGTTTGAAAGCATGAAGAATAGCCATCATTTCCTTCTCATGAGTTATTTTAGTTAGGTTATTACCTTTGAGTTGACGACTCTCAAATGCAATGGGACGACCCTCTTAGTACTACACATGTGCCATACCCTGAAGCATGACATTCGACAATAATGGTTTTGGAGAAACCTGGTGTAGCCATAATTGGAGTGGTACACATGGCCTTCTTCAGTGATTCAAATGCCTGTGTTGTTTCATAATTCCGATGAAAAAGAGTCTTTCTTCAATAATTTTGTGAGTGGTATTGCAAATCTACCATAATTCTTCACAAATATGTGATAATAACTCATAAGCCATAAAAAAAACCCTAAGGTTTTTCAAGGTTTTAGGAATTTTCCAATCCACCATGGCTTGGATCTTATGAATATCCCCTTTTACCCCTTCACAAGACATTATATGAACCAATTATTCTACCTCCCTTACCCAAAAAGCACACTTGGATGTTTTGGAATAAAAATGTTGTTGTTCAAGAGTTTTGAATACCTTATTGACATGATGTAAATGTTCCTCCCACATCTTATTTTAGATTAATATATCATCAAAGAATACCAAGAAAAATTTCTAAAAAAATGGTTGAAAGTGAATTCATTAAAATTTGTAAAGTAGATGATGCATTTGTAATTCCAAAACACATTACTAGAAATTCATAGTGGCCCTCATGTGTCCTAAATGTTGTTTTATGAATATATTCATCACGAATTCAGATTTGATGGTATCCCGATTGAAGATCTAATTTTGTAAAATAAACAACGCCATGTAATTCATCTAATAAATCTTAAATGATAGGAATATGATATTTATCTTTCACTGTGTATTTGTTGAGCTACATGTAGTCTAAACACATGCACCAACCTTCATCCTTCTTTCTTACCATCACCATTGGAGAAGAGTAAGCACTCTGACTATGGAAAATAATACCTACTTCCAGCATCTCCTAGAGCATCTTTTCAATCTCACCCTTATGTAGATAAGGATGACTATAAATTTGAATGTTGTGTGGTTGGCTTCTTGGTACTAGCTGAATAACATGATCATGATCTCTTTTAAGAGGTGACCCTTTCGTCATATCCTCAAATGAAACTAAGTGCTTATTAATAATTTATTTTAGATCTGATGGTATAGGTCCTTTTGATGGTTGAGCTTATAGTGAAAATAGTTGTGCCACAAACCCATCGACATCCTTCTTAAGAAACTTCTACATTTGATAAGAACTTACCAATTGCAGAGCTTTTTCCCACATCCCTCACAACTCAAAACTCCTCCCTTCAAAACGGAACTGCATGAACAATTATTGGAAGTTCATTTCAAAAATTCCCAATGTCGTCAAGTATTGGACCTCTAACATAATGTCTAAGCCCCTATTAAAATGACATACATGGAACCTTCTACTAAGTAATCTCCCATGGATAACTTAATTTTATGGCATTTTCTTGAACAACTAACTATACCACCATTTTCTACAATGAGCTAAAACTTTAGGGATAGGTAAACAAATAAATTTAAGAACAAAACTAACTTATGATTGATGAAGGTGTGCATACTACTATAATCAATCGATATCATCACCCTTTGTTTCTTCATGGACCCAACTTGTTATCTCTAAAAGGTGCAACCTCGTCGAGAGATGACAATAGGGGTCCTAAGCTTTCCTAATCTCTCACTTCCATAGATACAATGGAAAAACCTTAGGTTTGTGGGTATACCTATTGTTGAGGCGAGTCTCCAGTATTAAGGTCGGTTCCTTATTGATGTATCCTAAACTAATTTTTTGGGGTTTTGAGGGTAGAAAGATTGTTGTAACTGAATTGAAACGGGTGATACACCAAATTTATTGAGGGCTTTGATTGAGTGCATGAACAATAAAATTAAGAAACAAATTATTGAAGCACGAACCAATAGGTTTCAGTTTGATCCTAAGGAAAACACTTGTATGTTAAGGGATAAATCACAACAACACAGAGCTAACATTCACACTAAGATTTTATAGAAAACACCAAATTTGTAGCAAGGTAAGATAATTAATTAGGGAATTAACATTCACAAGAATTAATGGAAAGATACACACCACTGCAAATAATTGGAAAGGCAATAATTGGTTCTCATTCAAGGGAAAAACTAGCAAAAATATGCATCAGTACTCCTGTGTCTAAAAATTCCTTTTTTTGCCTTGCTAGTGCACACAATATATAGCAAAAATACTTCACCCAACCCCTCCTAAAAATAGACTATAGTCTATACTCACCCATGCATGCTAATTTTACCCTCTTATCATGAATAAATAAAGGAATAAAAATAGACATGCTGATTAAAAATAGGCACTAATAACCTTAGTTACAAATATACACTCTAGTCAAAGTGCAGCTGATTGTTCTATTTTTAATGCAATTAATATACTTCGGTGAATATTTTTGGCTAATATTAGCCACTTGCTTGTTGCGCAAGTCTCCTCCAATGCAAGTGCATATTCTTTGTCTTCTTGTGCATGATGTGACACCTATATAATAAGGATAACTCATGTTGATAATCACATCTTTGTCTCTTTGTATTATGCACAATAACACTCCTATGCAAGCAAATAAAGCTTTTGATTTTCTTACTTAGCAAAATACTCAACCCCACTGTGGGGACCACCTGTGCACATGTAAAATTAGTACTCCTTTGTTTGCTTTCTTTGACTTGGTACAAGGTTTATTTGGAAATTTTAAGGTGAAGTTTTGCAAAACTTAAGGTAACTCTTTACCCTTCTTTTGTATTGGGCATAAGCATGTATGATCATGGAAATGACACTTTTACCTTGGCTTAGAAAACATGTGGCCACCTTTTGAATAATTGGCGAAGAACTTATCATTACACCTATGATAGGTGTCGGGATTTTTGAAATATACTTGTAACATATACTATAATGCTTAGACCTTAGTAAGGTCAATGCAATAATATTTGAATATCCAGTCACCCTTTTTGATTAATCATTGACATATATTATAATCGGGGCCATCAAATATTAATCATTTGATCTTTGGCACATGTTTTGTTTTCATAGACCACCTTTGATTATTATGTGGCAATAATGTTGACATTATAACAGTTGGAGCCTATGATAATAACATTTATATTAAAAGATCGACATTAAAACAGTTGGAGCCTATGATATGGTTCATCATATTACTTGGTACTTGAACCATTTATACACCTCTAGCTCAGCTTTTAATTTTGGCATTGTCATTCTAATCTTCTTGTACATTGAGATCTCTGGGTATTTAATCTTTTCTTGTCTTTTTGTATCCATAGGTGGGGCTCTCTTTCACCATTATAGTCTTATCTATTTCCGTGGTCGTGGCTTTGACTGTCATAAAGATGAAAAATTTGTATTGTAAATATTTTGAAAGATTTTTTCTTTGTAAATGCTTGGAAACTGTGAATACTTGAAGATTTACTTAGAACATTTCCTTTCTTTCAATTTGTTTTGAAAACGGAAAAAGTATTTTGAGCTCCATCTGTGATTACCTGCAAGAGTGTATTGTTATGATTTTGAGTAACTATCTCATGAATCTATAGCATATCATACCCCATATTTGGGTTTGCATCATTTTTCATACTCTTGCTTTGTTATTGGATATTTTGGTTTTGTTGAAGTGTTGTTTTCTTGTTCATGCATATTATTAATCTTACTTTGTTGGAAACTTGCATTCTTGAAAATGGATGCACTTCTTCTGTTTGTTTACTTTCTGCTCTAATCACTTGAAGAGGCCTGCAACTTTGATCTTTTCATTATTTTACTTTCTGGAGCTATGAAGTAATGTTGTAGCAAAATGTTATTTGAAGTAATTTGTTCATGTACTTCAACTCTGTACTTGATGACATTATAATTTGAATCTATACTTCTGTTTGGAGGTCTGACCTTTTATTCTCTTGACATTAAAAATTGTAACTTGTCCTTTTAAAGTTGCACTGGCAAGTTGTAAACAACTCTAAATAGAGTTGTAGATTGCATGTTGATATATTATTTTTCTCGTATTTTGATGTTTGGGGTAAATGCTCCACTTAAATTATTGATGAGAATATCATATGCAAAACCTCTCTTAATGAGATCTGAACCTTGATGTATGCCTTCAAATTTATGTTGAACTAGTACTGGTATTCCTTTTGTGAATGATATTTTGAATCAAATGAGTTCAACATATACTTCAATAAAAATTCTTGCTTTGGAAGGAATTTTTTGAGCTTCTTAAATCACCTACAAAATGATGTATGTGGATTTCACTCTTAAGATTGTCACAATCTTGTATGTCTCGTGAGTGATATTTTCTTTCGGAATTTTTAGTATTTTGACTGACTACTCGAGCTCTTTTGTTATATTTCCCATTTTTGGCCTTTAATGAGTTTTGAATTAGTATACCAAAGTTGTCTCTATTTTGTTACCTGGGCATAAATCTGCTCTTGATAGAATCTTTGCATTCTGCTGTAACTTTTTTCTTTGATTAATGCAAGCTCAAGCTTTATTGTCACTCCTGTACCACTTGCTTATTTAATTTGGAAGCATAAGTTGTTATGAAACACCATTTGTTCTTGATCACGATGATGCTTTTGAAAACATTTACTTTTAACACTTGTAACACTTATATTTGCGAAAGCTAGATACTTTTCATGTTGTATATAAATGGCTGAGCTTTGAGGGTTTGAAACTTTGTTAGTTTCTCGGAATGAACTTTCTTATGTAGAACTATGGACCTCATTTGTAATATGAAAAGCATTCTAAGCTTGTGTCCCTAAGTTTTAGCTTTGAGCTTTGATATCTGGTTTTAACAGACATTTTGATGTTTCATTTATAAACTTGATGATTTTCCTTTGCTATTTTTAAAGTCGGGGCACCGCCTTATATTTTTGAGTTAGAGAACCTGAATAATGCTTAAGTTCTTTTTCATTGAAAATTGAGCAGGAACATTATATAAATCTTGAATTTTTGCAATTGTTATAACTTCTTAGCAGATCTCTCTTGTACATCATTGTGTAAATATTGCAAAATGGACTTTATTTGATTTAGTATTCTAATGTGACATCTGTTTCTTAACATGGTGACTGAAATCTTTATCATTCTTGAAATTGCATAAGTACCTTGAGTTAGAAACTCAACCTGTGCTTTCATTAAGATCTCTCCAACCTGAAGCTTATATCTGAGACTGTACTTGAAACAACATCATGACTAAAAATTGCTTCTGTAACATTGATGATAGTAATTTGAGTAGTCTTTAAGGCAGCTTGTAACTCTAGATTCTCTCTTCAGCTGCACATTTTATGCTCTGTTATGATGAAGCACTCAAGCCCTGTAACTTTATTGATTAAATGGTAGTAACCTTAGACACTTGTACTTTTGTACCTTGATCATTGTGAAAGTACTCCTTGAATTTTGTTTATGTCATTGAAATGCAATCTGTACTTCATATTACAGAATTTTAAAACATACATTTTTTTCTCTTCTGATGTAACTTGTACTTGTACACTTAAGAAAATAGTTAAAAGATCATTAGGATTTTTGGCCTCTCTTATATTCCATAGTGACTTTCTTTCTCTTTCTTTTCTATCTGTCATGATTCCTATGAATGCCATGAGCTTCTACAAAATGGTACTTTTTATTTATGTATCAGTTGCTTGATGTACCTTATGCTTTTGATCTCAAATGGTTCATTTTCCTGAAGTTAGATAGCACATGAGTACAGATTAAACCATGAGCTCTTAACTGATATTTTCCTTTTTTTCCTTTCAGGTACATTATAATTGTTAGATGAAGATGGAGAATCTGAAACTAAAACGATGAAGAACAAAAGAAAACCCAAGGCAATGATGGGTTTTTTCTATACTCCTTTGCTTTTAATTTCATGCACATGTACCATTTATTTCGATAATCATAAGTTACATCCCATGGCTTGTGTGGGAAACATTAAATTTCCTTAATGAATAAATGATATTATTTTTGTAATTGAGTTGTGTACTTATTATAACTTTCAGCTCTGATGATATGTAATGATGGTATAATGAATTAAAAAACTCAATAACATACATAATAATAATTAATCATAGGAAATGATGAAATTGAAAAATACATGTAACTTAAATAATGAACATTTGTAATGCAAACAATGACTATGCTTGTTGTTTTGGATTCAAACTCCTCAAGTCTTCCTCTATCTCCACCTTCCTCAAGGTTGTGCTTAGTTCTTTGAAGCTTTTGTGCATCTTTTATGAAGGTGATCGTAGGATAGTAATATACATGAGGTGTTGCATCCTGCAACAACACACATAATTACATTTTGCTTTGTTGATTCACTTAACTGAAAACATAATTAAATTGTATATGCCCCCTAGTTAGGTTCATTCATCAACTCCTTCCATCAAAAACAAAGTTTCAATTTTCCCATTTTTGCACAAGTGCAAAATTTATCAACACAACTACTTTAAGGGTTTGTGGGGTACTGATGCCAGAAATTGCATGACAAGATATAGTTGGTTGAAATTTCTCAGTTACTATCTTAGGAACCTCTTCTTCTTCCCTACATTCTTCTTCTTCATCATTCAACCCCTTAATGTGGAATAATTTCTTTTCGACACATTAATTTCCTTCACTTCATTTACCATCACAACTATATAATATAACATTGCCATTTTACTCATTTCTCTTCAATTTTTTGTGGATTCAACCAAGTAGATTGAGGGAATGATGGTATTGAGGTGATATGATATCTAATGTTAGTGACATTATTCCTCCCCATGACAATTATTTTTTCCTCTTCTGTACATGTCATGACAATAGAATGAAAAATATCAAGTGGATTAAGCATTCATACCTCATGTTGGATGTGATCCTTGAGACCACCTAGGAACAAATCATTCATATTGTCATCTGAAATGGTATCCATGCACAATAAATAGCTTTGGTACTACTGAATATAATCCTTTACTGACTTGGTTTGCCTCATTTTTGCTAAAACATGAAGATTTGAATAATGCTTCGTTGTAGAGACTATGACTGGAAATTGACTTGGGGTAGGACTGTATAACTCTGTCATGACCGTCAGTATGATCTTAGACCTAATTGGTTTCTTGTTTTGTAACTTTCTGACACTATCGCCTACCAAGAATTATATGTCACTATCAAACCCTAATTTTTTTTTATCATGTTGCAAAGCTATCTGAATACTTTGAATATGATTTCAAACCCTAGTTGTGGATGGGAAGTCCAGCAAAACAAACATTAGTTGGATTGAGGGTACCCCTATACACCATCGATATTAGCACTACTCTAAAGAGGCCTCAAACTACACATCGTTCTCCACCTAGTATGTGATATCTGAATAAATGAAACTAGATTTAGAAACTCTCTTTGGCAATTCTTGATTTGAGTTGGCCCTTTCTAAAATACTTGGGGAAGGGATATTTGAGTGTTTTTGGATGAGAGAGATTGATGTCTTAACCTATTAAGAAGCTTTAGACCTATAGATATTGTTGTCATAATGATTGTTGATTTGTTAATATGATATTTAGGGAGCCTTGGGTGCCTTTTGCAAGTGTTGGAAGTGAGTGTATCAATGTAGTGCAATAGGGTATTCAGGTTAGTAAATGAGGTAGTGTTTACTTTCTTATATATGGTTCCATAGATGATTTATCTAGGAAGGGCCGACCCAAATGGATTATAAAACCCAATAATGTATATGAAATTGAAATCATAGTTAAAAAACATGTCGGTCCAAGACCGTAGAATTTGGCCAGAACTAGATATAATATCCTGACCAAACTATACAGCCTTGACCAGGGATGGAAAACATGTAATCTAAAGTTTGCAACTTGCTATTTGATGTTTGTCTATGTATTTTATGCATTGGGTTCTCAAAATTTGACAGCATGTTAGTGTGCAAAGATAAACAATCTAAACAAGAGACCTTGGAAAGTGCTAAGTGGAAATGGAAAGGTTGTATTTATCTTAGCAAGATTGCATTGTCAAAACTAGCAGTGTCAAAGAGTGAATTACCAAATTTAAGTGTCTACATTTGCCCCCCCTTAAGTATGAAATGAAATTACATGCTTACAGGAAAAGATATCTAAGTGTGTAGATAAACTTTGTCTTCACTCAAAGTTTATTTTGCAAATTCCTTGTTGTGTTTGGTATTTATGTGCTCCACAGTCAAACATGTAACACAAAGCGTAGTCAATGTCCATGATAAAGAATTAAAATTTAATTCAAATGTAAAGTGTAACACAAAAATTTTGTATTTGCATAAAAATTAAATGAAAGAGATATAAACAAGGAAGGAATACACATGTTTATTATGTAGAGGGAGAAACTCCCATGCTTTACTTGTGCTTGAAGATTTCCATTACTAAATTTTCCGAAGGATTGGGGGTGATCAGTCCCCAATCGTGTCAAGGTGAAATTAAAATGTTAGGTGCATGCAACCCAACATGAAATACTGAGGAGAGAACAAGAATTAAGTGTTGAAACACCCTACTAAGGAAGAAGACTAGGTATTATAGTCATTTAACAACTTTTATATCTTCCCCTTTGAGTGAGAGAGGAAAGGAAAGTTTATTTACGAAGAACTTGGATGCTTTGATACCTCCCATAAGCCTGCGGACTACACCGCTACAAATGGATCTAGGCCCAATTCTATAAATAAGGACACCTAGTAGAAAAGAGAATAATTTCCCCATTCCCTTTCCATGTGCCACACAACTAACACTTATAATGTATTGAAATGTTGATGGATGAAGGAGACTTATGCCCCTAAGATTCCTGAAACTATAGCTAAAACTGAATGTCATGAAAATAAAAGGAGTGAAGTATTGCATGCCCCTTATAATGGTATGAACTGAATGAATTAGATCTAAAAGTGTGCTAAACACTTGTAACTACAACTGAAATTTTTAAAGGATTGAGAAATTTGATGTAACTTCCCATGAGCAAAAATGTGTGGGAGGGTCAGGACTGTACATATAGTAGTAACCAATTTATATAATTTTGAACATGTGCATCTCTATCCAAATTTATATATTTGACTATATTTCTAAGTACTTGTACCTTGTTTGTGCCTATATGTTACCCCAAACTTTTTTTTGTGTCTGTTGTAAGTGTAGAATATACTTGGATGAATTCCCCCTGTTTTGAGAAAAAACCATGTTTGAGCACTTTGGCTCAGAAGAAAATATTTGTGCCTATACATAAGATGTTTGAGAAACTATAGGAGAGTATAAGATGGTGAAGAGCTAGCCACCATGAAGAATATGTTCATGTAATAAGGAAGGTTTTTATGCATGGTGGCAACTATTGTATGCAATAAAATTAATGATATCAATAGATTGAAACAATATATATGGTAACAACATTAGTATGAGTGCATGTAGGAGAATAAAAGTACAACAATAGTGAAATTAGATGTAACAAGTATGTAAACAATGTCACACAAAAGTTGCAAAGCCGCAAACAGGGACACTCATAGTTTCACAAGAAAATCAAGACTTGTAGGCCTACAAACAAGAGAAAGCAAGATTAAACAAGATAGGCATGATGCCACAAATATGGGACACCCACAGTGTTATAAGATAATAATGGTAAATCAGCCAAAAATAGTTAACAAGCAAGCAGTAATGCACACACACAAACAATTACACAAGAAATAAAAGTAGCAACACATGAAAATATGATATATAGTATCAAATATAGGTGAAAATATGTGAAACCAGATATTTCAACATTACACGAGACATATGTGTTAGTCACATTAGCTCAAATGATAAAATGTACACAATATATGTAATCATTCATACTGAGGAAGTAGCAATGAACTATAATAGAACAATATCACCTATATGTAGTATAAAATAGATGCCCCCAGATGTATAGGAAGTTTGGGTAAAGGGTTGTCCAACACCTATCATCGTGCATTGTTCTTGTGTATGTCCTACATCATTGTCAAAATACCTCATGAAAGTATTTGTGTAAAGAGTAAAGAAGCATATTATCTATCAAACCAAAGTGACAAAAAACATGTATGATGTAAAGTTCTAACAACTCAAGTGAAGTGTATATGTCTTGATTTTATATTGTTGTAAATATATTAATGTTTTTGTGTATTCAAAGTGCTTAACTATGTATATGAAACATGGGTAACATTGAGTTATCCAATGAGAATATTCAGAGGATGTGGAGCAAATAGAGGAGGGGATAAAGGCTTAGGCCTCGATTGTGTGGAAGGAGGTGACTCAAATGCAAGAGGTATAGTACTGGTCATGATTGCAAAAGGGGTTCTAGTGGACAAAGAAGATATATAAGGAGTGTGTGAAATAGAAGACCTATGTGGAGGGATCAAATAACAAGTACTCCTAGACATATTAATGAGTCCAAAAAAACCCTCTTGTTATGCACCATTTTCAATTTTGAACTCGTCAACTTGATACATTAATTCTGTATATAATCCTATATGCACTGGTTTTTTGTATATTACTTAAGTAAACCTTATACTTATTAACGTAATTATTTACCAAGAAAATGGCCATATCTTATTTCTTGTTATTCTTTCTATGATGAATTCTAACACTCAGTATACAATTAAGACTAAGATTATCCTATAGTAAAGAGATTAAGAGAGCCAGCAGCAAAGGCAATGAATGAAGTCTGATATTATCCTACAGATCAGAGAGCAAGTTAGCCCGTATTAAAGGCAATGAAGTCTGAGACTATTCTATAGGAAAGGGAGTGAACTAGCAACATCTCGGATTACAAATTTGAGCACATGATTGTCTCCAGAAAGGCCACATAATGTATTATAGAGTAAAATCCCATTTTGACTTATTCCGCCTTTCAAATGTCATCGTCATAAAAGCTAGATTAGTCACTCATGTGTTGGCATGTGTCATTTATTTCATTTTGTTTTATTCAAAGTGCAACTCTTTGGGGAATATTTCCTTTTGTTATTATTACTTTCTAAAATAAGAAACTCTCCTCCTACACATTAGGATTGGATGGATGTATTTAAATGGTTGTAGGTTATAAATGTTTACACTTGATCTGTTTTAAACAATAAGGAGAAAAGGGGAATAAAGAACAAAGTTTATTTCTTAATATTTATCTTCTGAATTCAAAGTGTAAGTGTCAAGCTAGTTGTTAAACAATCTTTAAAAGGGATGGAAGCTTATTTCTGCCCAAGCAAGGTCCCACTTAAGGTGGACTGTAAAATGAATTCCCATCCAATTTAGATATATTTCTACACTTTTTATTTCCTAAGGATATATTCATTTTTAGTATATTATATCTCTCTTTCATTTCCTCTAGGTTATAAATTTCCTTCCAAAAATCATTTAATTTCAGTATGAACTTCATAAATTGTTATTTTATGTTAGCAATTCATTTTATTAGTAAGACTTATGTTATACATATACTACAAAAATCATGCTAAAATATATGTCCTTATGTTGATATTTTAATGAAGTACAATTATGATCAAGACATCGCCCTATCATAGGATGACTAGTACGTCAGGTTGAGTACAACATAATTGTACTAAGATTAATTGATAAATGAATCGACTAATCACATACCATGGGTATTAGAAGTCGTTTGGGAATGTGAGGAGAACATGTGTACTGGAGGTCCTAAAGAGAACCCTGTGAGGGGAAAAGCCATGAGAAATAGTGTGTGAAACCAAAGGCCTATCAGGAGACCTAGGAGAGCTAGAGAAATAAGAGAGGAAGTGTGTGCAACCAAAGGCCTATAAGAAGACCTAAGAGAGCTAGAGTCACAAGAGGAACTATGTGTAATCAGAGGCCTATTAGGATACCTAGGAGAGTGGAAGCCATAAGAGGAAATGTGTGCAACTAGAGGCCTATCAGGAGACCTAAGAGATCTAGAGTTGTGAGAAGTAGATGGTAGAAACACAAAACTAGGAAGAAATCTAGGAGGGCTAGAGCTACGAGGGACATTGTGTGAAACCAAATATCTATCTATAGATTCCATACGTGTAGGAATAGGAAATGTAGAAGACGCCTCGAAGGGAATACCTCAAATGGTGACAACTTGTAGGTTATGGATAACATAACATATTGGTTGATAACCAAAGAAATATCCCTAAGAGCACATAGCCAAGGGAGACCTAAATGTAAGGTACCAAAACTAAGAGTAGCATCAACCAAGAATGAAGTCATATGAGTGATAGAACCAACAATGATGGGTAGAGTAATACGTCAATACTGAGGATTAGTATAAAATGCAAGATTCTTTTTAAATATGCCAATAGATTGAAGTAGTGTGAGAGTGTAGATAGCATCTTTGTTGTGTGGATCAATTAAATCACCTCAGGTAGGTACTTAAGTAATAGAGACAAGAATATAAAGTATTGAAGACAAGTGTGTCATCTATATCAGAGCGTCAAAAGTAATGAATGGTGTAGAAGATGATGTATGATTGATAATGTGTTAGCATATGGATTTCCACACTTGCAAATGACATGTAATGGTAAGGGAACAAAGCCCCTTCTTAATGAAGGTGAGGTTTCCTTTATTGAAAACCAAAACAGTATTTACATCTGTACATTCAAAATTGTATGTCCGAGGTATTTTGGAACATCAAATGGAAAGAAATGTGAATGAGGCAGATGGAATGTAATGAAGGAAAGGAATGGAAAGGAATGAATGGAAGGAACATGCAATAGCTAGGTAAAATCAGAGCCTAATATTGCATAGAGGAAAACAATGAATAACTAACTCAAATAAAGTAGAGTTTGATTCAGCTAAACAAGAATAAGTAAAAGGGAACACTCATTAACAACTAAAAATAAGAGCTTGATCACTGTGAACAAGAACAACATATTAATAGTGTTGACAATAAGATCCAAGACAATATTCACATGCAAGATTTAAACACTAACATCTAATGAACATAAGAACATCAAATGCTACAAGAGATAATGAATGGGACACAAAGTTCATATTTCATTAACTCCAAAATGTCTTCACAAAAGAACACAAAGTTTATTTCTTGAAAAAAATCTTACACACAAAAGTATTTCCTTCTCCTCTCTCAAAGTCACCCTTACAAATGAGCCCCTAACTTCCTTTATAACCCAAAATTTGTTTACAAAATAGTTAGAGTTCACATGAACATCAAATAGGGCATCTTAAGTGACTTTGACTTTTTCAACCAACTTTAAAAAGTAACTTGCAAATAGAAACCACTTAAGTTATCAAAATTTTCCAAAAGTGAGTTTAACAATAATATCACTTTATAACAATTTTAAATTTCTTTTAGGAAAAGTACATAAATAAAAGAAATGGTTACATGTGGACCCCACTTAGATGACTTGGATACACACATAGACATCCTAGTCAGCAACGTGCCACCTAGATCAAGACACCTAGGATCAGTGCCTTATCCATTGTGCCAAGATTCTGCTTATCCCGGTCATACGAGAATGCACTCATTGACTGTGCTCTGCAATCCTTGACACGATAAAAGAGTTGAGCTTGAAGCTTGAGCAGTTCATCCACCTCTCCGTTTAAGTAGCATCCCAATGTGAGCAATTTTGTCTTCATTCGTATTCACATTCACAATTACACACAATTCTCTGCATGCTCTAAATACCTTTCCATGGTGAATTCTTCATTTGTCAGGAGACCGTAGTTATAACACCATCTTAGCTTGTCAAAATCCAGCGCCTGATCTTTTTCCATTAAGAAGCTCTTCCAAGAGTTGAGATTGTAATTCACTTCCTAGAGTTATGTCTTTCCTCTTTGTCACCTTCCCAAAGTGTTGTTATTCTAATCCACTCGTGATCATCTAATTCAAGAACACCCCAACTTTAAGATTGGTCGATGAAGTATTGCACCCATTGCTAACTGAGAGTTGACAGGGATGCGTTTGAATGATGTGGCCTTACTTCATGATCTGCACAACTACACTTGTCATTGGTATTGGTTTGTCGATAAATAGATTGTGAAGGTCAAGTGACAGAAGATTGATTTAGACAAGATTCTCCCATTATCAATCTCTACCGATAACGATGAATTTTGACTCTGAAGAGAACTCTGCCAATAGCTACGACTTATACCACATAATGAGGAAGTCAGAGGTGAACCATTGGTGTCATTGAGAAGTGCCTGCATCATGGAGACAAGACTGGGAGCTTCCCAAAGTCAAATTCTTCAGTCAAATTTAAAAGTCAATGGAGTTGAATTGCCACACTGTATAGGTTTCGTAGTGCATCCACACAAGTGATGACCAATTTGGAACCAGCGTCGGGAAAATTATAACTCACCTTCAGTTGATACACAATTGCGGAACCGACTTACATCAACATGTCCCAATTTGGTATCGGTGATGTTCTCATACTCTAAATGGAACGTCAAGGTGAGTAGAATACCCTGGAAATCATACCGTAACATCAATTTGTTTTAATATGACATGATTGTGACAGATGCGTGATTTCGGGCTATTACCTCCTTACTTCAAAACTACACAAATCGCCTTTGAAAATGCCCTCAGAAAAATAGCAAATCTTGTTCTGAGAAACTCTCACTTGATAAAGGATTCTATAAAGGTACCACAAGTTTTTGGATCAGAGATTTTTTTCCCAAATCAAACTCTTTAGTGAAATATTAAAGGTCAAAGTTGAATCTTCTGAAACTGCTAGGAAAATGCAGGTGTAAAACTATGAAAATCTTGTTTGGCTTTAGGCTAGGAAAAATACCAAACGTCACCCTGGGAATCTACAACTTGGAAAGGGTGCATATGAAGGTGGGGAGAATTCAAAGAACCAATCCTTTTCTCTTGACAATCATCTAAGTTAAAAATATCAACTCTCAAAGTGAGTTGAAAACTACGCACACAGCGAAATCAAACAAATTGCGTTTTATTTGGCTCCGTGAAAAATACCAAATGAGGTGTTGTGCATTTGAAAATTAGAAAAGGAATACACGAAGATGGGGAGAATTCAAAGAAATAAACCGTTCTTCTCAACAATCATTCAGGCCTGAAATACAGATTCTCAAAGTAGGCCTTCCGACAAGTTGAAACAGCATGCGCGGTGAAATTGAAACGAACTGTGTTTTATTTGGGTTCATGAAAAATACCAAATGAGGTGTTGTGCATTTACAAATGAGTATGGAAGCACCTTAACATGAGTAAAATTGTGGGTAATGATTGGTTTTTCACGAAAATCATCAATTTTTGAGATATCAAGCCCCAAAGTTGACCACTTTGACAGATACAACCTGCAGCAATCTTTGTTCCGCATCAATCATTTTTTTATATTAATTTCATTTTCATGTGTTGATATATATCTTGTTTAACATTTTGTCAAACGGTTCATGTGATTCCTCTTCACTCACAATCCTATTCTTCTTGCAATTGTGTAGCTTTGGCCTGCATGGGAGATGATTTCTTAATCCTCTGCATGAACAATGGCTTTCTTTGTAATGCAAATGTTGGATATGTTGTTGAATGCCAGCATAGTTTGGTGAATGCATGGATTATTTTCTCTAGAATACACGTGCTTTTTTGGCTTGTGCCAGAAAAAAATGTGTTGATAGTTATTTATGTGGCAATGCCAACATGTTCAATCGTGTAGTGATATTACTACAGACCATGTAATCATTTCAACTACAGGTTTCAATGTGGAGAAATCGAACATCCATATGAACTCACAAGATTTTGATGCTTGATGCTTCCAACTATTTCTAACTCAATTTCAAATTCATGCAAGCTTTGTGGGTAGTGACCTTACAATATTTTTTTATAGCAATCGGCTTACAATTCTTTAGAACACATTTATATAATGTCTGTAGACAAATATGCATGATTACTTGACTTAGTTTTTGTTTGACAATGGCCAATGCATAGTGTTAATTCACCCCTTTAACTTTTACTTTACAACATGGATCAGGCGTTTTTTCTTAACTTTTCCATGCAAAAGAGTTAGCTATTTCTTCTCCCAGACGCAGCTTTTCCTCTTGGCCAATGTGTGGCTTTCCAAGATCTTTGGAACCATGGCATGCTTTCTTATTTATTATTGGTGTGGAATATGCTTAAAAACATTAGCTTAGGTGTGGGCTTTATCCTTCACCGGTGGCCTCTTACCAAGTGTGAAATGTTATCAATCTTTTTCCTTGTCATGTGTGGTACTCCCTGGCTGCGTGGTAAATTTTCTTTGGCAATGCATCAGCTGTGTGAGGTTTGGACTATTCTCTAGAACACACTTGGGTTGTTTCCAATGGTTATATAGACTTTTATTTTATTGTTTTAGTTTTTCATCCTTATTGTGTGTGTTATTTCTTTGCCTGCACGTGGATTTCCTTGGCTTTGGCAACTGCATGGACTATTTTTCCTGCATGGAAATGTGTGGGATTTCTTTTGAAACAGAAATGTGTGGATGTTCTAATTCTTTTCCTGTGTGGATTATTCTTATTGAATGGCCTGTTTTTTTATTCAAACAATGCGTGAGATCTCAAAAAGAAAAATTCGTGTGGAAAATTCTCCTTGGCGTAAATATTATGACAATCCTGACTAATTGCAAAGGGAAAATTACATTGGCATAAGCTCTTTCCTTGGCGTTTTAGGATGTAAGGGAATGTGATAAAAATATTTCTCGGAAAATAGTTCTTCAGAGGAAATAATAAGAAGTTAAAAATAAAGATCTTCAAAGCTTCGCACAACTTTTTCCAACAGAATTTTCACAGAAGAAAAGTTACGAGAATTAAAGAAGCTTCTCCGTAACCGTTTATTTCTTTCCGTTGAAATAACCAATTTCCTCTTCTTCTAATAGTTAGCATTTATTGGCAGGGGAATATGGGGAAAACTCTTTCATTTTCCCATGGCAATGGCAAAGCCGGCTGGCAATTCCCATTTATTTCCCCATGTGGGAAATTGGGAGATATTTTGCCATTTTGCCATCCAATCGGGTTGGCAATCAACAAGGAAATCTCCAACAAGCGGGGAAAAATGACAATTTTTCCAGGAAAGGGAAAATCGCGAGCGGAAAGCCAACTTGGCATTCCCAACAATTGGAGGCAAAATTTTAATTTCCTGCGACAATGGTAAAAACTTGTCTATCAATTTTCAATGAATGTTTAATTAAGATTTATTTAATTAAAAACCCCCAAAATTAATAAAATTAATTTTATTAAATAAAAGGGTAAGGAATTAATTAAATATTAATTAATTAATTTTAAACGTAGTTTGTGACATGGCGGAGAAGTTCTTACCCAAATGGATGAAACGAAGGGAAAAATGATTGGGAGAATAAAACGATCACGATGAAGGTGATAAATCACAAGAAATGACACTTCAGATTTTTTTTGAAATTTTCATGCTTATTAATTTTGCGAAGTCAAAATTAGTTGATAACAACTGGCTCTAATTGGGGACAAGGACTTCACAGATGCAACAACGGACCTAGACCCAAATATTTAATGAACATGATCCCAAAACGATGATGCACAAAAATGGGACGACAAAAGAGAGGAAACTGAAAAATAGGAAAAGGAAACAAACCAAAACCCTAATTACCTATGTACATATGGGGGACAACCCATTTTCAATTTTGATAGTGCTTGAGATATTGCCCGCTGTAGGGCAGAGGCAAATGAGTTCCATCAGGATATGCCAAGTAATATGTGTTATCTCCACAGAAATGCCTTATTTTGAAAGGGCCCAACCATAGTGAATCAAACTTCTCGTGTTTTCCTTTTGGTTCACGCCTTTTGTCCCATAGAAGAACTAAGTCATTGATTTGAAATTGTCTCTCCTTAGTTTTTTTGTCAAATAATTTCTTTACTTTGATTGGTGTTCCTCGATCCTATGTTGCCACTTGACTTCTTTGTTCTTCAAGCTTACTTAGGAACATGATCCTTTTATCCAACGCATTGGCGAAGCATTCATCGTCAACTACTTGAGCCAATCGTAATGCCGGTAACTCCAATGTAATGGGAATTTGAGCATCAATTCCATACAAGAGTTGGAATGGAGACATTCCAATTGCTCTTTTGGGAGTTATGCGGTCATCCCACAATGCATCATATAACTTTTTGTGCCAAGTTATTTGATTTTCTTCGACTAACTTGTGCACGATAGTAATGATGTTTTTGTTACTGGATTCTTGCTTGAGCATTTCCTTGAGGGTAGTAATCTGATGAATGAGATAAAGATATCCCATACCCATAACAAAAACCTATCATCTCTGCAGAAGAGAAATTGGTAGCATTATCCATCATGATCTTTTGTGGAATTCTGTAACGAACCAATATATTCTCTTTGATGAAGTCACATATTACCACAGTAGATGTTTGTTTCACTGGAATGGCTTCTACCCACTTCGTAAAGTAGTCAGTTGCCGTGAGCACGTGAGTATGACCAACACTAGAATTTGGGTTCAAGACCCTAATGAAATCTAACCCCCATTGTTGAAAGGGTTCTTCAATGACAACTGGCTTTAAAGGCAAAGCTATCAATTTAGGTCTTCCAACAAATTGTTGACAAGCTTCGCATTTGGCTACCCATTTTTGAGCATCAAAAAACATAGTGGGCCAGTAATAATGTGCTCGCAAAATCTTATGAGTTGTTACTGGTCCAGAGAAATGACCACCACAAGCATGATTGTGAAAAGCTTCAAGCAACCTGGGTTGTTGTTCCTTATCAACACATCTGAGGAACATGCCATCAATTCCTTTCTTGAACAAGGTGTTGTCCCAAATGACGTACCTGACCAACTCTCAATTTGATAGCTCTTTTTTCCTTAGTTGTCAGATTCTCAGGACATTTTCCATATGTGAGAAAGTAAGCTATATCATAATACCATTCATCTGTGGTACTAACAAAAAACTACTAGTGGTAAACTTTCTTCAACTGGTTCTTCCTCAGAGTCATCTTGTGACTCATTCTCTATGATGAGTTGGCAGAGTCCTCTTCCTCGAACTAACTTGGTAGGCTTGATATCCAAGTCATATTCCTATATCTTGGAGACACAGATACCTCTTTTAGATCTTGGTTCTTATTGTGTCAACATTGATTGAACTGTGGTGTTTGAAACTAAGACTTTGGTGTGAGAATTCAATACATAGTATCCAAAATGTTTCAAGGCTCTAACCACCACGTATGCATGCCTCTCAAGGGGAGTGTAATTCAGTTCATGTTTCTTAAATCCGGAACTCATGAATGCAATAGGAGATTCAATTCCCTCTTGATTATGCTGAGTCAGGATGGCAGATATCGTGTGTGGAGAAGCATAGCAATAGACTATGAAATCCTTTTTAAAATTGGGACACACCAATGTAGGAGCTTTTGCAATAACATCCTTGATTTGTTCAAATGCTTCTCTACCTTCCTTTGACCATTTGAAGGATTCTTTACCTTTCATCATATCAGCAATTTCTTTGGTTAGCTCGACAAAATCTGGCACAAACATTTCTCAAAAAGTTCACCTTCCCAAAGAATAAGTGGACTCCAGGCTTACTTGTATGTAAGGAAAGATTCTTTATAGCTTGAACGTGTTCAGGATCAATCTTGGTTCCTTCTTTAGAAACAATATGACCTAAGAGTTTCCCTTCCGTAACTCGAAACACAAACTTCTTTGGATTTAAGGAGATTCTATGAAGTCTGCACCTTTGCAATATTTTCTCCAAATCTCTTAGGTGATCTTCTCGCTTCTTTGAGAAAACCGTCAAGTCATCTAGGTATATCACAATGATCTTGTCTTTATAATCTGTGAATGCCATATCCATAGCCCTTTGAAAATTTACATCGGCATTGATCAAACCAAAAGGCATTCTTCTATATGTGAACATACCCCAGGGGGTGGTGAATGCAGTTTTATGTTGGTCTTCTCTAGCCACTTCAATCTGATTATAACCAAAGAAACCATCTAGCATGGATAGCATTTCCGATCCAGTTACTGCCTGCAGAATATGGTCCATGACCAGTAGTGGATAGTTATCCTTCAAGGAATCTTGATTAAGATTGTAGAAATCCACGCAAATCCTAATTTCTCCATTTTTCTTGCAAACCAGGACAATATTAGCTATCCAAGTTGAATGTCGAATAGGAAACACTATTCATGCATCTAACATCTTTTAAACCTCATGGAATATTGTCCCTACTATCTTGGGATTATATAGTCTTTTCTTCTATCCTGAATGGAGTTGCACCAAGTTTCAAGGGTATGGCATGCTCCATTTCCCTAGGTTGGAAAGACTTCAAGTCTTCATATGAGTAATCCAAGACGTCAAAATATTTGGTAAGGAGGCTTACAAATTTCTTGTGCTCCTCAGGTGAGAAACACTTACCAATGTTGACTAAGCGAGGTTTTTCCTTGGTACCAATGTCAACTTGCTCATAGTCAGCAGAATTCACAGGTCCCACATGTTCTTTCTCTTTGATAAACCTATCATGTTTATCAAAAATTTCTTCAAGTGAAACCAATCCTTTTGGAATTTTATTTCCTTTGAGTTGAATGATGCCAACACCAGGATCCTCGTTCTTAACTCCTTCCTGAATGGGCTAGGTTGTCGATTCGTGAAAATGTAGAATCACTTCCTTCAAAGTACAACTGTTCCAAATTATCCCTCTTTTCCAAGAAGGCAATAATTTGTTGATCATCATTGAAGACTTGCCAATTTTATGCATTGTCAGGAACACTTGGCCTAAAAACCATTTCAATGGTGTATTTGTCTTGATCAAACTCTGAATGAGGGATCATCAATGAAGCTGAGACTGCTAGAGAATCTGCTTTTTCATTCTTTTCACGAGGGATGGATTCTATGGAAAAATCATCGAAGGTTTCTATCGCGTCCCACACTTTATTTCTGTAGTGTCTCAAATGATCATTCTTTACTTGAAACTGATTTTTTACTTGTTTCACGATCAACTCTGCATCTCCAAAGAATTTCAAATTTTTTATCCCTTTCTCTTCTGTAACTTAGAGGCCAAGGATTAATGCCTCGTATTCTGCAGTGTTGTTAGTATTTGAAAATTGGAGTTTGTAAGAAAAAGGAAACATTTTACCATTTGGAGATATAAGCACCACTCCTGCACCGGAACCTGTTGAGAAACAACTTCCATCAAACTCAAGAGTCCAGATCTCATTGGGATCTTGGTAAGTGACCTTAGGTGCATGAACCTCTGTAGTCATCATATAATTACCCATACTTGAGTTTTGAAACAGGACCTGTGCATGATGATCATCGGTTTTCTTTACCGTGAACTTTGCCTGAGTCTCAAGCATTAGCTTCTTCATTTCTCCACTGACAAGGATCATAGCGTGGGACCAGTCCATTTGAATCTCTCCACCTAAATCTCTACAAAATTTCCTACTTAACAACATACCATATGAAGTGAGAATGTCGATAACTAGAATGGTTACCTTGACTCACTTTTGAGGAAATTGAGCTAAAATGATTTGAGCATCTTTAATCTGCCTAATCAGAGGAACTTAGCTTGTCTCCATGGAGTAACAAGATCTGAATGTTCTCATATAAGTCAACCTAAGAGCATGTGCTAATTTTACAGACATCACATTATTTGAGGCTCCAGAATCTATAATGCAATTACTTAATTTGCATCCATTGATCGGAAAGGACACAAAGAAAGGTTCAACCTTTTTCATTTGAAGGTGTAGTGACTGCCACAATATTTTGAGTCTTCTTGTCTTTGGGAGTTTTAGTAATTCCTTTAGAGGAATGAACATTAGAGTCACCTTTGATAAACTGGACCAATTTCTCAAGTTGATCCTTATTGGACTTCAAGTACTCTTCTTGTGACATGGAAATTTTTGTTTTATTGATATGATCAATGATATCAAATTTGGGAAAAATGATCGTACTTGATGTCTCAGATACTAGTTATTTTGAACTTGATGATGGCTCACTTTTGACCTTTGCTTTAGGCTTGGTTGATACTGATGTGGAAGAAGAAACTTTCTTCGTAGCTGATTTATCAACTGATTGACTTGACAAAGGTCCTCCTTTCTTTAAGATAGTTTTGACCTTGGAAACCTCAGTCGTCTTGGACTCTTTAGGAGTCTCATTTGTCTTGGATTCTTTGGAAGTTTCTTTAGTCTTATATTCTTTAGGAACTTCCTTGGAGTTCTTTTTATCTTCCACCTAATTGGTACTCTACTCATTTTTCTGAGAGCGTGTGAAGACAGTGAAGGATTGACTATTCATATCTTCTACAATTTCTTCATATTCATCTTCTTCTTCTGAAAGGTACTTAAAGAAATGATTATTACTTTCTCCTTCAGGCTCTTTGACTTCAGGTTCAGATGTCCCAGAGTCTGGCTCTTCTTCATCAACTTCGATGACCTCAACTTCATCATCGATTTCTTCAACGACATCACACTTTGAGTTAGTTGTGGGAGCCACTTCAATAGCAAGCCTCGTTGGAGTACCTGCAATTCTGGCTTTGTTGGGAACATAGCCTTTTCTTGGGATGTCTTTGTAAGGAGCAAGTTTACTACTTTGAGCAACTTGCTTTTTCAAAGCTAGCACATCATTAGCCAACTTAGTGAGTATGGTCTCAGAAGCATTGGGGGTTTCTTGACTCTTTCCCTTGAGCTAAGTTTTCTTGAATTTTCCCATCATGATTAAGTCATCCTCAATTTCTATGGCCAAGGATTGAGCAAGTTCCAAAGTAGCCACTCTAGCCCTTCTCAACTGATAGCACACTTCTGGTTGTTGTGCATTAATAAAGAAACATTTTTATGTCAGGGTTCAGGCGAATTCCAACAGGAACTTTGTTCACCATTTTGTTGAACTTAGCCACAAAATTCCTCATGGGTTTTGTTGGTTCTTTCTTTGCCTGAGATAGTTGGGCAAGAAGGGCATGTTCATCTTCTATCATTTTGAAACGTTCTTCAAACTTACTCTTCATAGTATCCCAGTTTGTAATGCATCCATTCGGGAGATGATGAAACCAATCTACGGAAATGTCTTGCAATGTTTCAATGAAGAGGTGAACAACAACATCTTCATATTCCACTAAAAAAACTACACATGCAGCAAAGAAGGCGGAAAAATGTGGTCATCAGGTGAAGTCTTCCCATCTCCATTGAACTTGGGAAGGATCTTCATCGATCCTCGTGGGAGGTCATGTCGAGCTGGTAAGGCCAATGGGCCTATGGCATTTCCCCATGGTATGTTAACTGCCATCTTGGGAAAGGTGGTATGCAAAGGTAAAACAATGTGTGCAAGAACAAGTGCTTGACATGTAGTGATTCTTCCCTTTCTTTTTCAGGAATTGATGCAAGTCTTACAAATTTAGGGGGAGTGTTCCTCCTTGGAGGAGATAACTTGAAACCAAACTTTCCTTGAAAATCAAAAATTGGATCAGATCAACCTTTAGCTTTTTCTCCTCGTGTAAACCTCTTTCCTGCCAGTTTGAAATATTTACTGTGAAAGGATCACTTAGCACATTCTGATCAGCTCTAGCCTTTTCTCTTTTCTCTCTTTCTTCATCTCTTTGTCACCTGAATGACTCTAGCAACTCTCGCAGCTTGATTTTCTTTGTTATCCAATATTGATGCGGCGAGATGAAAATGATAGTCATTCGTGCGCTTTTCCCAAATAGCTTGCCTCAAATCTGATGATATGTCTTCTTGAGTATCTACAAAAAGAAGATTTGGTTGCAAGATAGGTGAGTTACTTGTAATAGTCATACAGATTATTGCCTTGGTGGAAGAGGGCCACATCGGTGAACAACGATCAACACATGTCCAGGAGGTCTTCTGGCCACAAGTGTGGGTGCTCTTCTTCTAAGGTCTTCAATGTAGATTTCTCTGTCAATGGCTCTATCAACAACCACAAATTATTGTAAGTTTTCACGGTTTTCCCAAGCTACTATCTGAAGGATGGCAGCAATGTCTCCTTGAAAATCTTCATTGGGCACAAGATTCGGTTGAATAACTGGAGCTTGTGCAGAGGGGATAGTCATAAAGATTTAACCAAGCACTAGTTAATGATTCCTGAATCCCTAGCGGAGTTGCCAAAAATTGTTAGCATATGGATTTGCACACATGTGAATGACATGCAACAATAAGGGAATGAGGCCCCTCCTCACTGAAGGTGAGGTTTCCTTTATTGAAAACCAAAACAATATTTACATCTGTACATTCAAAATTGTATGTGGGGGGTGTTTTGGAACATCAAATGGAAAGAAATGTGAATGAGGGAGATGGAATGAAATGAAGGAAAGAAATGGAAAGGAATGAATGGAAGGAACATGCAATAGCTAGGTAAAAGTAGAGCCTAATATTGCATAGAGGAAAACAATGAATAACTAACTCAAATAAAGCAGAGTTCAGATCAGCTAAACAAGAATAAGTAAAAGGGAACACACATGAGCAAGTAAATATCAGAGCTTGATCATTGTGAACAAGAACAACAAATTAATAACGTTGACAATAAGATCCAAGACAATATTCGCATGCAAGATTTAAACACTAACATCTAATGAACATAAGAACATCAAATGCTACAAGAGATAATGAATGGGACACAAAGTTCATATTTCATTAACTCCAAAATGTCTTCACAAAAGAACACAAAGTTTCTTTCCTTGAAACAAATCTTGCACACAAAAGTATTTTCTTCTCCTCTCTCAAAGTCACCCTTACAAATGAGCCCCTAACTTCCTTTTATAACCCAAAAGTTGGTTACAAAGTAGTTAGGGTTTACATGAACATTAAATAGGGCATCTTAAGTGACTTTGAATTTTTCAACCAACTTTAAAAAGTAACTTGAAAATAGAAACCACTTAAGTTATCAAAAAAAATCCAAAAGTGAGTTTAACAATAATAGATGCACTTTATAACAAATTTTAAACTCATTTTAGGAAAAGTACATAAATAAAAGCAATTGGTACATGTGGACCCCACTTAAATGACTTAGACACACACATAGACATCCTAGTCAGCAACACGCCACCAAGATCAAGACACCTAGGATCAGTTCCTTATCCATTGGGCCAAGAGTCTACCTATCCCAGTCATACAAGAATGAACTCATTGACCATGCTCCGTAATCTTCCAGATGACAAGAGAATCGAGCTTGAAATTTGAGAAATTCATCCAACTCTTTATTTGAGCAACATCCTGGTGTGATAAATTTTGTCTTTATCCACACTCGCATTCACAATTACACATAATTCTCCACATGCTCTGAATAGCTTTCCATGGTGAATTCTTCATTTGTCGTGAGACCGTAGTCATTACGCCACCTTGGCTTGTCAGAATCCAACTCTTGATATTTTTCCATTGAGAAGATCTTCCAAGAGTTGAGATTGTAATTCACTTCCTAGAGTTATGTCTTTCATCTTTGTCACCATCCCAAAGTGTTGTCAATCTGATTCACTCATGATCATCCAATTCGAGAACGCTCCAACTTTAAGATTAGACGATGAAGTATCGCACCCGCTGCTAACTGAGAGATGATAGGGACACTCTTGAATGATGTGGCCTTGCTTGATGATCCACACAACTGCACTTGTCATTGGTCATGGTTTGTCGATGAATATGACAATGTGAAGACGATGAGACAGAAGTTTATCGATATTCTAACCATGCTTTTGACTCCAAAGAGCCTTCCAATAGCTACGACCTATACCACATAATGAGGAAGTCATAGGTGAACCATTGCCATTGAGAAGGCCTGTGTTGCAGAGAAAGATTGAACTCACAAGTTGAGGTCTTCCGCTTCAGATCCATTGGAGTTAAATCACCTCATTGTGTAGGTGCCCAAGTGCATACAAAGTGATGACCATTCAGAACAAGTGGTGATGATAACCAACTTACGTCGACATGTCCCAAGTTGTCTATGAATGGAGCGTCAAGGTGAGTAGAATGCCCTGTGAACTCATACCGTGAAGATACTTTGTTTGAAGATGACATTATTGTGAGAAGGTGATTTTGGGCTATTACCTCCTTACTTCAAAACTACACAAATCGCCTCTAAAAATGCCCTCGAAAAAATAGCAAATCTTGTTCTAAGAAACTCTCGCTCGATGAGGGAGTCTATTAAGGTACCAAAAGTTTGTGGATCAGAGATTTTTTCCCAAATCAAACTTTTCAATGAAATATTAAAGGTCAAAGTTGAATCTTCTGAAACTGCTAGGAAAATGCACGTGTAAAACTTGAAAATTTTTTGGTTTTAGCCTGGGAAAAATACCAAACGTCACCCTGGGAATCTACAACTTGGAAAAGGGAGCATATGAATGTGGGAGAATTCAAAGAAATAATATTTTTCTCTTGACGATCATCTGAGTTCAAAATATCGAACTCTCAAAGTGAGTCCCCTTGACAGGTTGAAAATTGTGCATGCAACGAAATCAAACAAATTGTGTTTTATTGGGTTTGTGAAAAATATCGAATGAGGTGTTGTGTATTTCAAATTTCCCAAATGAGTACATGAATATGTCGATAATTCAAAGAAACAAACCATTCTTCTTGAAAATCACTCAGGCCTGAAATACAGATTCTCAAAGTAGGCCTTTCGACAAGCTAAAACAGTGCACGCAACGAAATTCAAACGAATTGTGTTTTATTTGGCTTCGTAAAAAATACCAAATGAGGTGATGTGCATTTACAAATGATTATGGAAGCACCTTAACATGAGTAAAATTGTGGGCAATGATTGGTTTTTCAAAAAAATCATCCAGCTTCGAGATATCAAGCTCCAAAATCGATTACTTTGACATATACAACCTGCAGCAACCTTCGTTCTTCATCTATTGTTTTTTTCATTAATTTCATTTTTTGTGCTGATATATATCTTGTTTGACATATTTTTTAAAACCATTTTGTGATTTCTCTTCACACAAAATCCTCCTCTTCTTGCAATTGTGTGGCTTTGACTGCCTGGAAAATGCTTTCTTTAACTCAATCTGTTGAAAATGGCCAAAGTTTGGAAATGAATTTTGATGCGTTGGAAATGGGTTTGGACTGCCTGTCCTTTGTGTGGATTATGGAATGACCTGAGCTTCATGGACTGCATGTCACTTGTGTGAACTCTTGTGCGATGGGGCGTTACAAAAATTCCTTTGGGTGTGCCAACTGCTGTCGATCCTTTGTATTTACCAATGAAATGAACATACTATTTCTTTTGGAAAATGAAAACCTTAGAAAATAATTACTCTTTATTGGCTAAGTAAATAATTCTCCTTTAATCTGCTATTTCCTTTTTTTAAAATAGCAATTGTGTGGAATAAGCTTTGAACAAATGCATTTTTAAAAGTCTTCTTGCAAAGGCATGGAAATGGTTTTGGTTTTTGGCCTGTAAATGACTGAGGTTTTTTTGTCTTTAACTTGTTTTTGCCAAAGAAACCCTATGTGGGATTTCTATTTTGGCTTTGCCTTTTTTTGAAAACTTATATCTCAAACGTGCATTTGGACATGTAAAAATGTGTGGGCTTTAATCATGTTGGTTTACCTGCAAAGGCATGGGTTTGTAATTTATGTTGGTTTATTTCCTCTTGGCATGCGGATCTTGCTCCCTCAAACCTGAGTGAAAACTGCTAATTTTTATTCTTTTTTACCTTGGCCAATGCATGGGCAACAACTTCTTTGGAGATATTCTTGCTTGACACATTTGAATTCTCCTGGTTGTTGTGTGGAAACTTATGTCTTAAACCAATGCGTTTCTTTTCTTGTTTATTTTGTGGCTCCCTTTATTTCCATTCCCACGTGGATGCTTGCCTGTTTGGTATTTGGGATTCTATGCAAAAATAAATGCGTGGACATTTCTATTTTGTAACCATGTTCAATTCCTCCATATTTCCATGGATTAATCTCTTCACTGCATGCATGGATGGCTAATTTTTCCAATGTAAAAATGGCACGTGGAAACTTCTCCTTGCAATGCTAACGTGATTTCCTCCTTAATTTTCTTTGGTGGACTGGATTCTCTGAGTTGTCTATGAGGGATGTGATAAAAATATTTCTCCTGAAAACACTTCTACAGAGGAAATAAGAAGAAGTTGAAAAATAAAGATCTTCAAAGCTTCTTCGCATGAACTTTTCCAACAGAGTTTCATGGAGGAGGAAATTAAGAGATTAAAGAAGCTTTCCCATAACCATTTATTTCTTTCCATTGAAATAACCAATTTCCTCTTCTTCGGGTAGTGGGCATTAATTTCCAGGGGAATATGGGAAAAAAAACTTAATCATTTTCCCATGGCAATGGCAAAGCGGGTTGGCAATTCCCATGTATTTCCCCATGTGGGAAATTGGGAGATATTTTGTCATTTTGCCATCCAATCGGGTTGGCAATCAACAAGAAATTTCCAACAAGTCGGGAAAAATGGAGTTTTTTCTAGGAAGGGGAAAATTGGGTGTGGAAATCCAATTTGGAATTCCTGGCAATTGGAAGTGGGATTTTAACTACCCCTGGCAATGAGAAAAACTTGTTGATCAATTTTTAATGAATATTAAATTAGTATTTATTTAATTAAAAAACCCCTAAATTTAATAAAATTAATTTTATTAAATAAAAGGGTAAGAAATTAATTAATTTAATTAAAATTATAAAACATTTTGCAACATGGCGGGAGGAGTTCTCACCCGAAATGGACGAAACAAAGACCAAAATGATCACAAGAATAAGACAATCGCGATGAGAGTGATAAATCACGTGAAAGAACACTTCATATTTTTTTAAAAATTTCATACTTATTAATTTCGTGAAGTCAAAATTAGTTGATAACATAATGTTAATCATTGCATCTAAGGGATGATCATAACAATGTAGTGGTGATATCACACGATAAGTATTATGCACTTTGGATGTAGATTTTCCATTGTTATGCTTAAGAAGTGGATCATTGAAGATTTTTATTTTGACATTGTCATTAGCTGCCTTAGAAGATTCTGTGGGCTCATCTCATTCGATAGTATGAGTGTATGAGATCTTGAATGGTATGGTGAAGCTTAAGACACATGTCGATGAAGTGACTGATACATCAATGATATTTGTAGTAAACATTGGCATCAAAATTCTTACTTTTAGGATTTCTTGTATCAACCTCAAACAGTGGAGGGGAGACACAAGATTACACTCATTTAATTTTTTAAATACAATGTGTGGGGCACAAAGTAAGCGAGTAAACTATCATCGTGCATATTGGAGTTGTAGCTTGGTTGAGAAACAACATTGATAGCGTCCTTAGAAGCAACCCTACCATCATTAGTCTTTCCTTTGAATGTGGATTTACTTGAAAACTTGACATTAGGTCTAGTAGGAGTGTTTGTAACATACTTAAGTTTATTCATATGTAATCACTTAGCTTCATGTTCCTTGAGCATATGGTACATATGGTCAATAGATAAAAATTTGTCAAATAGGATTGATTCTTGCAAAGGAGGAAGTAGGTTTTATGTGAATAGATCTTGTAGTTCATTGTCAGCTAATATATTTCTCTTTTTGGTAAGCATGGTCTTATATCGTAAGACATAATCATTGACAAGTTTGTTAAATCCTTTTCATAATTTAGATAATTACGCATAAATAGAGAATTGTGCCAGAAATTGATTTTCCAAGTGATAAAAGAGTGCACAGAATGTGTGGAGAGATCATAAAACCATTGCAATGAAAAATACTTAAGACTCCTTGGAAAGAGATTGGTAATCAAGATGGCATGACAGGCATAATCAAAACAAGCCACATGGAAGGAGCAAAAATGCTTGGCGGGGTCTCCTTTTCCATCGTAAGTAGGGAGTTTAGGAGCAACATGATTTAACCTAAATGGTTAAACTTATAGGGGGTGTTAACCGATGGAAGATTATCCTAATCAATTAGTTTTCAAGGTTAACTGCGACAATATTATGAATAATCATGTAACAAAGATAAATAATAATAAACAATGCAAATAAGTACTAGAAATGAGAGGGAGAAGAAGACTTAATTGATATTCTAAATTTAATACTAATATGGGCTGACCTGATGACTGGAGAAGGTTGGAAATGATTTGATAGAGCTTTGCTACTAAAATTGTGTCCTGACAAAGCTATATGACCCAAAGCATGCCCCTGATACGACCCTTTTTGTATGCCCTTTTTTCTCCATAATTTTAGCTCTTGAAACTTCATGGGTCTATTTATTGCTTCCTAATCTACTCCTATCTGTAATTTGGACATTCGACATTGTGTGACGCTCATTATGTGGCTAATTGAATCTTTAAAACCCTAGATTGTGAAGGAGTCCTGCAAAACAAACATTAGTTGGGTTGTTATCACCCTTGTGCACCATCTACGTCTCCATTACTCCAAGTATTGCTCAAACCACATGTCATTATCACCTAGCTTGTGATATCTAGAATGTATGTAACCATATTAATAATCATGACCTTGCAACAATGTGGTTGTACTTAAGCTTTGCTCCAACTTGACTTCAGAGGATGTGCCTTTTTTGCTTGTAGATATTAGTGGATGGCTACTCTAGAGTAAGTATGTAAAGTATATGAAGCTCAAGGGAGATTTGGAGTAACCCTACTTGTGATTTCTCTTAGTGTGTGTTCATTGGAATGTTAGGATTCAAGTAGATATAATGCCCCTCCCTAATAAGAAATGAATAAATTGCTTATATATGTGTTCTAGATCTGAAAAAACTTGGATAAAACCAACTAGGAGTGTACCAAAGGAATTCAAATTGATAAAATTATTATTAGAGGAAGAGGGACAAAAGTGGCCACGTTAACCCACAGCATGTGGGTGTTATGGCCCTTTCTGAATGTTATGGTCTTAGATGTATATGCGAGTAATCTGAAAGTTGGGATTATAATATGCGAGGGTATAACTTGATTTGATGGATTAATATGGTTGTTATATGAACAAATAAGTTGTGTGCTAGCAAGAATGAATGAGGTATATCTAGGGATATCATAATTAGTCAAATTAAGCAAATTTGAGCTAGTGCAAGAGTGTTGTACAATTAGTGTTGTTACAAGAAATGAATCATGAAAATGAGTGTCTACATTTACCCCCTTTAAGTATGGAATTGGTGCTTAAAGGAAAATTTACTCGAGTGTGTAGACACACTTTGCCTTCACTTAGAGCACCTTGTGCTTTTACTTGGACTTTGTCTTTGTTCCAGTTGTGTTTGTTTTTCCAACATGAGCACTTGTAAAGAAAAGTGTAGTCAATGTCCATAGTATAGGAAATTGAACTTTAACTTGAAAGTTTTGAACTTAGTGTAAAAATAATAATATATAAATAGAAAATAAAAACAAATGAAATAGTACACTTGATTGTTTTACGAGATAGGGGGGAGAGTACTCTTGCTACCGTTGTCATGGAGATTTGTAAAACTTTGTGTTGGAGTTGGTTGGAAGGAATTGGGGGTGATCAGTCCCCAAGTGGGTTGTGCCAAGAATAAAAAGAAGTGAAAATGCACCCCGCATGGTAAAGAGAAGTGTACGAGGAACATTCATGTTGCTCTACATCCCTCCACAAAAATATGATTACTAGGAAGTCAAGCCTGTGAGGATAATAGTCACCTTGACACTTCTCAAGACCCGTAGATAAGTGCCACTACAGATGAACACGAACCCAATTAATTTACAGATGAAGACTCAATGTACTATCACAATGTTAGCTTGCATGTACCCTTGGTACCACCATAATCTAAAGTGTACCATGCATTATATCATTGAAATTGAGTAAAAAGCCTATAAATGTCCCTAAAAAACTGTACTAAGTGATAAAATTATTGAATCTTCCCCCAGGACAAAAGCGTATTAAATGGACAATAATGTCCATACGCTATAGTATTTTTTGTACATTTTTGTCTGTGTATGTTTTCAGACCCAAGTCTATTTCTAAGCCATTTTCTAAACCTCTAAAATGTCTAATTTTGTACATGTTATTTTGTTTCCTAATTCTAAATTGTCATGAGGGTGAGATATAATCATATGGTTTCCCCCCTTAATGCATGTGAGATGGAACAATATGAGTAAAACCCAAATAAGAGGACCTATAGCTGATGTGCACATGTGTTGTAGGATTCCTATAGGGGAAATAGGGGAGTGCGCATGGTGTATACCATGGCCTATACATTGTAATATAATAAAAAAACTAGAAAAGTGTTAGTAACAATAAATAGGAAAATAATGCAGTAGATGTAATAAAAATCATGCAAGGACACACAAATAGAACAAAGTGGCAAACAATATGCCACGTACATGGGACACCACTCAAGATGTTGTAAGACAATCGAGGCACTCAAGGCCAACAAACAACAATTAAGTAACATAGGGAATTGCCCAAAAATAAGTGAAAGCATAGAGCATGCATATAAAACAAGAAATAAGGCATAATATAAAGATGATTCTAGCTTAGAAGTAACCTACAAAACAAATACTACATGTGAAGCACTAATTAACATGTTAGAGTAATGTGAAAACTTTCTCTACCTGACGCTGCTCTAATATGGTCACTCATACCCGACGCTGCTCTAACCCTAATCGCATCTATGGCAGTGGCTCTGCTCCTGAAGGGGAAAAGGCTTCCAATGCGGCCGTTACAAGCTCTATCAGGGTTGCTGGAGGTAATACTCCAGGGAATGAAGTGGGTAAGGGTTTCACAAGCCACACCAAGGCTAGGGTGGGCAGCGGATCTCTTTCCTCCCTTGGCAATGGACAAACACGTAATTCACGAGCCCTAAACAATACAAAATCTAAGATTCTTAAAACTAAATCTCCTGCACGTAAGGATGCAAATGGACCCTTTCAACCTGTAGTTGGAGGTGGCAAGGATTTGGAGGCTAATCACGAGGACTTGGCCCTATCCTGGATTAATCTCACTTTTACATCTTTTGAGGACGGTGGCACAATCACCGGTCAGGCTCCCTCTGGTGGAGATGGGGCACCTGTACTAGGAGTTCACCATGCTCTTGACGAGACTGGCCAAGGCACATCTATTCACGGCCCCACTGTAACCTCATTCAAGGATGCATTAAGGGGCAAGGATTCTCCTATGAAGCCTGCAGACAATACCCCATGCATAACATTTGGGGTGGAGGTCATTACAACTGAAAAATACTATTAGGAACATGCTCTGATCTGTAAATTCGGAGGACTCTGGCCCAACCTTCCTAACCTACACGCATGGATCTCCAAACACTGGACTCCATTGCTCGCTGGGAGGTTAGACTTATACCTGTGTGCTAAAGGTATCTTCATTGTGAATTTTTCTTCAATAGCTAATAAAAACTCCATTGCTTCCAAGCTTTGGGTTTGCCAATCTAAGTACCTGGTCATTAAACCCTGGTTCCCCTCTCTTAACCTGCTCACTGAATCTTTTTCATGCAAACCTGTTTGGATCCAACTGCTCCATTTACCCCTTCTGGAGTGGTGAATGTTTGAAATCTATTGCAAACACCTTGGGAACTACACTTTTTATAGATTCTCAAACCTCTAATTACACCCACACTACCTATGCTCAGATCTTGGTGGAACTTGACATGGCTAAAAACCTCCCTGCAACCATTGATCTTAGAGTGCAAAATAGAACTTAGTCACAACCTTTAGATTATGAAGGTCTTCCATTTCGATGCAGAAGGTGTTTCTGTTTAGGTCACACTTCTACTAATTGTGAGATGACAAAGCGCCAACATGAGAAACGCAGTTGGTGGAAAGATGTCCTCCCGGAACATTTGGTTTTCAGTGCAAAAGAGGACCTAGAATCAAATTCAAATGCTGAGGTTGAATCTAACTTTGTCCCAGAAACCCCTTTATCGGAAAATCCTATTGCTGACAGCAAGGAAAATGTAACAAATTTATCTCATTTAGTTGTTGACAGTAAGGAAATTTCAGTCGGAATTATTACAACTAAGGAAAATTCTCCTTTATCTATCCCTCCATTGGTGGAGGCATCATCAGGATGGGTAACGGTCTGTAAAAAGAAAAAGTGTATTTTAAAGAATTCCACTTCTCCACCTCGATGATTTGATTCTCTTCTACTATTGGTTGTTCTACATTGTTCCTTGTCTTTGCCAAACAACAGTTTTTGGCTCTGCAATGATGCTCCGGTGTTGTTGCAGACTGGTTGCTATTCATCAGCTGTTTTTTAGTGGGATTATTGCTGGATGTTGGTAGTTTTCTGAGTAGAATGTTTTCTGTTGTTGGGCTTTCATGTTCTATCCTGGCTTTTGAGCCTTTATGTACAAGGGTATAGTCCCTTTTAAAAAACTATTTACCCATAATAAAAAAACATGTTAGAGTAATAAATAGTGTGACATGATGTATGTATTAAGTGAATGAGGTAAGACAACGTAAAGTAGCAAAGATTAGAATAATAACACCTATATATGAGAAAGTGTAAAGTGGATGCCCCCAGTAACTGCAAAAGAACTTGTAGAGAGTATTGTCAAGCATCTCGCATCATGTAACAAATTGCGTGTATCCTACATGCATCTCAATGTACCATGTGAACACACATGTGTATAGAAAAAGGATACAACATACTATGCATCAAGATAACATGATAAGTAATGTGCAACATGAATAATATAAGTGTGCAATAGAAACAATCAATCAAGAGCAATGCTAATATTCTTGGAGATTTGTATATATTTAAATGTTTTTAGATTTTTAGCATATATGAATGTTTTTTGTATTTTTAGGCCCTTTAAGAGCATCGATGAACACCTATTCTCCAAAGAGAAGGAAGGGTGATCTAAGAATTCCCCGAGGGGGGAAATATTTAGATTTTTAGTGCTTTTGATTAATAGAGATTGTGCATCTAGAGAGGGGAAACAAGGTTACCCCCTAGTGTGTGTGTGTGTTTCTGTGTGCAAGGTGAGGCTTAGGTGTGTAGTCACTCCCTCAACAGTCAAGTTCAATGACCATTGTGGGTGAGTAGAAAATGGTCTATCTAATGAGTACGATGAGTGAAGACCCTCTATCTACTATTGTAAACGAAGGAAGTATATGATCATGAATCAAGGGATTAGTGTCATGTGAGACTGCAAGTGTGATTGTGTGTGTAGGAAATTTGTGTCTTAAGGAGGGGTGTGATGTAGAAGGTGAAATAGACTTATGAGGAGACCTAGACATGCTAGTAACTAGTGGTGAAAGGATGGGACTAACACTAGGAGTGTGTGACAAAACAGTAATACTAGCATTGTTATATGTAGGAGTAACTATAACAGTAGGTGAATTGGTCATAATACTAACTAGAGTGGGTGGTGCACTAGTCATATGGACTTGTGAAGCTTGAGGGGAAATAGGTAAAGGGGTCCAAGGTGCGATACCTTGAATAGTGATGACTTGATGCTCAAGTATGAATTTGACACATTGGTGCATAATAGATGGAATGAATCTAATATCATTGAGCTAAGAAAGACCTAAAACCATGTCACAATGCTTGAATTTTTATGCTACAACAAATGGCATGTAGATAGAGAGAGGCCCAACTATGATGGGAAGATTTATATTCCCATAGGAGGTAAGTGAATTACAAGCTTGATTTGGGATAATGGAAAGCCAATAGAATGTAATATGGGAAATGAACATGCATTATGCTTGAAATTAGGATTGATCATTACATTATTGAGAGCTTGATTATCAATAGACGCATCAATGTAAAGATTGGAAGATTTTAAAGAAGCATGGAAGTTTGCATCAGTAAAGGTTATGAATGGTGATAAAGCAGTAGTAGTACCAACAAGAAATTTTAGAGGAGCATTGGTATATTTTGAAGGTGGAACCGCATGATAAGTGTGATTAGCAGTTGCCTCTTATGCAACATTTTCATGTTTGGGAAGTGGGTCATTGAATATCTTGAGCTTATCATTATAGTTTTTAGGTTTAGACACAATAGTATCATCCCATCTAATTACATCAAAATCGATTAAGTCTTGAATCACATGTTTAATCTTGAAGCATCAATCGATAGAGTGTCCATTATATCAGTGATATTCACAATATGCTTTTTCGTCAAAGTTTTTGCCTTGAGGATGACTAGAATCCAACATGAGCGGTGGAGGAGGAGAGATAAGGTAATTGGTAAGGAATTGTTGCAACACTTCTCAAGGAGCTTGAAGTTGGAGCTTTGTTGGTTGGGACATTGCATTAACAGTGGCGTTAGCCTTATCTCAAGGGTTAGTAGGTTTACTCTTAAAAGTATATTTACTTTGGAATTTAACATTAGATTGACTAAAAGTTTGGTCACTATATTTGATTTTTCCCATGGATATTAGTTTGCCTTCACAGTCCTTAAGGATATGACACAAGTGACCGAAGGAACGAAAGGTATAAAATATTACTAAATCTTAAATAGGAGGTAAAAGGCTTTGCAAAAAGAGGTCTTGCAAATCAGAATCAACTAGGACATTGTTTTGTTTGCTGAGGTTACCTAGGGAGTGGGCCCTAGCCTATTGTGGCATCACCAACCCCCACCAGTCGTGGAACCATGTGAGGATGGAAGTTTTAAGCTCTCAGATAGCCCATGGATTAAACCACATTATCTTGGTGCCCTGTCACCAGTGTATCCGAATCATCGGCAGTAGGCTGCCTTAACACAAAGCCAAGATTTGAACCTCGGACCTCCTAATTACTAGGAGACCCAAGAATCGATACACCACTACCCATTGGATCAACTAGAACATTGTTCATTTTGGTAAGAATAGTCTTATAATGTAGAACATAGTCACTAAGGTGCTCATTAGATCCTTGTTTCATTTTAGCCATTTGTGCATAGGAGATTTTAGTAAATATTAATAGAAAAATGTGCCAAAATTTTATTTTCTAATGGAATAAAAGATCATATAGAATGAACAGGCAAATCATAGAGCCATTGTAATGCATAATCTTGTAAACTTATTGGAAATAATTTTATTAATAATGTAGCATCGAAAACATAATCTAAGCAAACAACATGAAATGATCTAAGATGTTCTTGTGGATCTTCCTTACCATTGAAAAGTAGAATTTTAGATGAAGCAAAACCGAGAGGAAGAGGATACAATGCAACCTCAAGTGCGAGAGGAATATCTAGAAGAAGTGAGGAATATGTAGAAGAAGAGGAAGTAGTAGCACCCCATTGTAATTGAAGAACTTGGGCTTATAGATCACACACCAAGGATTCTAAGGCATGGGTGCCAAAAGAAGAATTTGGTTGAATATGAGAGATAAGATGAGAAGAAAGATAATCAGCAGACATAGGAATGGAGACATTAATACTATATTCTCCCATGGAGGTGGGGGGAGAAGAAACTGGAATGGAAGATGTGGGAATCACAGATGTGACAACATTAGGAACACCAACATCAAAAGGTTGGAGCCATTGTGATTCCTCATGAGTGGCATATAAGAAAAGATCTAGATTATGAGGGTTGATACCTATGTATGACTTTATATCATTTTAATGTTCACTAGTAAATGCTTTAGAATGATACTTAGCCATGATGCATCTAAGAATTATTAGAAACCCTACAACCCTATAATAACTTAAGAGAGGGAGATCTGATGCATAATAGACAATATTCAAGTTCATCATATGATTTAACCTAAATGGTTAAGCTTGTAAGGGTTGATTGATGGTAGATTATCCTAATAAATTAGTTTCCAAGGATAATTGCAAAAATATCAAGAATAATAATTGGATAAATCTAGCTAACAATAAATAATACAACCAAGTACTAGTAGTGCAAGGGAGAAGAAGACTTAGTTGATGTTATGACTTTTGTGCTAATCTAGGCTGACCTGATGACTAGAAAAGGTTGGAAATGATATGATAGAGATTCACTGTTGAAATTGTGTTTTGAAAAGCTACCCAGACTAAAGCGTATGGTACGGTCCAAAGCATACCCACATTATGGCCCTTTCTGTACCCCCTCATCCCTGCATACTTTCAGCTCTTAAAATTTCCTAGGTTTTTGCATTGCTTCCTAATCTACTCCCATTTATAATTTATACCTTTGAATTTGTTTGATGATTATTATGTAGTGGATTGAAATTTCAAAACCCTAGATGGTGAAGGAGTCTTGTAAAACAAAACATTAGTTGGGTTATGGGCACCCTTGTGCACCTCTGACCTGACCACTACTCTAAAGAGGGCTCAAACCACACTTGATTCTCACCTAACATGTGATATCTAGAATGTATGTAACCATATTGATAATCATGAACTTGCAACAATATGGTTGTACTTAACCTTTTCCCTAGATTGACTTAAGAGGATCTACCTTTTGTGCTCACAGATCCTAGTGGATGGCTGCCCTAAAGTGAGTATGAATAGTATATGAAGCTCAAGGGATTCTTAGAGTAACTTTACTCGTGATTTCTCTCAGTGTGTGCTCATTGGAATGCTAGGATTCAAGTACATAGAATGCCCCTCCCTAATGAGAGATGAATAACTTTCTTATATATATGTTATAGATCTAAAAATATTGGATAAAATAAAATAGGAGTGTACCAAAGGAATACAAATTGAGAAAATTACCATTAAAGGAAGAGGGGCCAAAACAACCAAGTTGATCCATAACATATGGGCACTATGGCCCTTTTTGGACATTGTGGTCCTAAATACATATGTGAGTAATTTGAAAGTTGGAATTGTAATATGCGAAGGCATAACCTGATTTAATGGATTAATATGACCATTATGCAAATAGATAGGTTGTGTGTGCAAGAAAGAATGAGTGAGATATAGCTAGGGATAACATAATTGGTCAAATTGAGCAAGTGTGGGCTAATGCAAAAGTGTTGTACAATTTTTGTTGTTGTAAGACATGAATTACCAAAATGTGTGTCTACACAACAAAAACAATGGGCAAAGAGTAAGAAACTACTTTGGGTGCAAGAGGATTGTGAATCAGTTGAGTAAAATCCATATCATGAGTAGAAGCGAATGCAACTTGTTGTAATTGTAAGATTTGAGCTTGTAATGTATGAACGAGGGTTTCAAGGGCTTGAATGCTAGATGAAGAAGTGTGTTAACCATGAGTAGTGGATTTGGGATGTGTAGTAGTAATAGTGGTTGTAGGAAGAGACATGGAAACATTGTGCATTGAAAGTTTAGGTTCCCCCAAAGAGGTAGGCATCGTAGATATAGGTATATTAGATGTTGAAAAAGTATAAGAGGGTTAAGACTACCCAAAAAGGGATGCTTTACTAGATTTCTAATCATGTGTAAAAATAGCAACACGAAGGACATCGACGATAAGTTCAATATGGTGAGGATTCTGATGAAGTTGTTTGTGGAAATGAGATGCAAGTTCTACTTGTTCACGGTTCATAGAAGTATCATCATCGTGATTGTAATCATAAAAATGGTTATTCTTAGTTTTGAGGTCATGTAACGGGACCGCATGGGCATAATCAAGCATGGATGAATTGATATCAATATGCAATGGGGAAGAATCCATGAAGATATGATGTTGATGAACAAGATGAGAAAGGTCAATATGCTCAATGGGTTGATTAGTAAATCAAGCACTGCGATGGAAGGTCATAGGAAGAAAGCATATGTAATTTGAAGTAATATGAGAGAACTAAAAATAAACAATAACATATACTACTAAAGAGAACCCTATGACAACTAGGGTTGATGCTAAGATCGAATCATGAGTTGGGTTCACCAAAATGTTTACTACCTATTTAGATTTATGTGAAATATAAGATTTTTAGTGAAATGAATACACTAAAGGATGTGAGGTAGTTAGAAACAAGTGATTATTCCAATTAATTAACTTCCAACATTAATTACTAATATCATAATGACACGTCAATACTTATAATTGATATTCTAAATAAGATAAAAACTTGAAAACACAAAGGAATGAGGGTACTTAGATGATTACAAATGATTTTAGGAAGCTCTGGGGTTAGAAATAGGTGACTATTCCAATTAATTAACTTCCAACATTAATTACTAATATCATAGCAACACACCAATACATATAATTGATATGTTAAATAAGATAAAAACTTGAAAACACAAAGGAATGTGTGCACTTAGATGATTACAGATGATTCTAGGAATCTCTGGGAGGATGCACTACTAAAATATGAAGATCTAAACCTAATGATGCTTCATTTTGGAAATTAACATGGGGCAACACCATACAACTCTGTCAGGATTGTCTATATGGTCTTGACCCTTTTGTATAGTCATGGACATGTTTGGTTTATGGCTTTGTAACTTTATGACACTGTCTTGTGCATGGAAACATTTGTTATCAAACCCTAATTTTTGATCACGTTGTGAAGATCTTTAAATAGTATGAACATGATCTCAAACCCTAGTCGTGGATGGGAAGTCTTGGAAAACAAAAATTGGTTGGGTTGTGGGCACCCCTATGCACCACGATGTTAGCAATACTCCAAATAGGCCTAAAACTACATGTCATTCTCCACCTAACATGTGATATCTGAATGAATGTAACTAGATTTGGAAACTCTCTTCGACAATGCTTGAATTGAGTTGTCTTTTGCTAAAATACTTGGGGAAGGGATATTTGAGTGCTTGTGGATGAGAGAGAATGATTTCTTGACTTGGTAAGAAGCTTCAAACTTGTAGAGATTGCCACCCTAATGACCATATACATGTTATTGTGAGATTTAGGGAGTTAGGTTCCTTTTGCAAGTGGTGGAAGTGAGTGTATCAAAGTATCCAGGTTCACAAATGAGGTAGTGTTTACTTCCTTATATAAGGTTCCATAGATGATTTATCTAAGAAAGGCCAACCCAAAGGGATTATAAGACCCAACACATAATATGAAATTGAAAGCATGGTTAGAGAACATGTCGGTCCAAGACTGTACAAGTTGGCCAAAACCAAATATAATATGCTGACCAAACTATACGACCTTGACTAGGGATGGAAAACATGTAATCTAAAGTTTACAAGTTGTTATTCGATGTATTTCTATGAATTTTATGCATTATGTTATCATAATTTGATGACATGTTAGTGTGCATGGATACAAAAGCTAAACAAGAGACCTCGTGATGTGTTAAGTGGGAATGAGAAGGTTGTATTTATCTTAGCAAGAGTACATTATTAAAACTAGCAATGCTAAAGAGTGAATTCCAAGTTTTAGTATCTACAATAATGCCAAAAGACATCACCAAAAATTCAAAGTGGCCCTTGTGTTTACTAAATGTTGTTTTATGAAAATTGTCATCTCATATTTTTATTTGATAATATCCTAATTGAAGATCTAATTTTGTAAAATAACCAACACCATATAACTCATCTTGTAAATAATCAATAATGGGAATATGAAACTTATCTTTTATAATGTATTTGTTGAGCTCCCTATAGTATTGACACGTGTAAAGTTTCATCCTTCTTTCATACCATCACTACTGGAGAAGAGTAAGAACTCTAATTGTGGTGAGTAATACTTAATTCAAAAATCTTATGTACCATTTTTTCAATCTCTCTCTTATATAGATAAGGGTATTGAGAAGGTTGAATGTTGGGATTTTGGTTGTCTATTGCTAGTTGAATGACATGGTCATGATCTATTTAGGGAGGCAAGCCCTTTGGCATATCCCCCAAAACAACTAAGATCTCATTAATAATTACTTATAAATTTGATGGTATAGGCCTGTGTGATTGTTGGGATTCTATTTAAAATAGTTGTGTCACAAACCCATTTGCACCCTTCTTAAGCATCTTCTACATTTGATGAGAACTCGCCAAATGTGGAAAGTCTTCCCATCAAAATGGAGACACATGATGAAATTTTGGAAGTTCATCTCAACAATTACCAATGTAGTAATCCTTTAGACCCCTGACACAATGTCTACGCCCTCATGGAAATGGCATACACACGGGTATTCATTTGGTAATCTCCCATAGATATTTTAATATTATGGCATTTTCATGAACAACCATACCTCCATCTACAACCATGACATGAAACTATGGGCATGGCTAGACAAAATAATTTTGAGCACAAGACCAACTTATGATTAATGAAGTTGCGAGGATTGTCAAATTTAAATAATATTGTCACCCTTTGTTTCTTCATGAACCCGATGACCTTGAGGGTTCGTGGGGTACTAATGCCTAAAATTACATGGAAAGAGATAATTGGTTGAGATTCTTTAGCATTGATCTCAAGCCCATCTTCTTCTTTATCAAGTACTTCATCCTTTAGTTCTTCCTCATTAGGCCCTTTAATGTAGATTTTTTTTCTCTTAATACATTTATATCCTTTCCTCCATTTGTAATTGCAATTAAAAGACAACCCTTTTGATAATTTCTTTTAAATTTGTTGACAATTCAATCTAGTATGCTAAGGGAATGATGATATTGAGGTGTTATGATCGCTAGGAATTTTTCCTCTTCCCCATGTTCCATGATAATAAATACATAAACATTGACTAGATCAAACATCCATACCTCATGTTGGATGTGATCCTTGTGACCATTAAGAAACAAGTCATTCAAATTATCATCCATAATTGTCTTCACACTTGGGGATGAGCTATAAAATTGTCGAATATAATCCTTCACTGACCCCATTTGCCACAACTTTTCCAATTAGATATAGTAGTTCTTGACCACACTACTATTATAGTGTGTTTATGACTCCTTTGTAAAAACTAACCAAATGACACTGCGATCCTTCTTATTTTGAGTACACAACCATTGATACCAAGTGAATTTTTTAGGTTCCAGATATAAATATGCCATAGTAACCTTATGCCTACATGGGGTTTGATGTAGATAAATAAATTCTCCATTTGGTTATTCCTGTCAAGCATGTCCTTTCCGTCAAACTTATGCATGTCCACCTTTGGGAGTAGGTTTTGCAGCCCATAATTAATGTTATCCCTAGACGAACGCAGTGCAATATTTCAATCCTAAGGAGAATGTTTGTTAGATCTACCATGAGTGAGATGAGAGGCTAATAACTCAATGTTTTTGGAAATATTAGTCATACCTCCCTAAATGTTTTTGGACATCTTAGCTATAACTCCTTCAGTGGTTTTAAACATCTTCTCTGTGTAAAATTTCAATGCCTCAATTTATCCTTACATGTTATGACACATCAGGTTGACATCTCCTTTCATAGTTTTCCAACTCTCTATTAGGGGTCATATTTTTTTCATCCACCAAAGAAGACATGACATCAAAATGTATGCCCCATTCACACTCTGATTTAACCTCTTATTTGTTAGAAGTTTTCCCTGGAGTGACACATCCTTTTCCTTTAGCTCTAGTAGGTATCCTTGCCATGATGATTGGGATTTAGGTTTTTAAAATGATTTTGGCTGGATGGACCAAAACACCAAGAAAAATTCTGAATTAAAATTTAGACAACTTTCGAAAAATGTAAATAATTAAGAGAAATTCCATATTTTATGGCATGTGGATCAAGGGTTATAGTTGACAAAGACTATTGGCTCTCGCCTCCATATATATATATATATATATATATATATGGAGGCGAGAGCCAATAGTCTTTGTCAACTATAACCCTTGATCCACATTCACATCTTCTCCTAGGACCAATTTGACCCTATTTTTGTAGAGCTCTATAAACTTGTAACCTTTCCTCCTGGAAACCACCTTGCAAGAATCCAAAAGCCTTTATTAATTTGAGAATTTGGGCAGACCTACCCTACGACAAGGTGTTTTGTAATCCTTCCACCCACAGACCCTCTACATCTAGAATTCTAATACAACCACCTCGGAGACTCTTGATCTTACCATTACCATGACCCACCTCTACACTAAGATCCATTTATAGAGTTGACATATATTTTCGCTCCTTTGCAACCATGTTAGGGCTACCTACCCAAAAAACTAATGATCCCTTGTCCATAAACTAAAAATACTCTTCCTAACATTGTTCAGAGAACTTGTCTTCTACCACTCCAAATTTTGTTCCTGCAACAACCTCCGAATCATCGGAAAGCCTTTCACAACCACCAATAGAGTTTGATCTAGTCCTCGAAAAAAAGAAACTACATAATACCTAGTGAACACCACCTACCTAAGACCTTCAACGATAGGATTACAAAATCCTCTTTTCATACCTTATTTTCCCAACAATCCACTGTGAAAACTATAGTACCTTCATGTGGGTCTTATGTATAATCCACTTGTTTTTCTTCCCACTCATATGACACCACAAACTTGAAATATTGACCACATTGATCCTCTTCATATATGGATCAAAGCATGTGATTTTTGTTTTGTTAAAATATGATGTTATGTTATGATGTTTAAAAGTGTTAATCCACAAAGATGTGATGATTCAATAAGCTAATAACTATAGGGAGTGCTATTGAGAATGATCTGTCCATAAATCTTCTTTTGCCTCCCTTGGTGAGAAGAACTTGCAGCCACTCGGTGCTATATTGATCAACTATGAAGTGATGATGGTTGTGTAGAACAATGAGAATTGAGTATAACTAATATCAAAACGAGCCTCCAAATAGCCCATAATTATTTTCTACATCCATGTTAGGAGTGGTAGAAAGGTGTAAATCTTCAACACTGTACTCTAAATAATTTGTAGCAGAAGATTTGAAAATTTCCTTCAAGAATTTCATATCCTTCCAGCCTTGTTGTCCATCTGAAATTCTATATCCCAAAACATACTTTAAAAATCAGGAAAATCCCTACCATCTTGAGGAGTTGAAGGGGTTGGCTATGAATGGTGATGACACTCTTATTTGTGGGGCCATCGATTAAAAAGACATAAGAGATGTTTTGCAGGGCCAATTCCCTTTGGCCATGATGATGTTGATCCCTCAACTGTCAATAGTGGAGACAATATTCAAATCGTTCATAATACACATGCTCTTCCATGCAATAATTACACGAGGAGGAGAAGATGACCCATATTCTCACCATAAAATATCACAAGATACCACATGATTGAATATCTTTACAAGATGGAATCGTTGCACAATCATATGAATAACTCTCATTATTATGTAATAGTTATGTCAAATACCTTGAGAACTAGTAAGAAGGGTGAGAACCCTTGCAAGAAGGATCATTGCATGATTATATCATGTACACCCCAGTCCCAAGTCTATATTCACCATATAGGTAATGTCTATGCGATAAACACATGAATAATCATAAAAAAACATGAAGAAGTGTCGGAGAAAATTAATTCCACACTTATACCAACATCAACCAACTGTAACATGGCTCACAACACTTAAGTGATCTCGATACCCCCTGACAATTATTCCTCGTGCCGTACTTCCACAACTATTAAAAAAGAGCTTAGGTTTTTTCCCAAAGGTGATTGTAGTCTAAAACTAGGCGAGAGGCATTATTCCATGTTTGTTAGATTTACCTACTTACCTATTTTAATACACCATCACCTCATATTACACCATTAATAGAACTGCAAAAAACAAAGAAACTGTAGGAGGCAAGGTTTGTTGGGATTTTAATTGTTGCGACATTATAAATCCCCATGGGGAAAAATGATGTTTGATTGAGTAGTGGAAAACTCCACGAGAGTAAAAATACTTTATAACTTGAAAACCCTTATTGAGACTTTTCGTTGTACAAACAAAGGAAAAGTCCGCCGACCAAGAGGATATAAATACACCTAAAAACTTCGTTAGCCCTTAATTTTGAACGTTGAGATAGGTCAATGTAGACTTTTGTTACATGTCAAGCCACATGGTTGATCTATGTTGTTGTTGCCCTCTGTTGGATTCAAGGCAAAATACATCAAAATTAGGGGGAAACACCAGATCAATTATTGAAGAGAAGAGACCACCGCTTCAACAAAACTACCTTGTAGGATTATGAGCCGAGCTGAGGGAGTTAGGGTAGGTGCTATGGAGGTTACCAGAGGTTTTCCCACATCCCCATTGTTAGTATAACATCTATTGAATAAAAATCTCACTTATATAAAAAAAATCATATTCCTTACTAAATACTTAACCCTTTTATGACAATTGTTAGTATAACATGATCACCATCTATTGAATACCATTAAACATGTTTTATGTCAACTACAAAAACGAGCCACTACGTGACACTTGTTAATTTTTGAACAATATTTTTTTGGTAATCCAGAAATATTAGCGAATACTCATAGATCCAAAGCATCAAACAAGGAAGCTCTAACACATATGGAACAACTTCTACGGGAGCCTTGAGGGTACTAACAAAATATTAATTAAACAAAACATAAATTTACTTATCCCTAACATCATATCTATTTGTGTCAAAAACACCTTAAAAACAGTTCTAGATGTTGGTTTGGAGGATCCAGTCGGTCAGTCATATCATCTGATATGCACTCTCTGTTTAGTGTTGGGAGCACTTTATCAAGGCATATTACTTTCCTCCCACGCCTGCTCCCACGGTCTGTACAATTTCCTTAAAAAAAATCAAGCTTTACAGGGTTTAGCTGATAGTTGGATTCTTATTCACACAATCCTGGTGCTGTCGAAACAGGTGTCATTTGTCAATGGCGTCTGTTCTGAAATCAGATGAAGAAAATGGAACCAGAGTCAAAAGAGTTGGCACCCACAATGGAACATTTCACTGCGACGAAGCTTTGGCCTGCTACATGATACGCCTCACTGATAAATATGCTGGGTCAGAGATTGTACGCACCAGAGATCAGCAGGTTTGTGTTTTCAGTTTAAGAAAAGTAAATGCATTTTAAAAGCCATTTTTTTTTCCTTGATTGAATGTTATACACTTCATGGGTCTTCATCATAGACCGCTTGGTCTAATGAACGTTACTAAAATCAATCATTCATTCAGTGAACACTCTCCTGGGTCTTCATCGTGGTCATGCTCTGTGTCAATCACGTTTTGTCTTTTTTATACCTGGAAAGTAACCAACATGGAAGCTTTTCTAGTGGGTCTTGAACATGGCTTTGCCTAATTGCTATACCAAGTCTGACATATTATGTAGCAGTGTCATGAGTAGACTTGTCCCTTAGATTTTGGTGACATCCAGGATGTTTCTGTTTCGGGATTTGGACGGAACATCCCCATTTTGATTTTTTAAAAAAAAATTATTTACATCAAAACCATTGAACCCTAATCCTGAAAGTACCCTAAAAATATTAAATCAAAGTAAAACCCCTAAATTTTATTGAATAAAATTAAAATAATTAAATATTAATTTTATTGACCATCTCTTCAGCTGTGTCCTGGCCCCAAGACGTAGGTAACTATGGTATTTAGTAATTTTTTAAAATAATTTTTTTTGCCTCAGTGGGAAAACCTTTGGTTTAGATGCCATGCCAAGAGGGATATTTATTTAATCAACTTCACGCAGGGTTCCATCTGGCCTCTACATCCGATGTGCGCCAGCCTCATGAATTAGATACCCTATTTTAGACTTATCATTTTGAGGTTTTAACCTGGGGCTTTTCTATAAAAGCATCATTAATTTTGGGACTTGGTCTTGTTTCATTGACATCTGCTTAGTGATGTTAAACTCTTAAGGTTTCTCTCTGTTTTCTGAGAGATTGCCATCTTTTTAGCTCTCTTATGTAAAACTTCCTTAACTTAATGTCACTGGGAAGTAAATAATATCACAAAGGAAAACTGCTGCTCTCTATAGGGTTGGGGCCATTTTCAGTGGTTGATCATTCAGGCATGTTTAAATATAATGGCTATAGCAGAGTAGATAAAACTAAGTAGAAATGATTTCTGAAAAGTTTCTGATTAGCTACTTTAAGACAATAAGAAAAAATACTCTAGTGATTGATCTATCCTTATTGAAGTTATGTTTAATAGTATTTGAAAACAGAATGGCCTGAATTTGTAGAATGCTGTGCAAAATATGAAGTTTCTGATGCCCAGCACACCTTAATTTATGTAACCATGAAGAGTGACCATTGTGCCTCTTCCAGAATACCAATACATTGGGCTTAAAGCAACAGGCAGACGTGTCAAACTTATGGGAACTTGGGCATCTGTTGCTTCATTTGTAGCAGAACTCAGCATGGTTCTTAAATTATTGCGTAAGAATCTCAATTTTTTTTGGATGGCTGTCCGAAGTTTCCTGTCCTGAAACGTTTTGAAACCGCTAGAGAGGGGTAAAAAATTTCCTGTAACATTTCTGTAAACTTTGGAATAGTTTCTAGTAGTTTCAGTCCTTAAAAAGGACTTTCTGGAAGTTTCATGCTGTGGTACTCAACTTTCCAGCACATTCAATAAGTTTTTAATGCCCTTTCCTGTGAGTTTCTGAAAGTTTCAAATACTGTTTCCAAGAGTTTCCAGAAGTTTCATGGTATTTGATGCTATTTCTTTCCGATTCCCTTTTCTCATCATTTCCTGAAGGAATATGCCCCAAAGTTTTCGCTGTTTCATGACCCAGGCATGCCTGCATCCGATGCTCATGTTTTCAAGTACATTTTTTCAATTTTTGGTGCGATGTAGCTTAATTTAAATCGTAATTCTAGAAGTGCTACTGCTAACTCGGTGCACATCAATGCAGAAATTGTCTTAGGCTTTTAGCTGGTGTAGATAAAAACCCTAAATAAGAATAAAGGCTACGTGAAGACTGGAAAGTTGAGATAAATCTGTAACAGTTTCAGACTATAGAAACTTTAAATTTTGCATGCCTTCATATTGAATCACAACAAATTTTCAAGTGATTGGGAAGGGATGGACCTTTATCATATGCCCTATTTGAAAGCTGATGTTCTAAATTTTATTTCAGATGTATATTTAATGGGCTATTTAAAATGAGTCCTTGACATTTTTAAGTGGTGCTGTCTAGGAACGCATCCATTATTTTGGAAATGCCATAATAATCATTGCAAAAATAACACAAGAAACAGAAAATTAGAACTCTGGACATTTCATAAAAGCTAAAGAAGAGCAGTTGTCGTGTCTTCCGTATCCAAGACACTGTATAATCAAAACTTCATGCAGACTAAAATGAGTGTCTTTGTGGGCTTATGCATCAAGAAACTTCATATTAAGAATTAATCATTCCTTTTTTGATCAAAATGAGAACTCAGAAAGGATGTCAAGGACCTTCAAAAGCAGAGGGGAAGAGAGACATTGGAGGAACCTGGTCAGGATGACAGCTGGCACCTGTTTCAGGAGGTTTGCCAAATTAAAGAGGAGGTTGTTAAAGTCGATCTCAAATTTGATAAAATTGACGAGGTGAGACATATCAGGGAGAATCTGAATCTGATGGTATCTTTTAGTAAGGAAACCATAAAGAATTGTGCTTCGAGAACCGAGCTTTTGCAGGAGAAGGTTAGGAAGAAGAAGGACAATGCCAACGTGGAGGGCCCAAGTAAGGGAACAAGAGGCCAAAATAGAGAGAAGGCTGGCAAGGAGAAGATTCAAGAGGAAAGTTCCATGGAGAAGCAACTTGAAGAATTTAATAATGAGTGGGAGGTCGTGGCTGGTATCAACAATTTTGCTTCTCATCAGTAATATGTTTTATTTCATTGTCTTTGTTAGTTCTGTCTTATGCTAGTCTGTTCACTCTTTGTTGACTTTTGGTTGATTGTTGAGGCAGTGGGTCTATTTACACCCTTTTTAGATTTAGGAATCTAGGTTAGTGAATTAAATACAGGGGCCTATTTTGATTAATTAACTTCAAACATTAATCATGCAATATCAGAACAGCACATTCAATGCTTACGCGATATGCTACAAACTTGAAAACACAAGGGAATGAGTGCACTTATCTGATTATAGATGATTCTGAATGTGCAAACAGTTGGAATTAGAGGATATGAACCTGAGAATGCTTCATTCCTGGAACTTTGACTGGAAACTGACCTGGGGCAGGACTGTAGAACTCTGCGAGGACCATCTGTACAGTTTTGACCCTACTGTACAGTTTTGGACCTGCTTCGAATTTGGTCCTGCAACTTTCTGGGAGTGTCGCCTGCCTGGAAATGTCTGTTGCTATCAAACCCTAATTGTCAGTCATGTTGTGAAGCCTTTTGAACATTCCGAATAAGATCTCAAACCCTAACGATGGTTGGGAGACCTTGCAAAACAAACATTAGTTGGGTTGTGGGCACCTCCGTGCACCGTCGATGTCGGCACTACTCCAAATAGGCCTCAAACCACACGTTCTCCACTAGCATGTGATATCTGAATGAATGCAACTATGGTTTGACAACTTGAACTTCTTTGACAATGCTTGAGTTGAGTTTGACTCTTGCTAAAAAACTTGGAGAAGGGATGTTTGAGTGCTTGCAAATGAGATGACCTGACTTCTTCACCTGGTATGATGCTTCAAACTTGTAGTGATTGCTGCCCTAATGAATGTGCACAAGCTTTTGCGAGATTTAGGGAGCCTTGGGTGCCTTTTGCAAGTGTAGGAAATGAGTGTATCAATGTAGTGCCATATGATAACTAGGCGTCTAAATGAGAGAGTTTATACTTGCTTATATAGGGTTCCGAAGGTAAATTATTGAAGAAAGGCTGACCTAGAGGGAGTAAAGGACCCAATGAAGAATATGAAATTGAAAGCAAAGTTGGAGGATATGTCGGTTCAAAACCGTACAAAGAGGTTAGGACCAGATGACAACTCTTGACCAAACTGTACGGTTTTACCCAAGGATGAGAAACATGAAAATTGGAGTTTGCATCTTGTCAACTACAATTTTTATATGGATTTTATGCATTTGACTCCCAGGATCTGTCGACATATCAATGTGTATGACTAAGCAAGCTAGACAAGAGACCTTGAGATGTACTAAGCAAGGATAGAAAGAGCGTGTTCATCTTAGCAAGAGTGCATTGTCAAAACTAGTAGTGTAAGGGTGTTTGGTTGTGAGCCTCACAATGTTTCTAGTTTTTGTCTGGGATCTAGTTTCTTATGTTCATATGTGGTGCTTCTTTGTGTAAGGGTAAGGGACCATTTCAAAACCCTTCTTTTACCAAATATAAATAAAGGAATTAATCATTTGTTGAAGCTCACAATGTTTTGCAAGGCTTAGCTTGAGGCTAGTTACTTGGCCAATCAAGGATTAGTCAACCTTGAAATTGGGTTTGTTTTCTTCATGTTTAGATTAAGATTATTAAAGTTGCTTTCCAATAAGGTTGGGGGAATGTTAATAACTTCTTGTTTGCATGCTTATCATGGGAGGCTTGTCATTCAACATTGAATATTAGGGTTTGGTTCCAACTTCCAGATTAGCCATGCTATATATGCTATAATGTGGAACCCAAACGGGGGTTTGAAGCATGTTTTACTTTCATGTTGTCTTCTTTCAATTCGTTGGATGGTTGTCATGTGACTATATCATGGCTTTTGAAGCTATGGAATCCTGGACATGTCATGGCACATTTGTAAGAACTTTATACAGTTTTAGTTAATGGCTTTGTCTCCTATCATTGCTTGCATGCACATGCTTTATTATAAAATAGATTTGAACAATGTTTTCATAGTGCTCTTGATACCATTATTTGAACCCTTGAAAAACGTGACTGTACCATATGCAATCCTTTTAAATCATTTTGAATTACTGGATTGCATGTAATCTTGATATTATATTGGAATTAATATAAATTAAGATCTCCCAAGATTGATGTCTAAACTTCATGGTTGTTCTATAGAAATTGGAAAATACCCTGTTTTATTTATGAATAGATACACAGTTTTGATACTGAATGGTGATGGGTGTGTATGAAATGGAATGGAATTGTCAATACAATCCCAGGAAAATCTGTACGTCGCATTAGAAATTCAAGTACTTCTCTCAACCTAAAAACATAGCAGATAAGTAGTTCCATAGGTCCATACCGTTACATCCATGAATAATACACACACACACACACATTAATTGGTCTATAACATTAATGGATGGTTATCTTATGGAATGTTCTTCGATGCTTGACATTCCCAAGTGTTAGGATTTTTTTTTGTATGGCATTCAAATCATTGTCTTATTGCTAGTGAGCATCCATTCTTGCATTGACTTCATATGTTTATCCTTGCATTTCAAATTTAATTTTTCCCATGGAGCTAAAAGCTCAAGAAACTTTGTAAAAAAGGTCTAGAGCAGGTTGAACCTCTTCTGAAACTTATGGGTAATAAATTCCTTGTAACTCATTATATTTTGGCAGGTACTAGACAGATTGGATGCTGTGCTGGATGTTGGCGGGGTGTACGATCCAAGCAGAGACCGATATGACCATCACCAAAGGGGATTCGATCAAGTTTTTGGATATGAATTTGCAACCAAGCTTAGCAGTGCTGGACTTGTTTACAAGGTCTGAACAGTGTCATAACTTTTGCTCTATTTTGGATTTTTAATTCTTTGGAGCTCAAATGTAGACTTACCCATTTATATGTGTTCCCAAAATTTTATTTGTGCTAAGTGGTGTATTCTACACCCCCCATCATCAACTTGGAATTTTGGTGTGGATGGGTGAATGCATGGGGAACATTGTCGACTGATGCTTTTACAGCCGTATAACTCTCTATAATAACAAGCACAAATCCATCTTGACAAGAATCTGATATGTACCGAGAGGTATCCAGAAGACTTGAGGTGCCAATTCCACCGTAGAATAAGTATAAGAACATATGGAATGGTATCGCGAGTTTTTGGAACACTTCTTGGTGCATATCAGAACCATGTTAAGATGGATTTTGTAATACCCTTTCTAGTGTTACTTAAAAACACACAAAACACAATCTAAATAATTTTCTTTTAAAACCAACTGGACCCTAATAACAAGCTGCAGTGTTCTCTAAAAAACATGCTCTTCTTATATATAAATAAACATATACTCCTGATACTAATATACAACTGCAAAAATAGAGGTCACATCCATAATTAATCCTTCCAATTTAATATGGAATCGATACACAAGATTAGATCTCAGAACCATGTGTACCAACATGAACCAGGTTATGATCTTTGGTTCTTTTATGGCGCTTCATGACGTTGCTAAACAAATCAGAAGGCCTATAAACCTAGGCAATGACTGTTTGCTTGTCCAAATCTGATCCGGCGGGAAAAAGTTACCGTAGTGCCCATTTAAAGTTAAAAACCTTATTTATTTTTGAAATAAAAAAAACATTGACTTTAATTTCATGCTATTCATTTGAAATTTGGGATTAAATCTCTTTAAATAAATCTCAAATTTAGATCTCATTTGGGTTTAATTTATCCTTAGATTTTAGTTTTACTTTAATAGAATCACGAGTTTTAGGGAAAAAATCAGATTTAAATTCTCGACTAAAAAATATAACTCCTATCTAGATGTACACGTCGTTCATTCGATACCCTTTGTGGGCTGAGATTGTGACACGTTTCAGAATCTCACATGAATGGCTCTTGCTTACAATGGGATTACAACTTTCTTAAGGTCTCAATGCCACAACAAGTCAACACTTGTCAACCTCTCTCCGTCTTTGTGATATGAGCGAGAGGGCCGCATGTCCTCCACGTGGCGCAACCACGTGGACTTGCATCCGAAGCCCTTGTTCTGATCATTCAGCTCCCAATTTGCTTTTAGCAGTGAGATTGTGCCACGTGACACAATATTTGTCACTCACATCATGCAAGCTATGTTGCTACAATACGGGGACGGGTTTGGGTACTGGTTCAATATGCGGATACATCGATTTTAGAAAATTCTTGGGTACAATATGTCTTGGATACGTCTGCACACACACACATTACATATACTCATTTTACTCATTTTTTAGTCCATAAGAAATACAAAACTTGAAAAATATAGTACGATCAATGTTCAAAACATTTAATATAGTTAATATTATACATTTTCTATGATATACGAAGATTGTATTCATTTGTGTTTCATTCATTTCCTTTGAGATTAATTTTTGTGTTGCAATGGTGGCCATAAAAGATGTATATAGGGAGCTCCTAAAGGACCTATTTAATGAGATTGACTCTAACCTGCCAATGATAACTAAAGAGGTCAGTCCATTGGTTGGTTCTTGCATTCATATTATCCAAAAATTACCTTCTAATCCTCCTTAAGGATACGGGAAGGAGTCAATGTTGTGCCTTGATAGTTTCTCGGAAAGGATGCTCTTTGAAACTTTAAGCTATGCAATTTGCGGTTTAAAATTTTTCTATTAGTATTGAAGATCACCTGAGATTTGATCTCATAAATAACTTGTACAGAGGCTCAGATATATGTCCAAATTTCTATGAATAACTTCTTTCCTTGGCCAATTGCGATGATCCCAAATAATGAGCTCACATATTCTTGATATCCTTTGAATATTTTCTCTTCAATAAACTAGATGGATTTTAAACGATCTCCAGGTTTCCTTGTGGTTGTCATGCCCTCCTAGTCTAGTCCTCAATAAAACTGAAGTTTGTTTGAGTCAAAATCAAATTAAAAAAAGCTTTTTTAGAGCCTCCCCACTGCCCAAACCTGCGGGTATGTCCTGGATACGCCAAAATGTATCTGGGACGTACCTGATACATACCTGGACGTACCCGATACATACCTGGACGTACCCAAGATGTATCTGTACTGGGTACATATCCAGGGGGTATGTGAGGGTGGGGGGTGAACCCTAGTAACATAACATGCAAGAGACTCGCTATTTGCAACATAACTTTTGACTGCATTGTGCAGCGAGATTGTGTCGCATGGCATGATCCCGCTCACCTGCATCACGCAAGGATTCACAACTTGCAACTCGCCTATTTACTGTTTCATGCTACGAGATTGTCCCATGTGGATGATCTCGTTGCACTGGGATCCTGGGTCACTAAGGCTTCACTCCATGTTCTTCTTGTGACTGTGTGACAAGGAGTTGCCATTTGACACTCGAACAGTAACTCGACTACATGTCTTGAGGGCTCCACAAGTGTAAGCTTTGCTTGACAAAACAGCCCACTTGGACACTATATAATACACCTGGTTTCAACATAAAGGCTCATATAGTCTCCCCCATGTTCAATGTGGGATAATGCCCTAAGTCTTTACATGACATCTTGCCCAAACAAGGTTCAAAGCCGGATAACTCGTGATAGAATGGTGTCAAGCAAGAGCTCAGAGCCATGATTCAGAGATTTGAAGGCTGATTGCTAGGCCTAGACAAAACTAAATCAAGTTTCTTCAAGGCACTGCCTTGCATCTCAGTTGGGGATTGTGGCTGACAAGCCAAACTCTGGTTCAACAACTGGGTTGATGCACTGGCTGATACACTGACTGCATGAATAACAAATCAGGGACTTGAACCATGGAAAGCTATTTCAGACCTCGTTATTCGAAGCACTCCAAAAAGGGCCAAACATAGATTTGTGCAACGGATATATAAGCACTGACAAAATATGGTTCTCGTAATATTTGAACTGCTGCATACTTAGTGGCGCAATACTTAGTGAACTTGGAGATTTTATTCTAATAAAGACCTGTAGCAAACACACACACAGACACACACACTTAGCGGGGCATTACTTAGTGAAATTGGACTCTCTCTCTCTTTCTCTCTCTAAGACCCAGAAAACTCAGAGATACCTGCCGTTGATTGCTTTAGCAATACACACATGTTTATTTACTTCACAACCACATTCAGAGTTCTCATGAAACACGGAATACTTAAGACAGATGCTCACGCTGCTACAATGTACAAACACGTCACACGGGTATGCTTGTATTTGTCTCTCTCTCTCTCTCTCTCTAAGACCCAGAAAACTCAGAGATACCTGCCGTTGATTGCTTTAGCAATACACACACATGTTTATTTACTTCACAACCACATTCAGACTTCTCATGAAACACGGAATACTTCAGAAGTTCAGACAGATGCTCATGCTGCTACAATGTATAAACACGTTACACGGGTATGCTTGTATTCGTAGATAGTTTTTGCTTCAGAGTTCTCATGAAACATGGAATACTTCAGACAGATGCTCACGCTGCTACAATGTATAAACATGTTACACAGGTATCCTTGTATTCGTAGATAGTTTTTGCTTCAGGGGCATATTTCCAACATTCATGGATTTGGTGTATAAACGTACCTTGTATATCTGTATATATAATTTGCCTTCAACAACTATGTTATAGACCAGAGATTTATTCCAGGAAAATGCCACAGAAATCAATGAATGCATTTATAAGGAGGCTGGGCATAAGTACAAAGCAATCCCTAATCCAAGAAATTTCCTCAATATCCTTGGACCTTAACAATGACAGCTGGATTCTTGATAATATGAATTCATGCAGATTTAGCTATGCCTTGCATCAAGCATGCAGCTGTGTTAAATCATTAGCACAAGACAGCACAGCAGAGATTTATGAATTCTATTAACAATCTGAATCCAAACTCTTTGTTTAACAGGGAAGGGATGGACACTCTCTTCCAAAGGTGTGAAAGCAATTGCATCAAATTATCAATCACTAGTTATAGGCTTATAGCCATATATATATATATATATATATAGCTCAAATTTTCATGATCCTTTCTACCTCTTTGTCAACTATGTCTTAACAGATTCATCAGTTCTTTCATCTTCAATCATCAACCACATAATATTAAATGACCAAGAGCAAAGTGAGAGATATGTGCACCATAAAATAGACGGTTGAATCGCTCAAATGGTTTTAAGTCTATACCAACTTGGTGAAGAGTGGTGTTCTATAACCCCCTGGTCACCCTCATAGTGGGTGTACATGTCCCTGGGGATGAAGAGGGAATCTTTCACTGATATCTGTGGTGCTCATAGCTGTCCCATTCAGAAATCTCATCCACTTTGCAAATCTGATTCACATGCATCTGACCCCACAGTGGGTGTACACGTCCCTGGGGTTGAAGAGGAAATCTTTCACTGATATCTGTGGTGCTCATAACTGTCCCTTTCTGAACTCTCATCCACTTTGCAAATCCGATTCACAAACATCTGACCTCATTCCCCTATTCCTAATTAAGGCTTAAGGGTAAAGGCTCATGAAACAGGAGAAAACACTTTCTCAAGGCAAACAATTTGAGAAGCATTGTCAAATGGAAATCAAAACCAAGAAACTTTGAAACAGATCAGAGAAACTTTCACAAATGGAATGCAAAGCTTTGAAGCTTTCACGAATGGAATACAAGTCAATAACAGCCACCCACCTCATGGCTACCCTCAAAGATCTCTCTCATTGTTGGATTCATAAACGTTGGGTTACTCCAAGAATAATGTTGTCTCTCTCTCATGAGCAAAAGTTGGAATTAGGGAAGTGTTTCTTGCTTCTCCATTGCTCATATGGGTAGAGATGTAAATCACTCCTCAAACTTACAAAACATCATCCTTGCTACCAGAAGGAGATACCAGAAAACAGGGCATATGCAAATCAATTTATGAAAGATCCCCAACAGATCTTTTTGCCCAAAATGAATTTTTCTCCCATCACAAATATAAACAAATACTTTTCGATAGCTATGACAATAAAGCTAGGGCAAATCTGATTTAAATAGAGGAAATGTGACTAGGGATTGGATGAGAAACCAATGCAAATCACTCTCAAAAAATTATATTCTTTTCACAAATTGATTGCCATATTTTTTGAAGCCCAAATATATTAAAATCGGAATTTTTAGAAGCCATGAATGATCAGAAATCAGATCTGAAATCTAATTATAAAATTGCTTAAAAACCACTGTGAGAACCCTCTAAAAATTATAAAATTGTTTTGCTTCACTTCACAAAAATCTGTAGATGATTTGACAATAGAAATCAGATTTACATACCTCAAAGAACATGCCAAATCAGTCCCAAACTGAGTCGATCCAATAGAAGAATTGTTGCAATTTATTTTCCAAAATACCCTCAATACACTGCTGGAAATGCCTGAAAATAATTTTGAAAATCTGATTACAATCAATGGGAATTTCTGAGTGAAATACCCTCTCAAACTCTTAGGGTTTTCGTCCACAAGAGGTAGAATTCATAAGGGGTTTCGTCCTTAGAATTTTTAATGCAAAAGCTGAAGCTCTACGCAAGAGAAAATATCATATAAAAATCTGCGTTATGGAAGAGGCAAGTCGACTTCCCTTTTAAAGGAAAATGGCCAACAACCAACCTCCAAACCAGCCAATGAGCTCACATGATTTTCCCTATGCAAACATTTAATATTTTCCCATATTAAATGTTTTTCCCAACAACATTTCCCTCCTAGTGCAAGTCGCATTTTTCTAGGGGAAATACATAAATTAATTATGATTTTATCTTTCCTAGGCTTCATTACTCCCCTTTGGCCCAAGTCACCATTATCCTTTCTAGGAGGAATAAAATATAATAAATCCCTTTACAATGACTTTTGCCCCTTAAGGCAAATCGTATTTTCCATAGGGATTACAATTTATTTTTATTAAGCTAAATAAATTAATATAAGCTTTTTAATAATTTTATTTTATAGCACTTTATAATAATTTATTATAACTTAAGTCACCCTTATATTTTTCCTTTGGCCGTTGGGTTGACAAAATGGGCCAAAGGTCTTCGATTGGAAAAGGGGACATTACAATTTACACTAGTAATCTGGCTTCCTATGGGTCAAACTCCAGCTCTGGACCTTATGGGGGTGGCACCAGGCACTCAATCACACTGAAAACATCACATAAATAAACCAGGGATGCCAGGACCAGCCATGGCATCCAAAATAATCACATAGAACCAAACAAAATAGAGCACATCAATTTCACTTCAACAGAAAAGAATGCTTTGATGCACAGATGACCAAATATACCGGGCTTCAAAAATATGCACTGGCAACAGCCAACCCCAAAACAAGCATGCTTCCAGTTTCCTAAATGGTAAAGCAGCACTAATTTAATCAGTTTAAGGAATATACCACTTCAGAATGGTATCAAATTGCATTCATTCCTTGCCGAGAATGCATGCATGGACTGTACAATCGTCAGATTTATCTAGAATGATGTAGCTTGCCATTTCCTAAATTCAGTGAATTATATGTATACCTGTAATCCAATTCTCACTCCTTTCACGCCCCATTCCCAAACAAGCATAGGGGAAAAACAAAAAACAGCAAAGAGAAAGAAGATAAAAGAAGGTTCCCAGTAATAAAAATAAAAATTAAAACAATCCAGAGGGCTGCAACAATTCCCAAACAAGCAAAGGGAGAAAACACAAAACGAGAAGGAGAAAGAACCTAAAAGAAGATTCCCAGCAAATACAAAACATCAAATACGACAATCCAGAGGGCTGCAACAATTCCTACCTGAAATCAGAACTTCAAAGAAAGCTTGCAATTAAATAACATGGTTTGGAAGGAAAAAGGTAAGGGTTAAGGACTTCACTCTGATTTCACCATCTCAGATCTCCATTCCTCCCGCTGACCTGATGTCCACCCAAAATCAAATGAAATACGGGCCGAGTATTTCAGTCCCCTAATCCCCTCTTTTAGCTTGGCTATATTTTTTGGGGTTCTGTTTGCTGATTCTCGTTTATGGAGGAATGGCATCCCTTGTTCTATCTGCAGATTTCTCATTTATTGAGGAATGGACTTATACTTTTTTATCTGCTGTGTTGGCTAATTCTCTTAATATGTTTGTCATTTTATCTACACCAAGTTCTTCATAAAGGAGTCTATCAATTCCTTTTTCATCATGATTTTAAATCAAGCTTCCTGATCTCTTATTCACGATTGATTTCACAACTCAGATTTTGTCCTTTTTACTTTTCAAATTATATATTGTTTGTATATGGTACGCCTCTCAATAAAAGCCATGGTCTACTTTTTCATCAAATGATATTTACCTTTGAATGAGTCTCTTCCTTTCTTGTTATTAACACCTGATTTGCAAAACCCTTATTTTGTCCCTTGTTTTATACCTTTGTTTTGATTATTTTACACCTAAGAGATATAAATGTAACCAAAACAGGTATATAATTCAGACCATAGAATTAGGTCATTCAAGTACAATAATCTGAATTGTTAAAGCAAGTAGATGTTGCGATTACTCGATCTAGAAATGACAAAGCAGTAGAAAGATGAGTCATTTAGCTGATTTTGGTTGTATGTCAGTCACAAAAGGTGTTGGAAATGATATGGAAATATTTCAAATGGTGCTCAGATGGAGAACAGGGACTGATAGGCTGTGTGGACTCTATCGACAGAATTAGGTTCTTGTGGTAGACTAACATTGTTGAACTTTACCGATAGTGTTTGAGAGATGTGTGGGGGTCTGCAATTTTTGGGAGACCTTTGTCTCTGCCTGTAGCCTGCTTTTGGATATGTGTGAGCTATTTGATTCTGTGCAATGGTACCCATTTTTGTTTTCTTCGTCCAAACCCTCATTGTGCTTGTAAAACCACAAGGGATCCTTAAAAAGGGGTTAGTGTTTTGGGTTGGGCAACCTCACCATACCCTTGATGTTATGATGAGCATTGCCTACATATCAATACTCCAAAGGGGGATCAAGCCACATGTAGTCCTCCCTTCTAGGTGAGTCTGTGTAAAATCATGCACTCAAGCATTTGACCTTTATTCAGACTTTGACCTTGGCATCATGCAACTTTGACCTCTTTGATGTCAGATTTGTCTCTATGGACTGCTTTAGGGCTGCACTGCAGGTGATTTCAGATATTCTACAGCTTTGACAATGATCCTTAATGTAGTGAGAGTACTCCAAGAGAGCATGAGGTGTCTAAGAGGTGAAGAAGGTGAGTAATGACCTCATGAATAATTTGTATATATAGGCGACTCTTTGTTAGTTTCCCGCCATAGCTGACCCATGAAACGTGTCTAGGATAACTTTAATGGAGATTGCCAATTTGAAAACTAGCCATTAAAGGCTCCTGAACCTTAAAGGTAGAAAGCCACTCCTTTGGTAACAGGTATTTTTTGGGCTTATTAGTAGTGTCTTGGGAGTGGAGAAAGTGGATCTGGAGTATGGAGAATGTGCCTAGGATTCTGAGGTGTTCTTGTATAGACTAAGCTTATCTTGAATAGATTTTATTGGCAGATAGAGGTGTCTAATACAACCAAATGGGCAGACTGATGGGGAAAGTGTGCTCAAGAGCCAAATATATGTGAATTGTCCAAGTGTGTCAAAGTATGTCAAATTATGCTGAAGATGATGTTGCCGAAGTGCCAAAGACTGAATTTAGGTGTCTACAACTTTGTGACAAATTCCTAATAATCCTTCAACTTTAGGAACAAATCTAAAAGTAAGTCTAAAGCCCTTCACCTTTTACATTAGGATTCTGACCCTCATTCATATCTCTGAGACACTATCAGTTGTGTGTCAACCAAATTGATTGGGTTGCCACTGTCTCTGATGCTGGAGCCGCTCCACTGCTGGGTTGACTCATTCACCCCATGGAAATTTATCTCTCTTTACCAACTATTCTCATTATTAGTATGAACCCCAGAATCTGCACATAAATCAGATACGTCACGGTGCCTCTGTGTATAACAAGATAAATTTTAATAATTCAAATGCACTAAAAAACTTTCCACTTTATACTATTTGAATATCATGATTAAACTCACTTTGCTAGATGCCCGGTATATCGCAGACAATCGGAATTATCATCAGCATTTAGTCAAAATGCATGAGCCCAATCAAGGAATGAGGACATACTTAAGCAAGTTCATTAATCAAAAGCATAAAAGTGGTCAGGCCAGGCGGAGCACTACAGATTTGTGCTACTTAAAATTTGAGGTTGAATCTTTTTCACTACTGAGAAAGCAACCGCATCTTTAGACTTCGGTTATTGTGTAATTTGTGCATTAACTTGCAGTTTGTGATATGTAATCTACTTTTAAAGTATGGTTCTTGAAGATATAATTTATTTATATATCTATTTTTTTCCAAAAAAGATTGCATAAACTATTTATACATTCAGAAATGAGTAATCCACTGGAAATAACAGTCTTGCTGCCTTCCAACAAGCAGCAGAACAACAAAGTCATCTATCCTGTCACCAAGTCTATAAGTATTATATACCAAACAAAATAATGAATGACTGAGAAAGCAGCAACCTCAGAATAACTAGACACTACCAAATAACTACTAATGGTATCTACCAGAGATAAACTGTAGCATGCATCATCAAGGGCATAACCCCTCCGCTGCTCAAAAAACAAATAAAAAGACAAGCTATGCTTCTCGTCCATTCTAATCTCAATGGTTGGCTTACCACAAGCATCGGGATCTAGCCAACAACCCTCATCATGCACCTGGTCTTACCTGGTCTTCCATGAAAGGATTAATAGAAAGATGAAGCTTCAGATTCTGCAAAGTTTCAGCTGCTTGAGGTCCCATGCTGCATGTATCATAGGTACTCACGAAAAGCTGGTCAACGTAAACCAACAGATCTTCATGATGAGTACCCAATTCCCAAATAGACCTGGATTGGGAGAATTCTGAGCAGGTGCTTAGTGATGATTGGAGAGTTTAGTGGAGAAAACATTGAGTTGATCCTTTTGAATTTCCTCAACCTCTATCAAATCTCTGAGGTTTTCTCAAACTCTGTGGGGAACAAACACCAATCGAGGAGTACGCAGATCAACATCCTTGTAGGAAGTGGGGGCACACAGATGGAGAAGCATGCTCGGGGGTCATCAATGAAAAGATTAGACGGGCCTTAATACCGACAATGTCACCTATTGTTGATTTAAGCTTCTCCCTTATTGTATCCCCCACCTTCAGAATAGAATCAATAATCCAAGCCCCATTGAATTCATTCACAGCCTCGGCGTTATTGAAGACAGTTTCCGGGGCTGGTTTGCTTTGGGTCAGTGATTACAGGAATATCTACAAGAGGAGTATTTGCAATAGTAGAATTTTTGACTTTGTTAGAACAACCCAGCTCCTCCATTTTCTTCAGGAATTTACTACTAGTTGCAGATGGGGACAAGACTCTATTAGCATGCCACTTTTTAAACTGCTTACCAATGTGTTTAGTGGGAAGCAGGGAATCTGACCCCTTCCTAGAGCTTTTACGGGCAATAGTGGAAATGCACTCACAAGGGCTCTACAGCACTGGAATACCAGGCAGTCTGGGAACCAAAATCCAAATTCAACCCCATGTTTGGAAGAAAAAACTTCACAGGAACAACAAAGACAAACCAACCTGTAAATTCTTCCAATGGTTGCAAAGTAGAGACACAGGGCTGTTCAACGGCTCTCCATTGTTACTGCTCAAAACCATGCCCTCACCACAAACATTGACTGTGAGATTCACTTTGTTAGTGCTGAGAAGAGATATGAAATAGTTTCAGGCCAAAAACATAAATTGAAACCAGCAGAGAATCATGGAATTGAAATGAGAGAGAAGGGAGGAGAAATGGGTCTGGGGGTGATGGAATGTGGAGAGCACACACATTTACAGTAAAACCTCCATGAATGCACAATATAAGCTTCTTCAAATATTAATCACCGTTAATAAATTTTTTTATTACTCAAGAAAAATAATCTTGCAATATTAAATCTCCCTTTACTTTATTACAATGCTCCCAAGCTTTTAATAAGCTTTCATGGGACCCATCCAACTACCCAGCCCAACTACACATCCCATACAACCACTTATTTATAACCCATGAATAACATTTATTTATTGAACTATACTAACTAGCATAACAACTAACAAACCACATTGGATCAACCATGTGCTAACAACCTCCCTTGATCCAAAGAGGTATAAAACAGGATGATTCGGAGCACATGACTGTGACGTCTTCAAAAGTCTCTGCCGTGCCTGCAACCTGGCGCATTGTACATCGTGGTACTGATCAACCTATGTCACTTCACTTTGAAGCCCGCTACTCCCATGAGTTGTGGCATGAATGATGAACATCCTGACTGACATGTTCATCCCTTCGATCATCTGTACCATATTGCAAGATAAACACGATCATAGCGTGCTCAACTACATCGATCCACATAAGGTCTCACACAGAAACCCGTCCAATGGTTCTCCTGTATTTTGTATGGCACATCTCCCTGATGCCCAACAACCGCGTATAGTCCTTTGCTCAACACTGACAATGCTAGCAACTCCTATGTCAACTTGTACAATCACCAACGATTGATTGAATGTCACTAATAGTCTCTTCCCCCCAATCAGGTGAGAGGTGATAAGTCCTTGTAGCCTACGTTGCCGCATTCAAATTTGTTACTACAAAAATCAGTCATAAAATATGTGAGTAAATTTGACTGCAAGAAGTATTATGCTTGTATTTTAGAGTAAATGTTCAAAAAAGAAAGAATGAGCTCCAATGAATTCTGATGAATTTCATCAAATGTTAACGAGTTTTTAATGAATTTCAATGAATTTTTATGAATTTCAACGATTTTTTAAGTCATATTTGGCATTCGATGAATTTTGAAAATTTTACATCAAATTCATTGAATGCGGTTACTTAGCTTGCAGCTACAAAACCAATCACAACAACCCTGTCTACTTCTCATCAAAGCTCAATGAAAGAAGACCAAAACTGAACAAAACAACACCAATGTGGAAAAAAACACATACTGCTCCCACCAAAACTGCTATTGAAGCATTTAACCCAAACTCTGAGCGAATAGCTAACTGGAGAAGGGGAATTATCCTTAAGCCTCTGATGTGTCCTCCAACCATGAGTTTAGGCATTAGCCTGTCAGATCCCTAGGGACCTGTAGACCCTGAAGTGCAACTACATCAATGTTGATAGCACAATCTGGATGAAACAATGTCGCATCCATGATTTTAAAGTTCAACAACTTGTGAGACAAAACAGGGTGTCGGTTTCCACTGAAAATGTACCCGTCGTACATTACAATGCCTGTTTTCTCTATTTTTAATGCAAACTCAGATACAAAGATGCTAAAATAAGAAAATGAACATTCCAATGAATTCTGAAATTGTTTTTCATGAAAAGCGAGTGGCTATATGTCAATTATAGCCATCGTATGTAAAAGTTACGACATTGAAGTTTCACTCCTGTTTCAGGCTAGACAACCCGCTCCACCCCCTACCCCCACCAAATGCAAATTTAGCAAATTTGACTAGTTCACGGGGATTAAAATTTCATAACTAGACAACATTTACCCCTTGCTTTTTGTACTCGTTGGAATAGGGGTGGAATCTAGTTTGCAGAAAAGTAGTTTTTGTTGCAAAATTGTGTCAGACAAAACAGTTATGGCAACACTGGTGAGTATGGATACATTTTTTTCCTGGTTTTGACATTTAATTCATTTTCCCCTTTTACAAAAAAAAATTGACACTTGTGTGGTTTGCACCCTCAATTGCTTGACTGGAAATGATTGTATTTAGTAAATGAAGGATAACCAACTTACCTAAACACTTGTGTGAGGCTTCACTTCACTACTTTTTATATAGCCTAGCTTTTTGCTTTAGTGACTCAACAAACAAAAATAGGCAATAATAAAAATGTACGGCAATATAAAATATGCAGCAGTTAATAAATTTATCGAGCAATAGTTTTACGGTTACCCTGTAGCAGTGAATTTTTAGCCTGTAATTTATGAAAGGAAACGGGATCACCCCTCCTTTAGATGAGAAAAGGTAAGAAAAACAACTTTCTAATGCATTTTACCAGCACCTTTCCAGTGCCACGTACAGCGACATTTTTAGCCTTTCCTTTGATTTTAATACTTCTTCCAATGCCCCTGGCTGGTACCACACCTTTGGCCGGTCAAAAACATCTCTAGAATGATTCCAATGCCATGTTTTGATAGAAAACAATAATTTAATGAATTTTTAAGCAATGTGAAGTGCATAGCAAGTGATTAGCTCACTCAGAAATTGTTTTAAGCATCCGGATAAAACAAAAAACACCTTTAGCATCCCTTTTGCAGGTTAAACAAGGAGCAAATAGCCCCTACACAGCTTTCAGCATCACACTTATGGCAGTGCCCAGATTCAACACTATTGTGAAGCTTCCCACGCCTTCCTAGCGCCACTTAGCAAATTTAAATGATTTTTGGAAGATGCAAAGTGCTCTCAACATATTAAATAGCGCCTCCCAGTCTGAGATAAGTAAAAAATATTTTACAGACAAAAATAAAAAATAATGCTCTTTCACTGAAACTACAACCACTTCTTCATTCAAACTTCTTTAATCTTCATCTCCATCATGGTTCCTCCATAGCTTCTTCCTCATGGATCATGAGCAACCAATGGGCTCTGATACCACTGGTGGGACGTGGAGAGCATACACATTTACAACAAAACCTCTATTAATTCATAATATAAGCTTATTCAAAAATTAATCATTGTCAATACAAAACTTTATTACTCAAAAATAATCTTGCAATCTTAAATCTCCCTTTACTTAATTACAATGCTCCCAAGCTTTTCATAAGATTCACAGGAGGTTATGCAACCAACTACCGGGCCCGACTACCCATCCTATACAACCACTTACTTTTAACCCATGAATAACATTTATTTATTAAACTATACTAAGTAGCATAACAACTAACAAATCACATTGGATCAACCATGTCCTAATAGGGTGAAGAGAAAGCTCCCATGCGCGAAAACCAAGTGTGGTAAAAGCTTTAGAAAGAAAGAAATAAAGGAAAAATTTATATTAATGTTCACAATGATAAAAAATAAGTAAATGGGACTCAAGAATACATCCATTACAATAAAAATTGCTAGGGTAAAGGGATCTTAGTGTTATCCAAATCAGCCCCCCAGCTATTTTGGTGTTTTAACAAGTCATGGGCAATGGGTTTAAGTGTCAAACAGGAAGGAAGAAAGACTTAGCCAATTTCATGAGCAAAAAACTCCTTTGGTCGGCAAACTTGGTCTTTGATGGTACACATGGAATAGTTACTACCATAGTTCGCATACTCGTACTTGGCAAATACTTGGCAGACCAAAAAAAATTTGACTCGGCAAAAACTCGGCAATATTCGACCAATACTCGGGAATACTCGGCAACTTAAAAAATACACAAATTTCTGTAAAAAACATAAATTTTAAGCAACACATAGCTACAAAATGTATCAAATGAGCCCATAAAATGTTGGAGAAGTGTTTTCTATTAGATTTGAATACAAATACAATACAAAATTGCATTATCATGTGAATACAACTACCAACTGATAAGTAATATGAATTTATGATGATTGACATTGAAAAATATCATCATAAATTTCATATCTATGCAAGTTACAATATACAATAAGTTACATTTTCCTCTTCCCCAATTTAGAGAAATATTGGGGAGAGGGTCTAGTGCCTCTACTAGTGCCCACACTTGGCTGCGTCTCCTACCTTCAAATGCAATTCTCCAAATTCTCTCTTCGAATTTGTTCCAAAATCTGCTCAACACAAGCGATGCAAACTCAAATGGTTGTGTGAGTGAAAATGATCAAGTGTAGGGCCTTAAAAAGAGCCAAAACTGTGTTTTTTCAGCATTTTTTGACAGTAAATACCGTGTTCCGTGTTTAAACAACGTATGGTGAGTTATATGCTCGAACTCGCTGAGTTGTGGCAAGTACTCGCCGAGTTAATTCGGCGAGTACTCACCACAACTCGGCGAGTCCCCCTGGCGAGTTTTTCTGGCAGTTATTTGTTTAGCCAAACGAGTGGCGAGTACTCGCTGAGTTTTCCAACTATGGTTCCTACGTTCCTTTGATTCCCCGCTTCACTGCCAAGCAGTACAAATTGGACAAGTCGGTAATTCTTGGCATTGATGGAAATTTCTGTTCGTTCCTCGGTTTCTTTGCATCACCGCAGTTCATCGGTTGAGTCGGGTCAAACGGTAACATATGAAACGGTTCTAAGGTTCCCACGGTTCTTCGATCGCCTGCATCGGCTAAGTCGGGCATTCCTCACATACTTGGAATGGTTCTAAGGTTCCCATGGTTCTCCAATTGCCCGCATCGGCTAAGTCAGACATTCCTCACATACTCGAAACGGCTCTAAGGTTCCCATGGTTCTTCGATCACCCACATCGGCTAAGTCGGGGATTCCTCGCATACTTGGAATGGTTCTAAGGTTCCCACGGTTCTCCGATCGACCGCAAATGCTGCAGAAGAGCAAGGACATTACAATCAGATAAGTTGGCCATCAATGGAACTGTGGGAACAGTTCCACTGTTCCATGAGTTCCTCGATTGGCCGCAAGTGCCGATTGCCTTGAAAACAGTGCCTTAGTCGGTGAAGTCGGCTCCGCTTGGCACACTTAGAACCGTTCTTCTGTTCTGTCGCATCTCTGCATCTCTGCCCACAAAAGGAACATCGATTATTTGGCCGATTGAAGGACCGAAGGAACAAGCGATTAAGTCGGGTGCAAAGGGAACAGTGGGAACTGTTCCCTCTTTCTGCTAGCTCTCTGAATCACTGCACTGGTCAACCAATTTCCCTAGAAACGTCCAAAGGAGCTATTTTTAGCTGTTTTCTTTGCCCAAGTTGCTATTTTGAGCATGCAAAGGTTAAAATTGGCAATATCATGAAGCAAGATTCCTTTTTATCATGCAAAGGCTAAGATTAACAGGTTTTCATGCAAGAAAAGCTTTCAAATCAAACACAGACTGTTAAAATTGCAGGAACATGCAAGAGAATGCCAAATTCTATTCATGAGCATGCAACTTCATTCCTAAGTGAGAACTGTTCCCTCGTTCTGCTAGTTCTCCGGATCACTGCACTGGTTGACCAATTACCCTAGAAACGTCCAAAGGAGCTATTTTTAGCTGTTTTCTTTGCCCAAGTTGCTATTTTGAGCACGCAAAGGTTAAAATTGACAATATCATGAAGCAAGATTCCTTTTTATCATGCAAAGGCTAAGATTAACAGGTGTTCATACAAGAAAAGCTTTCAAATCAAACACAGACTACTAAAATTGTAGGAACATGCAAGAGAATGCCAAATTCTATTCATGAGCATGCAACTTCATTCCTAAGCGCGGGCCTTGTCTATTTTTAGCACGAATTACGCTCTCCCATGCATAGATCTTCCTGTTTCAAGCAAGATCAGTTACTTCTAAGCAGAAGGGCAGAATGGACATGCATCATTCATATGCTTTTCTATTTTTACTGATCAAACTTGCATGTCTGCGCTTTTCCCCCTTCTTTTCTTCCGCATTCTCTATAAAACTCCACGGAATTCATTGTAAAAAAGATCTCTGCACTTTCCATTCATTATCCTGGAGTAATTTAGTGTTTTGAGTGGAAGAGCAGGGATCATGAGTGATCTTTTGTATTGGTTTCACCTCTTGGATCAATAAAGGAGCTATTTTTGCCTTCTTGCAACCTGTTTATTGTGCAATCTTGTGTTTTGAAGCTGATTTATCTTGTGACATCGTTTTATCCCTGATTTGTAGTCTAATTTCCATGCCTTTACGCAGTTGTATGTTAATTTGTAGGTCATAGATTATGTTTAACAAAGTGTGTGTAGGATCTAGTTGTGGAGCTTTACCAAATTGCCCTTTTGGAGCCATTTGTTTCTCTTCTTTATTCTGTTCTCTGAAACACTTCTGCATTGACATATCCATTTGTAAGTTGTGTATGGTGTGCATGGTTCTGGTAGCCCATCTGTGTGGTTCAATCAAGTCTGAAGATCCTCAAACTTTCTGGTGTAGCAACCCTTTTTATTTTTCAGTCTTTCCTTCTCCCTTTTCCCATCTCATGTAATAAAGTAGAAACTAGTTTAGGTGTTACACTAGGGAACCAGCCCTCTCCGGAGATTCACTCCAACTTTAGGTCACCTGCAGCCTAGGAGTGTTTCAATTTTGTCATTTGGAAGGGGAGACATCACACCACTCCCCAAAGAGTGCATTCCTCAGTGACAACACTTAGGATCAATGACTAACTAAATAAAATAAGAGGAACAAAAGCCCTAGAAATAAATGAGGGGTAAACTTAACGTAGTAAAGCTCCCAACACATGTAGTTGGTGTACTGATAGAAATAGCCATGTGGGAGGAGTAAGAACCCCCAAAGAGCATGGGCTGATGAAATTTAGAAAGACTAGTTGGTAGGCCCATCAAACATCTCTGATTGTGTTGGAGTTAGATGCATCGTTTGTGTCATCATCTATCACTGCTAGATGGCCAATGCAGGAATTGATAATGCTCATTGGGGAGTGTCTAGGGTGGAGGCAGACAAGTTGGGTAATCCTCAGAGGAAGCAAAGCATTCCCCTTAGAATCCTTTCTAACATCCAAGGGTGAAAAATATCTCTGCTGCTCGAGAAGCCGTTACGAAAGAGCAGATCCGTAACGATGAGTAGGGGTAAGATCCGCATTGCTAAGAGCTAGTGTATTGGGGCACCTTAGTAGTAACATTGTGCAAATGAGCGCCGCCGCACTTATCTTACGCCCCTCGGTATGTGAAGTAACATTGTGCAAATGCTGCCAACCTTTGCGATGGTCGGAAAGAAAGAGGTGATCATCTTGGGGGCTTTAAGGGCTCCATAAAGGGACTTGCGAAGGGTGACAACCTCCTACGAAAAGAGCCAAGCACCGTTGGTTTGGGAACTCAAAGAAAGTAGATAGAGAGTTCTCGGAGCCTCTGTAAAGACAATGGTATCTCTCCCTGATCACAAATTAAATAGGGCATTTGAAGTGCTTTTTGTCTCCACCTCTTGCAGGGAGCAAAGACGATAGGTCTGGTCCCCTTTGTGGAATATGATGATTAGTCTTAACGTGCATTGGTGTGTTCACACCCTCGAATGGTTGAGGGAAAACTTCAAGCCATGAGAGTAATGACATTGGAGATATTTAGGGTGACGAATGACACCATCCACCAACCACAAGAAATGCAGAGTGTAAAAGGCAAGCTTGGGGCATAGCAGTTGAGGAGAGGTCCAAGTGACTTGGATGTATTTCCTATAAATATCCTCTCTGATAGCTCTAATGATGACCTCCTTTAAGGGGAGAATTTGAGAGGGGCATCTAAAGAGTATCTGAAAGGAGGTAACTCATGAATAGAGATGGTGATAGATTAGAGGAACAAACTAGTCTTAGAATACTAGCAACATCGACGTCTATTGGGGCCCAATGATGCACTTCTCTATGAAGAACATTGGACTAAGTATGGATACCTCCCACAGTGTGATGATGAATCCTCCATGGTTCTGAGTCGATGAGTGTAGAATGTAGAAGATGGCATAGTAAATCCCCATAATGAGGGAGTGTGGAGTGTAAAAAATATGAGTCAAGATGTCTTTGAAGTGGTGGGAATCAAAATCTCCATAATCATTTAGAGTCAATATTTGAAAGAAACATAAACAATTATTCCATGAATTTGAAGGTAGAGCATAGCTGATGCAAGAGGATCCGGGTATTCGAGCAACCTTACATCACCCAAAAAGATATTTTCTGTGTTTGTGGGCTTCCAACAACCAAATGCAACCTACATGAATGCAATCACTTGTCAACAGGCCCCTGGAGTTCAGAAAGCACAATTTCTGCTACTGGGATAAAATGTTTTTTTGTCTCATGGCAAAACTGTTCGTTAGAGCTATTGGGTGGGTTTTGCAACTGCTGGTTTGCACAATGTGCTAGCTTCATGACAGTTACATATGCCCAACAATGGTCCCAAAATGTCTAAAAACTTCTTTTGAGCATTTTTGAGATCACTTGGAAGGGGAAGAGTCACTCCACAGATAGAAAGAGACAAAGGAAGGGTCAAAGGAGGGAAACTGAAGCTGAAGGAGATTTTCCAAAAGAGTAGAGATAATTGAGGAGGAAGCTTAGAGGAACAAAGATCAATGTTCAGTCCAACAAAGGACTGTGTAGGATGTAATAATATAAGGTTATAGGTTATTATTAAGTCACCATTAGTTATATATTAACTAATGAATAATTGTAACCACTTCAACCATTTTGTAACTAATGAATAATAAAATGATGGACACACAATCTACAAGGTGTACATTCCAGTTTCTATTCGTTCCTTGTTCATGTCTTCTAACATTGGTAGCAGAGTCAGACAAGCAAGGAGGAAGATGTAATAAAGGACCGTAAATCGTAAATTTATTTGAAGCACCCATTTAAGGCATGCAAACTTTGAATTCGCATGAGGGATCTTCGAAATTAGAAAAACGTCAAGGGTATATATTGTGAATCACTGTTCAGACCAATAAGAGTTCAAAATCTGCTAAATCATGAATAGAAATTTGAGGGCACGGGAAAGAAGGCAAATGACACCATACGCAACGTAGATAGTCACTCACCAAAAAAAGAACTTGAAAGCTAAACAAATAGTTGTCACCAAGTGTAGGGCAAGGGAATATAGACAGTGTATGGGGCATAGAGAATACAGTGATATCACTTACACAAATGTAGTCCCAAATCTACAATAGTGCACATTTAAATACTATTGCACGAGTTTGAGAGGGACACCATTCACAAGCACAAAGTCGTGTGAGGGCATTTCATTCACGTTTTTTTTGCAGTCGCAAATTTTGAAGGTTATGGGCATGTTTTTCTAGTTGAGGGCACATTTTTCAATTACACATTGTAAACTTCCAGCCACAACCAGTAAAGAAGATCATGAAGTCAGAAATACAATGGTGAATGAGTGGCAGTGATAAAACACCGTCCGGGTATTTATCTTTGCATTTTTTTGGTTAAAATTTTTACAAGAGTGTTTTTGATTAAATAAAGTTCATTTTTAGAATGAAAATTCCAGTGGAGAAATATTCTAGCTTTTATTTTCAACTTGGAAATGTAAATACAAATGCAATTGACAAATACAAATCTTGTGGGGAATAGTGATTGGGAAAGAAAAATCGCGTATAGATGCAACTATATTACTGGATTGGCAGATCAAAGATGATAAAGCTAAAGCCATTATTGGTCTTGCTCTCTTTGATTTTGAGGTACATCATGTAGACCTAGAAAAATTGTCCAAGGAAATTTGGGATATTCTAAATATATTGTTCGGAGCAAAAGCTGTCAATGCAAAACTTTTGCCAAAGCTTCAACTTCTAGATTCAAGATGGTTGATGGAGTCACTATGTCTAGCCACATTAGCAATCTGAGATCTCTCCTTAGACAACTAGCAAAAGTTAATGACACGGTAGATGACGATGATGCCAAAGCCATTTTGTTAAACAATCTGACTTCTAAATTCAGCAATGTCATTTTTACTCTTAGTCAACTACCTTTTCAAACTTTGGAGGTCATGATTTCAGCGCTCTTAGCTGAAGAAAAGAGAAACATTGCAAGAGATACAAAAGATGATTCCCAACTTGAGATGACACTATACTCAAGAAATAAGTTTAGAAGATCAAATAAAGAAAAAGGGGAAATTGAATTTCACATTGCAAAAAACAAGGTCATACAACATGGAAATGTACCACTGAGTTGACGATGTTCTCAAAAGAAAATTCAAATGCATACCAAATAAAGTTAGTGTAGCCACTGTTGAAGATCCACCGGATGTTGAAAATGATGAAGAATACGCTAATGAAGAATATGTATTTTAAGAAGCCCCCATTTTGAACACAAGAAGGGATCTAGGGTAGATGAAGCTTAACATGAATGATTGCCTAGTTAGTTCGGGAGTTTGTGGATCTTGAGAATTATACTTTTATGAGAGTCATGGGACAACTTGATTGAGCACTGTGGATGTTGCTCAATATGGATGGTTGTCCAATAATTTGGGAGGTTTGTAATTTGGGAGTTGGGGAGTTGAAATCCACGAGCTCGGGAATTCAACTTGGGAACTACACCTTTACGAGGGCTACAGGGTTAACTTGATGGAGTTCTACCTAGTCAAAGAATTGTTTTCAAAGAGAGAACTTTTGAAGAATGCGTGACTCTATTTAATTCATTTATTATAATCGTCTGTCAATATGTTTGTTTTCGCTTTCTGTAGTGTAAGCCTTAGGAGGGGGTATAAGAATACAATGTTTATTGGTTATTATTAAGTCACTATCAGTTATGTAAAAACCAATGAATGGTTGTAACTACTTCAACCATTTTGTAACTATCTCTTGCATAATAAAATGACGGACACATAATCTACAATGTGTGCAATCCGCTTTTTTGTTATTCCTTCTTTCTTGAAGTCTTCTAACATAGCATTCTCCCATTGTGTTGTAGACTTAGGGAGGGTGAGTGCGAGTGTAAATGCATGTAATCTTTGTATGTTCTCAAGAATATCAATAAAGAGTGTGTTTTGGTTTCCAGTCTCATCTTTGTGTCTGTGTATTGTGGAAGGCTGCAAGGACAAGGCTGTCTTTTAGTGGATCTCCTATCCTTGTCTACATCAATAGTCCCAAAGGCTCCAATTAAACTCTTTTTTTCCCTCATCAGTAATTGCCACAAGCCCTGCGCTAAGCCTTTGGGAAAGGTAAATCATCTAGACTTTCCAATTGTTCAGCACTTAACTCCAAGGATGAGGCTGCTGTCTTAGAAATGACGGGAATTAAAATCTCCATAATCAATTAGAGTCAATAATACTCAAAAGAAGCATAAACAAATTATTCCATGAATATGGACCTAGAGCATAGCCCCAAAGAGTTTCATTAAACTCTTTTTTCTCCCTCATCAGTAATTGCCATAAGCCCTGCTCCAAGCCTTTTGGCAAGGTAAACTCTCCAGACCTTCCAATTGTTCAACAACCAACTCCAAGGATGAGGCTGATTTAGCAAGGAGATCAACAACTCTGTTACATTCACGAGGAAATTAGTGAATACAACAGGCATCAAATTGCACAAACAATTGCCTAATGTTGCCAATCATTTGTTGAAGTCGCAATTATTCTACTTGGCCGTATGAGTTCAGGATCTTGGCCATAATCTGTGATTTCATATCAACCATTTCCTTCGCCACCTAATAAATCTTAGCTCGTGCCAATCCTTTCCATATTGCAAAGCCTTCATTAAGTTGTTGGTTCCTAGACAAAGCTCATAACTAAAGCAAAAACTTCATATTACCTTGAGAATCTTGATACAATCACCCAATGCCATTGGCATCCATATTACGGCCAGAAGCGCCATCCTTATTCATTTTGATCCAAGGATATGGAGGAGGGGCCCAACCCATAGTCGTAGGTTTCATTTTAGCAACCCTATCTTTGGGGGAAGATGCTATCTACTATTTTGGATGACTTTCTTTTAAATTTTTCTGTACCAAATACTCCTTGACTAATTATAGGAGATGCACAAGATCTTTTCTCCAAGACTCAGCCAACTAATTTAACAATTGGTTTCCTTTCACCACAATCTTCTAGGGGTTCTGCTTTTACCGGTCCAAAACTTAAAATTTAGAGATTGAAATGCGATCCCTCCTGCTACTTTCTAGTAGTCGTCGTAATTTTTTTTTCGTTGGAGACTGTTGTTTGCTTATTCAATGTTGCGAAATTCTAAGGTATTGCTACTGGAACATGATTGTAAAATACAGATGATTACATTGTGTCTATAATGATATCAAACATGAATTAAACTCAACTATGGTGGTGTAATGAAACATGTAATGTCCATTATGATGCCTTTAGGTGCAACCTCATGTGTTCGGTAAGCTAAGCCTAGGCGGGCCATAAAAATTTGGCCATCTTCTCTTCAAGAGTACAACAATGATGATTACATTATTTCTGTAATGACATCAAACATGAATTAAAGTCAGCCTTGGTGGTGTGAGAAAACATGTAGTTCCTGATGACGCCTTTAGGTGCGATCTCATGTGTTTGGTAAGCTAAGATCAGGCTGGTCATAGAAATTTGGTCATCTTGTCTTCGAGTTAGAATGCACACACGATTGTGGTTTCATGTTCCTCGATTTCTTTTAAAACTTGACTTTAATTTTTGAAAAGGATTTGAGTATAGCTGTACATTATGCATCACAACAACTACAAATATATGCCTATTATGATCAGGGGAAAAATCCTTATCTTTCCAAGAAAACATAAAAGGATTACAGTGCCATACAATTCAAGAACTGCTAGCATTCTCAAAAGAGCAGAATCTGTTGGAAGAAAATGGAAGTAATTTTATTTGTCCAGATCCTAGGAGTTCTCGGGGATAACGTCTGAATGAGAATTTAGATTTCTTATGCATAAGCGGAAGCAATACTAAACAAGATCTAGATTATAGAAAATAATTGAATTGGAATAGAAAATAATATTAATATGTGCATTTCAGAGTGGAAAAAATAATAGAAAATTATATTAATATGTGCATTCTGTACATGGAATACTCTCGGGGGAGATGTATGGTTGCTTATCTTCTGCTATTTGATTGCTATCTAATGTCACAGATACATATTCCTAGATTACAAAGTCACAAAGGCTTAAAAACCAGTACGGAAGTTTAACTGTTTGGGCTTCCATGCGTGACCAACCCTTCACCTTGGCTGTAAGGTACAGGGTATGTTGACAGATGCTTTGGTACAATGCGAGCTCTGAAAGTGCCACTTGGCATGGTGCAACATGGCATGGAGTGTCCACGTGGATGATTTGTAATCTGAATGTTTGGCTCAGGGACTAAGCCCTGCAGTCTGTCTGCAGGTTCTACGAGGATGACTGATGTAGTGTAGAGGTTGCATGCAGTGTCATGTAGGCTATGCTGAATGTGTTGATACGATGTTGCATTGTTCATGAAGTCGTTGAAGCATGGAGTTGCGTGTATTGCCAAGGCACTCAAGGTGAGAACATGGACCCTTGAGAAGCAATCATCACAATTGCACTAACTCTAGAAAGCAAGTGTGGCATCTTGGTTTCTAGCTGCATTTTGGTGATTGTTTTGACCTACCATGACAACTTTGTATATTGGCATAGACAAGTTTCTACTGGTTGAGGTTGTGTTGTTGTAGGTGGTAAATATGATGCAACTCTCTCAGGAGTTTGCACAGCATGATAAGAGGATGGACTTATTTCAGGAATATGGTATCTCTTGTTGCCCACTATTATAGTGATACTACAAGGATTGCTATGTACACACCCTTGTGGTTATGCATGCCCACTAATTATATCACAAGCATCAATTGGTGCTACATCACAAACTAGCTCCCTGTTGAAAGGATGAATAACATATGAGAAACAAAAAATTGGTGAGTGATATGTATACCTTTTGTGCTGCAGGACCTGAACCATCCCAAATTGTATGGACGCGGATGGGGCATGGTTGGCAGATTAGGTTGTTTGATGGTTGCTTCAGGGATGATATTCTTCATGCTACCGCCATTGATTCGAAATTAGCTGAGATTATGAAGTTGTGAAGATTAAATAACTGTTATGGAAGTTGAACCATTTGGGCGTCTGTGTGACTCTTCACCTTCCAATGGTTACGTGGCTTGAATGCAAGGTGTGCGGTATGTTTACAGATGCCCTTGCACAACCTGAGCCTTGGAAGTGCCACTTGGCATGGTGTGGAGTGTCAATGTGTAATCTAGATGTTCTGCATAGGGACCAAGCTGTGCAGTATGGTTGTGGGTGCTGTGTGGACGGCTGATGTTGTGCAGAGATTGCATGCATGACGGTGCTATGTAGGCTGCGTGGAATGTGTGGATGCGATGTTGCACTGTTCGTGGAGGTGCTTGAAGCACGGAGTTACAGATGTTGCCAAGGCAGTCAAGGTGAGCGAGTAGGACAGCGCGGCTGTGTTCTGATCATCAATGTTTTGCATGATCAAGGTCTGTTCACCTTCGTCGAATAACTCCTTAGCCTGTTCTTACAAAACAATGGACTTAGCTTTCCTTCCTTTTGTCATCGGGAGAGTGCAATCTTCAACTTCAGGACGATTGGTGGATTGATTTCGATTCCAAGAGGTGTATTCCCGCCGGTCCCCAATCTCCTAATGAGCAAACTGAATCAAATATTTCTGGATACCTCCTTGGTTCTCTAACTCCTTTTCTTCTTTCATCACTAAAATCATTTCCCCCTATTCTATTTTCAGGATGATTGCTCTAAAGACTCTCAGACACTTACATATTTCAAAGATGCTCTTTATGATTATCATCTTCTGACCATATCTCAAAAGAGTTTATTGCAATAAATCGGGTTGACTATTTTAGCTTATCCTTAGATCGTTCAACCATCACTTTTCTATTCTGATTACTGATAGGTTTAGCTTTTGACCTCTTGTTGCTAGTGCGGTGTTTAATTTTTCTCAAAAGTTCCTTCATTTTTCCTGGAGTAGCCTTCTAGTTCCTGGAGCAAGATTGTCCTAAGTGGCCATATTGAAAACAATGTCTGCACTGAAGTGAAATATTTTTGTAACATGCCTCTTATTCTTAGGTGAGATAAAACGCTCCAGTTTAACTGGTTTGGATAATGGTTTCCTCATGTAAATCTTGACGCAGATTCTTGCATATTTTTTACCCTCAACTATTACTCGAATATCTCAAAATTTCTGCCATTCAAATTTCTTCATAAGCTCCTAACTTGACAAGGTGTCCATTCTCATGACTGTACAGCAACATCTTTCACTGTTATAGTTGGATCTGGCATATTTATTCAGTGGCAATATTATAAATTTCTCTCTCAGAATTGTGCAAAGTAGGTCCCCAATGTTTGACTTGGTCTGTTTTTGGATACAATTTCCTTTACAAATGCTTTTTGTGCTTTGCTTGTCTGTAGCTGCCGGTAGATGAAGAGCACTAGCTCCTTCACCTTCTTACTGTGCCAGATGTTATAAAGCAGTCTGCAGGGGTCCAAATTGCCTTTCTCAAGTACGTTTGGAGAGAAAACAGCCAACTTAGCTTCTAGTATTTGTATCACTTCTATTAAGTTTCTAAGAGCTGCCATTTTTGCAGTTCTCAAGGAAACTCCTAAAATTTGCTCCACCCACTCTCACCTTGAGCTATTGTTCTTTTAATGACCCCTTACACTATCTGTTTGCATTCCCAGCATAGTTGTTGGCTATACAAGTCAAGCTTCCATCCAATTTAGGCCGCCTTTCGAAAATCAAGGCATTGTCAAACAGAAATTGACACATCTTCATGTACATTTTTTATCAATCTTTCCAACCTCTAATCCATGCTTTTCAACAACTTCTTGATTTCATCAACATTCAGTGTAGCTAACAATTTGTCATTGCTGGTTAATATGCCACCTAAGAGTAAGGGGTGACAGAATTGCTCCTTTTAGGAATTTGTTAACAGTGTTCAAAGCTTGTCTTCCAAACCATGACATTACAAGGAACCGTTGTTGCAATTTTTTTCCAACCTATGGTTTCTGTAATAGGAGAATGCAAAAGATATGGTAGCCAGTGTATACTCCTGCCCACTGCTTATACCCTGTGTAATGGACACTTGAGGATCAGAAAGACCATAAATATTAAAACTTAAGTTTGGTATTGCAATGAGTACTGTCTGGATAAAGTCTAAAACCAACACGAGGATTTCTCAAACTCTCCAATAATGATTTAAACTTTTGCTTATTTACATTGGAAGCTGCACTTTGGCCAATGGTGGCGTCCAAGGTGTCCATGGCATTAGGAAGCTCTTTATGGTAAAATCACATAGAAGTCCTCCGAAGAATTATCCCTTTAGAAGCAATGTTACTTTTGGGCACGCAAGTGTAGGGTGCATGGTTATTATACATCTCGAACACACACAAGTGAGTGTATGTTTGAGATAAATATACACACATACACACACCATGTCACAGGGTTGCCTGAACATCAAGTAAAAAGTTTGAAATCCGGCAAACTTAATGAAAACTCTAACAATTATTTCGGTTCACAATAAAATTTTCTACGAAAAAAGGCTTAGGGTTTTTTATTAAAATATATTTTAAAAAAGTGTTTTTGATTAGGGTTTTTTAATTTTCCTAAGAAATTAACACTTGGGAGCTTTATTCATTATTATTTCGCTTTGTTCTGCAAATCTTTTCCCTATGAAATTTGGATTTTCAATGTTGAGTGTCACCCTGGGTTGAGTGCCTCTTCATGGACATGGCTCCATGACTGACTGGCTCTATATGTGATCTCTGCATGTGGCGTGGCTGTAAATTGGTGTGACATGGTTGCTGTGTGAGCAGCGCCAAAGAGGAGAAAACAAGATCATCGTTTTCTCTTGTTGCGGACTTTAATTTACAAGTTAATTGACTCGATATTTTTACAACATTATTAGACCCAAGATTTATTGAAATTAATTGGCCCGAACTTTACAAGTTACTTTTGAGTATCATAACTTTTTTTATTTTTTATTTTTCTACTAATGTTTTGTTTTTAAGTTTTTTATAACATTTCTATATGTTTTTAGTATTTACTCGTTTGTAATTAAAATTTACATATTTAAATTTAATTTTAATTTTTTTTTTTTATATTTTAATATTTTCAAATTTATTATAATGTATTTAAATTTGACATTATATTATTTTATTTAATAATTATTATTAAATTTTTAATAATTTTAACTTAATTATATTAAAAAAGTTACAAATTTATATTAGCGGAATTTAATCATGATTTTTTTTTCGAATTTTATCTTTATGCCAAACTTAATCCGTTTTCTTTTTTGCTGAACTTAAATATGAACATGAACCTTGCAACTCAGTACACACACAACACACAGAGGGTGCATTGTTATTACAAACACATATTATCATAGATAACAAACACATTTGATTACTTTTTTCTTTCTTGTATGCAGCATTATGGATGGGAAATCATTGCGAAGGAGCTTGGTCTAGATGCAGCGCATCCGGATGTAGAACGCGTCTTTTTGGCTGTATATAAGAGTTTTGTGGAGGTAGCATCATTGCCTTTTGCTTTGAACTATTTCTCCTCCTTCCATTGTAGAAAGACATGCAGCACTCATGTTATTAGTGAACCCGATTCTATAATTATGGTCTCAAATGATAAATGCAAATTTTGATCTTAAACATTGTTGAGGAACAATTGCATTTCATTACTTAACAAGTTTTACATTTTGTGAGTTTAATATTCTTTTTAATCACATTTTGTCATCATATAGAGTTGCAAAATATTATGAACGTTGAGTGAAATTCTCATCTTATGTTGGTTTAGTGCACAGTATTTGCTCTAGTTTCCTAGCTTCTTGATTTTGATATTAAAATTCTAAGAATCCTACAGGAGAATTCTCCCCTAAATATAATCTGACAGGTGTTTTTTGGATCGTCTTTCTATTTTTACTGTAAGATTGCTTGTATATTCTGACTTTTATGCTTTCTTGTTAACTTCTTTATAAATTTTGGTAAGAGTGTAAGGTGTTGACAAAGGTTCAAATAATGGCCTTTCTTTTCTTTTTATGTTCTTTGATGATGAGTTGTACTCTTTCCTCAATCTTGTCTCATTAAGCCTTTAGAAAAATGTTAACATATCATTGTCTCCTATAGACATCAAACATGCTCTCTACGTATTTCAAGGTTTGCTATTTTTCACATCTTTAGTCTGTACCAAGAGAGTTCTGGTATTAGCAAGACTTGATTCCTGTTTAGAATGTTACTCAGTGCTGAGCATCTCATGTTAGGTTTGTTTCTATTTCAGGCCATTGATGCTATAGATAATGGAATCAGTCGGTATGATACAGATCAGCCTCCAAAGTATGTTAACTCTACCCATCTATCGGCTCGAGTTGGGAGGTTAAACTTAGACTGGATTGATGAAGATCAATCCCCAGAGAAAGAAAATGAAAGATTTCATCATGCAATGGGTCTTGCTGGTGGAGAATTTTTAGAGGTGTGCTTTGATCATTCTTTCATGTTAGATTTTTTTTTCTATTGTTCAAAATGGAAAAATACCATTGCAACGAGCTCAGTAGAGCTCACTAGCACAGCAAACTTTTCTAATGGATTCATGTTTCAAAGCTGATAATACTGTGGCCTATCTTATGCATTACATGCAGGCAAATCAAGATGATGAAATACAGTTTATCCTAGATCAGTGAAATCACTATCACAAATGAGGGTTTTTCAAGCATTACATTTAAAACTTTCAACTTGTCCTGCTTGTTTACTAAATGACTAGTAAGAATGCATTCACTTGGAATCCTTATTGTTCTAACTCCATTCACTTTATTGTTCTAGCTCCATTCTAGGTTGGCATATAAAAAATAAGTGCAAACGCTAAATGATTGCCTTAGTGCATATATGCTAATATCAACAATACGAAAGTATTAAACAACCCAGCTTGCCATAAAATTTTGAAGAAATTGTTCATGTTTGAAATTGAAAGTGTGGTTACTGATTGTTGCTGTCCTCCTATGGAATAAATCTGGATACAAAACCTGGATAATTCAGGTGTAGTTTGGCCATAATATTCTTGTTATATTTGCATTACATTAGGAATAGAGTTGTTTACTAGACTGCCCGGAAATCCCCCCCCAGCCTGATACAGGCATGGTTTGGGTATGCTGTGGGTACGCACCCACAGCATACCCCCACAGTTTTTTTTTAAAGTGCAAAAAAAAAAACTTAGAGGACTTTGACTGGAATTGAACCTTGGAAAGTTCGTGTGAAATTCGATCTCTCCAATAGGCTCCGAAGGGTCAAGAGAGATGAAAAGGACTTCATTTGGTTGACTTACTATTTGGGGGCTTTCTTGTTGCTCCTCATGGGTCCTTTATTCTTCAGTCAATTTAGAAGGCATGGGAACAAGTGAAGTACTTGGTGGTTGGGCAGCCTATCTTCTCTTCCTTTGACACTAGGTGCCAAGCCTACAAATCAATTTCATCTAATCTAAAATATAATGACAAGATCCTTGCCTTGGCAAGAGGCTGCTCTGCCCTCCTTTGGTTTGAGAAAGGAATTACAATATTTCATGACTTGTACAGATTTGGGAAGTGGATGGAATGGACAGACCTTAAAGCTTTCTATAAGCTTCCTCAATCTCAGTTCAGAATGTATACAATGCTCAGAAATGCTTTCACAGCTCCCTTTACTGGATTAATTACGGAGGATGAGAATGACTTTTGGGATACTGAGGTGGCTCAAAGAGCCCCCTCTCCAAGAGGCTACCTCCAAACAACTCTATGAAAAGATTGCCTTCTACCCAAACCTTTCCCTGGGCCTTAACAATAAGTGGAATGTTTGTGAGCCCATTAGTAGATGGACTCATAGATTTAATGTTTTGTGGTCTTCTTGTATTCAGTTAAAGAAATCTTGCTTTAGATGGCTTGTAATTCATAATAAGCTTGTTGTTGGCTTCTAATATTTTATAGGTTGCTGAGACTATAAGCTTGTTGTTTTCTTTAAATTTTTATATATATTTATATTTTTTACTTTTTAAAAATATATTGTACGAACGTACCCACAACGTACCATACCTGAGGTTTTTAAAATTTTGCCGTTTCAGCGTACTGTACCCGTACCCCTACTGAAACAATCTAGGTTGGTTACATGTCCAGCACTTGTTATTTGCATGTAAGTTATGACAACAAGCTTCCCTACGAAGATAATTCAGGGTGGTTGTAGCAGTATCCTCTGCTTTCTGAGTTTTTACTTCAGTGGAAAATCCATCAGCCCTCGTAATACCTTAATGTGGTAAAGATTGATAAGAATTGGGAAAATGTGGAGGTGCAATCCACCGCTACTCTTTCGAACCTCATAATCTAAGTTGCCGCATTCGAATTCGTGTTCGAATTCGCTGATGATTAAATTCGTGAAAAATTCGCTGGTAAAAAAATCAGCGATTAAATTCGTGATTAAATTCGACTATGAGAAATATACATTTATATTAAATATATAAAAACAAAAGATAAATTCACATTTCAAAAGAGAGATAATATCACATTTCATTGATTTCATAAGTAGCTATTACAATAATGTGATTGAAAGCAAAAACTTCAAAAAACATGTGCTCGCAGGTTGCGAACAAGCTGGCAGGTGGGACGATTAGTCCGAGCATAGGAGAATACTTGATGAGTTTTGGAAAGCTATCCAGTATTTTTAATTACTAATCTGTCTACAGGCGATCAAAGCTCATGATTCTTTCAGAAGATTGCAAGAAGTTGCTTGGTCCAAAAAGATGCAAAAATGGATTTTATGAAAATAAGAAAAAATATTGCCATCAATGCGTAAAGCTCGAGAAAATATGCACTTTTAGAGAAAACGACACCTGAAACGGAGCCACTGAATGAAAGTTATGGCACATGCAAGTTTTTGCTGCTACATCTTCCTGGACCCTTTCCAAAAATGGCAAATTTTTAAATCCAAAAACGGAAAAAATTGCCAAAAAAGGAAAAAATCGCGAATTAAATTGCTATTTTCAACCCACTGTTAAAATTCGGCGAATTTCGAATTTTTTCCTTAAAGTTCGCCGAATGCGGCAACTTAGCTCATAGTAATTATTCATTAGCTTCACAAATTCCTCCTACTCTGAAATTGATGTCTTTATTGAATGATTTTATATGGGAGTTTGATCGCAAATTTGACTTAGAAGTGAATGTATATTCTTTGAAGTCTGGATAATTTTATTTGATTTCTTCCTAAATATTTGAATGTCAGAGTGTTAGAAATCATGCGAAATCCTGGCTACCTGCTCGTTCTATAGTCGAGGAATCAGTTGGAGCAAGGAAAGAGATTGATTCGTGTGGTGAGATTGTAGTTTTGAAGCGATTTTGCCCTGTAAGTAAATGTAATTATTTTATTTCATTGAATTTCATTATTTTATGTTTTACAAGACATTCATTCTGTCTCTATATGTTTCTCCTTGTAATGATACTTATACCTCCAATTCAGATGTCTCTCAGGGATTTGTTTGCATACAGCAATTTATTTCCTCTTAGTTTTTTTCTTTCATTTGTCTATGTATTGCTGTCTGAGCTTTTAAACTTGCAGTAAAATGTTTTTTTGGGAAGTTTTAATAGTGTTTTATGAACAAAACATTCCACATCATGGTGACAGAGCTTCTTCTTAACAATAAGAAGTGTTCTTTAACACGATTTTTTTTCTGCTTTTTGGGCCATCTGGGCATCCCCAGTGCATTCGAGAGATATCCCCAGGTGCTGGGGATGCCCGTCAAATTTAGTGGGTATGTGTGTTCATGGCTGATGGCTGGTAACTTGATAAAACATTAAAAAAAATTATCAGATTTAAAATCAAAATAATTCTGAAATAGGATTGTTGTATTTATTTCTTTTCATTTTGATATGAACTCATTTGAGACTTAAGACTCTTGTTATAGTTATTTTCATTACAATTTAACAGTCAGATATTTTGTATTTATGTTTATCAAAATCAATTTTCATTGTTCAATGTTCAATTTCAGTTATGTTAACAATTATGTTAATATATTATCAATGCAGCTCTTTAACGATATTTAAATATGCAAATGGTAATTTTATATATTATCTGTCCCTTGCCCTATTCTCCCATCCCTAATATCTGGGAAAATGTTTTCTGTTTCGGAACTTGTCCCTCCAGGCCCTTGTATTGAAAAGTTGGAGAAACATAGGGAACAACATTTCTATACAACTATGCGCTATAAGAATTTCAGAGACATCGGTGGAAGATGCAACGGTTCATCTTCCAGTGGGTATTGCAAGGTCGCACAAGGCAACTGTTGGCATTGTGATTGAGTGGGAAATGTTGTCAGAAATTTTCTGAGGATCAGCTTGCCAAGGCCATATATCTTTTGTTATTTCTCTGAGTGTCTATTACGACTCTATTTTGAAAATGGGAACTGTTTGGTTAGTCCAATTGTAGCAAGTTCGCTAATTCTCATCATTTTCCTATATTCTGGAAGTTTCTCTAGTTTTTTGTATCTTGACCATCACAAGTCCATTTTTCGAAGTCTTCTTTTTAAAAATTATATGGAGACGGACATTCAGATGCAACTAGCGCGAGCAACTATATTGCTGTACATTGCTTCCACGACGTTGAAATTACCCGCTGTTTGCTCAAAAATGGCAAAATAAGATTCAACCCCCTTAGAATTCTGTCTTAAGCTGCCACCTGGATCCGTCTCCCCTCCATGGAAAGCAATGGGTCCCCATTGTGTCAAGTCTTGGGAGAAATTATAAAAACCTGTCTTGGCAGGAAATTTGACCTGCCTTGGCAAGACAGTAGAGTGGAATGGATCAATTTTGGGTATGACTTAATCCATGAACCTTATCGGACCCCATTGCTCTGAATTTTTCTGCCGCTGTTGATTGAGCAAATTAAGGGAACTTTTTCTTCTGCCTGTTCTGTTGCTGAGAATACATAGTTGTAGGTGTTGGCTTTCCTTCGAGTTGGCGTGGCTTTTTTTGGACCAGGGATTACTTATAAAAACTTGTAACGCTTGCCTTCCACAGTGACGATAATATTATCTTGTCACGATTTGTAGATACCTCGGCACTCCTACATGAAAGGTTGTCCAAGAAGGACCTGCCACAAACTACCTCATCTCTGAAAGGTCAAAGGGCACATGACAATCAACATTGTTCAGCGACAATTGTTCCTTGACCATTATTGATCTGCTCGAGTTTGTACAGATGAGGGTAAGGCGTTGTTGGTAGGTTGAGTTTCTTGAGAAAGATCTAGCAATCCCAAGTTATATTGGCTCCCATTGTCAATAATAAAATGCAATGGCTGTCCTCGAGCCTACATTTGGAAATCAAATAGGTGCCCTGGATTATCCTCATCGGGGTTAGGAGCCATAGTCGAAATTTATTTGCCACAATAATGTAATGATCTGCACCGATAATTTGTTTCTCCCTTTGTAGCATGCCATCAGGCTCCTTGGTTGTTGCCTGCTTCTGATTGATTAACACTTTTTGGGAATGAATTTGGCATCTGAATGACTGTCTATCTGCTGACGCATGCTCCAACTACAGATCCTTGAGGATTATGGCTTTTTGTGAGAGTTAAGGTTTCTTTGTCATTGGAGCGTATTCTTTCTTGCCTTTCTTCTTGAACTTCTGAATGATTGTTGCATACCTGTATGCTTTCCCCAAGGCCTCCACTGAACCTTGATGATTATTGCTTTTTGTTAGAATAAGGTTTCTTTGACATTGGAGGCTATTCTTTCTTGTCTTTCTCCTTGAAATTCTCAATGATTGTTGCATACTTGTATGCTTTCGCCATTGTCTTCATGTTTAACAATATTAACTTTTCTTGGGCATATGGGCATAAGCCACAATGTATTTGAGGAATGTTGTTCACATAGCCCACAAACTCCCAACTTTTCTGACATGTGTCAGTATAGTCGTAGACTAATTGACCTCTTTCTTATTGTAGTTGCTGCCATTGGATAGGCTGATCCTCATGTACGCCATTTGGATAATATTTATGCTTGAAGGCATCAACAAATACCACCAGCTTCTACAGATTCACTTTCTTCCTTGTTTTTATACTGTAGACGATAAAACTCCAATCATCTCTTAAAGGGTGAGGAGAATTTTGTAAGGGAAAATGTTATTTTTCTTCATTGAGAAGTCATTCAGGGAAAAATACAAATTCATTTTTAATTGATAGTGCCAAGTATCTATAAGGCCAAACTTAATGTTGCCCTCAAATACACAGGCATCTAGATTTTCTTGAACCTTAGAGGGTAATTGTCCTCCAAAAGTTTTACCTGTTGTGGAGTGTAGAGCCTTTGTAACGACCCATTCAAGAATTTCAGCAAGCGATCTGAGCATGTTGTTTTATGCTTGTAAATTGCATTCTGAAATGCATCATCCATTATGTCATGACTCCATGTTGTCTGCCATGTCAGACTGTTTAGAGTGACACAAGGTAATCTGAGTGGTTGCAGGTTAGGAGATTAAGCTTCTAATAACATTATCTCATCCAATGGGACATACACAAACAAGACGAACTGCTCTCATACCACTGATTCGGATCCAAATAGATATCTGCTAAGCAGTGCTCCAAATTTATTGGATTCAGATGTATTATAATCGGAAGCAAACTAGGATAAAGAAAACCAAAACAGAAATAACATTGATCCTCAAAAGAAAAGAAAAATGTTGAACTGAAACAATAATTCTAGTAATTTGATTGTTTTTCTCATGACATTCTCTCGAGGAAGATGAATGACTTTTTGTTCACTTTCTTAAACGGGAAACACTTCTTTATGCAAGCATGTACAATAAGAAATGAAGAAACATCAGAAGGTTAGTGTTTTGAGTGGAAAATGTTGTTAGAAGGTGGTTACAAATGGTCAATTTTCCATGACCATATCTCCTTCGTTTTTGCTCCAATTTCTCATTGCGAGCCCATTTTAGGAATAACCAACCATATGGTCAGTCCAACTGTATTGGGTTTGCTACCATACTTATCACCATCTTTTTGCATTTTGGACATTTTCCTTGTTGATCATATTCAGCCACCACAGCTTTGTAGTTTTTTTAAAATCATATGGAAATTTGGAAACAACCTTCCAAACACAACCAGAGAAACTATGATGCAATCTACGACATATGACATTCAAAAACCTCATTGTCTGCTCAAAATTTTCAGAATAAGATTTGGCCCTTCTGGAATTTTGTCCTGGACAGCTAGTTGGATTAGAATTTACCAAGTCATTTGAGTGTTCTAATCAAAATTTTGGAGTACGTTTAGTTTATCTATCTGTACTTTCAACCTTGTTCATATTGCGCCTATATTGAACCATTTAAGCATCACAGAAAACAAGTACAACCGTCCTTATTATTGTAGAACACTGCTTATATATTAATTTCAAACATATATGAAATTATAAGGAAAAGATTGTGGCTTGGTTGAATCTTGAACTGTTTTGCAAGTCTTACCATGACATTATAGATGGAGTAATTTCCAGAGTTTCTGTATTCAATTTTCCTTTTGTTTAAAAATCCAGGAATGTTCTTTATGGTCGCCAAGCATTTCTTAGATATAGTATACAAAGGCACGCTGGAAAACATCTAAAATGACTTATCTAAGATCATCCTGTACTGTTACTGACACTAAATTTATGTATTGTTCTTGCAGTGGAAGCTGCACTTGTTTGAAATTGAACAGGAGTTAAAGATAGAGCCTTCCATAAAATATGTCTTATATGAGGTATGAATACTAATCTTTTCTGCTGTACTATTTACTTTTATTACTTCCTAATTGTACTTCCATCCTCTAATTCGTGTTTCTCATTTGTCTTACCAGAATAATTGTTAGAATATCTGTAGTCGTGTTGTAAGTTCCACTTCCATAAACTGTAAAACTTGATTAAGAACAAGCAGGGAGACTAGAAAGAATGCTTACTAGTAAGGGATTTAGGGGAGCCCCCTTCTGGTGAGTTATTGATCTTTGTGCCTATTTTATAGGAAGCAGCTATTGATTCTGTTTTGTTTAACTGGTATTGCAGTAGAGGTAGCCATCACATCATCAACTAGAGTTTTCAAACATTTCCTGAAGGAAATGTTACCTATTCATAAAGAGGATTGCTAGTTATATGATGCTAAATCTGTAAAGAAAATTTGATTTAAAGTGGGTACTATTTGAAATCCATTAACATTTTATCATTCAAAAAAGATAAAGCTACTCATAAAGAGGATTGCTAGTTATATGATGCTAAATCTGTAAAGAAAAATTGATTTAAAGTGGGTATTATTTGAAATCCATTAACATTTTATCATTCAAAAAAGATAGCCAAAGGGCACTAAGTGTCTGAATGATAAAATGATTGATCTCATGCAATTGTTTTCTAATAAGGCTATTAAATTATAATTAATATATCTACATCTAATTTTTATCTCCTTGTATTCAAACCCAAGGTTTGCACATAAATTTGCCATCTCATTTCTGCCCTCTAAGAATGTTTTAAGGAGATACAATTGAATTTATCTCTTTGTTACCGGGTACGCTTATGTAGGGCCCTATGGGTACGGCCCTATGGATATGTACCATACCTGGTACGCAAGACAAGTACATTACGGCGGGGTACATCCAGGGTACCTCCGGCTGTACCTGGGTACTGCTGGGTACGTCCTGGGATGTACCGGGCGTACCCATGTATTGCTGGAGGTACCTAGGCCATACCCACAACAAAACGGTATTTTTTGTTTTTATTTTTCTTATTTTTTGGGTAAATAAAGGTCAAACTGGATTTTTAAAACGTACCAAGCAGTACCCCGGTATTGCTGGAGGTACCCTGGCCATACCCATAGCAAAACGGTGCTTTTTGTTTTTATTTTTCTTATTTTCTCGGTCAATAAAGGTTAACCGGATTTTTTAACATTATAAAAGTCTCCTAAACCCTAAAACATGCTCCGAAACTCTATTCCAACAACAACACCACAATAACCTCACATTTGAATACTTGACTCTCACCTTCTTATTTTCTCTAATTTTCAATTGCTTAGGGCTGATTACAAGTGCCATATAGTTCAAGGAGCTTGCAACAAGGGTGTTTGGTGATTTGAGGTAAGTATTTTGTGGTTTTTAAAAAGTTTTTTAGTTTGTATTTACTATTTTGTAATTGTTTTTGTTTGTTTGTTATTTTAATATTGTTTTAAACTTGATTTTTCAGCTTTTGATTTTAAACATTCTCTCAACACTTAATTTTTTTAAAAATGCATTATGCAATTAAAATGGCTGCAAGTTCTAGTTCCGTGTGCTAAGGTAGTAAAGGTCTCCCCTTCAAATTCAATTCATACTTCCCCTTTGGAGGTACGTCACACAGATATAACTACCTTAAAACATACTCCCAAACTCTATTTCAACAACACATTAACCTCACATTTGCATACTTGCCTCACATTTGCATACTTGACTCTCACCTTCATATTTTCTCTAATTTTCAATTGCTTAGGGCTGATTACAAGTGCCATATAATTCAAGGAACTTGCAACAAGTGCCAAGGAGTTCAAGGAGCTTGCAACAAAGGTGTTTGGTGATTTGAGGTAAGTATTTTGTGATTTTTTAAAAGTTTTTTAGTTTGTATTTACTATTTTGTAATTGTTTTCATTTTTTGTTATTGTAATATTGTTTTAAGATTAATTTTTCAACTTTTGATTTTAAACATTGTTTGAACTCTTAATTTAAAAATAAAAAATTATGCAGTTAAAATGGCTGCAAGTTCTGGTTCTGTGGGCCAAGGTAGTAAGGGTCTCCCCTTCAAATTCGATTCATACATCCCCCTTTGGAGTCATGTCATACAGATAGAACAACTACTAGGTGGAGGGGGCGTTGTTTGAATTTGCTCACAATGTAATATACAATTTAAGAGCTCCTATAGTCGGGTGAAAGCCCATTTGTGTGGGGCTGCTGTCCATGGAATTAGACCATGTGGAGGATTGGATGGAAAGGGGTTGCTACGTGCAAAGACCCTTGCATACATAAAAGAGCAAGAGGAAGCGAATGTGGCAGCTGCCCTAAAATCCAAGCATCCTATGGCAAAAAAAGGAAGATCAAGTAACAAGCCACCTGTTTCTCCTTCTGTTGATGTTGTGGCCCCATATCGTCTGTTTGAATTTGCTATCAAAGGAAATCATTATCTGATCATTGAAGGCCAAAGGCCACTAATCGTTGTCCAAACAAAATCAATTTCAGGCCACTAATCGCTGTCCAAACAAAATCAGTTTTGAATCTCCATTATTCAAGGGCATATCGCACCATTCCAAGGCATTAAAGACAAGTCTATGATCATTGAAGAATGCTGAACAGCCCCCCTCTATTTTGGTGTTAATATTTAAATTATGGGCCGACCCATGTCTAACGCCCAAGAAAATAAAGAGTCCCTTGGGAGAAATCACACCCCTTCAAAGTGACATGAGAAGGTATAAAAGGAGATGTAGTTGAAAAGAAAGTATTTGAGGAATAATAAAGATATATCATTCAAACTTAAGCAAATTTCTAAAGGAGAGAAAAATAAAAGATCATTCAAGGCAAATTTTTGTGAAAGGAGATCTATTTAATTGTCATCCATTGAAGAAGTTTGTTTTTGGAGGTTGGTGCTTCCTAAGAGAAGAGATTGGTGTCTCTTGCTAAGTTGGTGCTTAGAAGTGGGGATTGGTGTCTCCAATAGGTTGGTGCCTACAAATTCTTAACGATGGGGATTGGTGTCTCCAATGGGTTGGTGCCTACAATTTTTGTAAGAGACTTTTATTATTTTATGACTGGATTTGGACAATAGATCAAAACAGTCTTTTCTCCGTGGTTTTCTTCCGAAAGGGTTTCCATGTAAATCTTGTGTTTCATAATTGTTAGATCTTGTGTGTTGTTATTGTGGTTATTAAGTTTTTAAATAAGTAAAATATTATCTTATACTGATTCACCCCCCCCCCCCCCCCTCCCTCTCAATATAAGTGTTTGTTCATCAATTGGTATCAAAGCAAGTTCCTTTAAAAACAATCTAACCGCTCGAAGGTAGATCTCGGGAGCACACATGGCTATTCAAGAAGGTTTCTCCTTAAATATAGATCCATCATTTGACATAACAAAATATGCATTTTGAAGCATAAGAATGTGAACTTATCTAATGGCTCTTGGCTTTGATATTTGCAAATCAGTTGTGAGAGGTTATGTAGCTCCATCATCTCCACCAACAAATACGGCTGGAAAGAAGGCTAGTGAAAACAATGCAAAAGCTTATGAATGCGATCTAGTTTGGTATATCAAAATCAAAGTTTGTTAAGGTGATGCATTCTAAATCAGCGAAAGAAATATGGGACAAAATTATGAACATCTATGAAGGAGATGATAAAGTGAAGAAATCCAAGCTTCAAACTTGTAGAAGACAATTCAAGAGTTTGAAAATGAAAGATGAAGAAAACATTGCAGCCTATCTTCTTCGTGTGGATGAAATCGTCAACACCATCAGAGGTCTTGGAGAAAAAATTGAAGATGCAATGATTGTGCAAAAGGTGTTAACGTCCCTTCCCTTGAGGTTTGATGCCAAATTTTCCTCCATTGAATAATTTAAGGTTCTAGACACTTTAACAATGGATGAATTACATAGGATCCTTGTGGCGTATGAAATGAGAATCGAAAAGGATAAATCATAAAAATGAGAGGTAACCTTCAAATCCTCAAAGAAGATGAAGAATAAGAAGCTCGAGCCATGCGATAGATCCAACATTGAATCAAATGAAGAGGAAGCTCATTTTGTAAGAAAGCTTAAGAAAGGATCTAGAAAATACAAAGGTAAGTTACCCTTTAAATGATTTAATTGTGGAAAAGTAGGACATTTTTCGCTAAATGTCCATATGCAGAAAGTGAAAATAGTGACGATGAAGAAGATCATAACATGAAGAAAGATAACAAAGATCATCAATATAAAAAGAGCTACAAATAGGGAAAACCTGAGAAAAAGAAATTTCATAAGCATAAGAAAAACCTCTATTCCAAAGAGCAAAGTAGCTCATTTGAAGAGAGTAATGAAAATATCTCCGCTAGTGATTGAGAAGAAAATTCTATTCATGACAATAGAATCAAAAGGGGATATCTTGGAAAGTGAAGAAAAAAGAAAAGAAGAGAAGGATTCAGAAGAGGAAGAAAATGCCAAAATAGATGGGGAAGTGGATCTAGAAGAAGAACTCATTTGTGCCCTAAATGAGATCAAGAAGCTTAAGAAAAAGAATCTAAAACAAAAGTTACAACTTCAGAAATATGAAGAAGAGGATTGTGATTCAAAAGAAAAAATGATCATTAACCTAAATATTTAACTTGAAGAGGCAAAAAGAATAGAGGAAGAGGTGAGAATCCAATTGAAGACAAAAGAAGAAAATTGTGAGAGGCTAGAGTCCGAAATTGTTTCCTTAAGGAACTAGAGAAAACAACTACTAAGTTGAACAAAAGCCTCAAGTTTGAAAAAAGGTATTGAAATCTTAGATGATATCATCAGTGGCCAAAGGTCACCATTTATCAAGATTGGTCTTGGGTACAAAGAAAATCATATGACTACCAAATAAGATCCCAAATATCCACCAAAGAATGTAAATGAAGAAAATCCAAAAAATTATGTAGATGCTCTCAAAATTCCCATAAAAAATAAAGTGGAAAGAAGAAATAAAATCATGCTCCACAAAATACAAACATTCCTCCCAAAGACAACATGGACAAAATCCAAGGATCTTTTCCTCCAAGGTAGTATCACATGACCAAGTTTCAAAACTATTTCTTTGGTTATTGCTTTTCATGTAATCACTATCGTCATAAAGCAATAGATTGTAGGCCTTGTGGAGAAAAATTTGGTTGGAACAAGAACAGAAGTCCTTATGGGCCCTCAAATAGGAACTATAATTCATTTGCTCCTTTAGTGGATTACAATGTTATATGTTATAAGTGCAACAACTATGGACATACAACACACTAACTCGCTTCTGTAGAAATGGTTTTGTGGAACCTCCTAGGCGGAGCAAGAAAATGGAAGCCATGGATAAACTAAAGCAAGAAACTGCAAAAGTTTGGAAAAAGAAGCAGGAGCAAGAAAAGAAAGAGAAATCCACGCTTGTACAAACTACCTTTCATGCTCAAAATGAAGGAAATCAATGGTACATTGATAGTGGTTGCTCAAGCCACATGACAGGGGACAAGAGAAAATTCCTCACTTTGAAAGAAGTAAATGGAGGTACAGTAAAATTTGGAGACAATGCTACAACAAGGATAACTAGTAAAGGTACTCTTAGCCTTGACAATGGAAAAACAAAAAATGAAAATGTCTTGTATGTTGAAGGGTTGAAGCATAATCTTCTAAGTGTTAGTCAAATGTGTGATCAAGGACACACCCTCACATTTCATGATGAAGGTTGTGAAAACTAGCTGCAAATGCAATCAAATCAACTAATAAACATCCTTAGGAAGATGCTAGTACAGGAAAACTGGTTTCAGATGCAAGCAGAAGCAGCAATCAAATCAACTAATAACCTTTACATCCTTAGTGAGATCAAAGAAGAAACATGCTACACGGGACAAGCAGATGAGACTTGGTTATGGCATAGAAGAATGGGTCATATAAAATTTGATAATCTAGTAAAAATTAGCACTAAGCAAGTTGTAAGGGATATGCCAAGGATTGTTAAGCCTTCAAACACTATCTGCAAGCAATGTCAACATGGGAAACAAACAAGGGAAAGTTTCGAATCAAAGGAGTACTCAACATCAAAACCATTAGAACTTGTCCATACAAACCTTTGTGGGCCTACAAGGACACAAAGTTTGCAAGGTGAGAGTTATTTTATGTTGCTAATTGATGATTATTCTAGAATGACATGGGTTACTTTTCTAAAGGAGAAATCCGAAGCATTTGAGAAGTTTAAGGCATTCAAAGCCTTAGTTGAAAATGAAACTAGTCTGAAAATCAAGTTCCTGAGATCGGATTGAGGAGGAGAATTTACTTCAAATGAATTTGAAGAATTTTGTGAGCATCATGGAATAAGGAGACATCTCTCAGCTGCTAGGACTCCACAACAGAATGGAGTTGTTGAAAGAAAGAATCAAACTGTTCAAAAGATGACAAGAACAATGTTGAATGAATCTAAGTTGTCAGACACATTTTGGAGAGAAACAATTAATACAACAGTCTACATTTTGAACAGAGGGCAAATAAGAATCAACAATAGTAAAACACCTTATGAACTATGGAAGGGTAGACCAACTACAGTTAAGTACTTCAAAGTTTTTGGAAGCAAATGCTACATAAGAAGAGATGATGAGGATTTGGGAAAATTTGACTCCAGATCTGATGAAGGTATCTTCCTTGGTTACTCTTCAAGAAGCAAGGCCTATAGATGCTATAATAAAAGATTGCACAAGATTGTTGAGAGTGCAAATGTAAAAGTGGATGAAGTTAGGTATCAAAAGGAAAGAGCACAAGAAATTGATTACCCAAAGGAAGCACGCTGTAAAGAAGAAAAAGGAGGAGAAGAAGAAGAACACTATCTAGATTTGTCCAGAAGAACCATTCAGAAAGTCAAATTCTTGGTGATAAAGATATTAGAGTACAAACTAGAAGAAGATTAGCAAATGCATCAAAACACGCAAACCTTTCCCTATTATCTAAAATAGAACCTAAGAATTTTGCAGAAGCAAGTGAAGACAAACATTGGATTGGGGCTATGGAAGAAGAGTTGAATCAAATTGAAAAGAACGAAACTTGGGAATTTGTCCCAAGATCAAAAGACAAAAAAGTGATTGGTACCAAGTGGGTTTTCAGGAACAAGCTAAATGAAGATGGACAAGTGGTGAGAAATAAAGCAAAATTAGTTTGTAAGGGGTATGCTCAAGTTGAAGGTATTGATTTTGAAGAAACTTTTGCTCCTGTTGCACGACTAGAAGCCATTAGAATGTTTTTGGCATTTGCTTGTCTTAAGAACTTTAAATTCTATCAGATGGATGTCAAGTCAACCTTTCTTAATGGAAATTTAGAGGAAGAAGCATATATTGAACAACTAGAAGGGTTCTCTTATCAGAAGATAAGGATTATGTGTGCAAGCTAAACAAAGCACTTTATAGGCTGAAACAAGCCCCCAAAGCCTGTACTCAAGACTTGACAAGTATATATAACAACACGGTTTCAAAAGGGGAATTGCTGATAACAATCTTTACATCAAGAATGAAGGTGATGATCAATTAATTGTTGTGGTTTATGTGTATGATATTTTTTTTGGAGGTAGTAGTGACAAAATGTGTCAAGAGTTTGCTATGGAAATGCAAAAGGAGTTTGAGATGTCCATGTTGGGTGAGTTATCATTCTTCCTTGGGTTACAAATTTCTCAATCTGACAAAGGCATTTTCATCTCACAAACTAAGTATATCAAGGAGATGTTGAAAAAGTTTAGGATGGAAGATTGCAAACCAGTGAGCACACCCATGGGCACAGGCTGCAAATTAAGTAAAGCAATCCCCAGAAGTAAATCAAACTCTATATAGGTCAATGATTGGGAGTCTACTATATGTGACAACTGCAAGACCAGATATTATGCAAGTTGTAGGCATGGTGGCACGGTTTCAAGTTGCACTAAAAGAAACCCATGTGCAAGCAGCTAAAACGATATTTAAGTATCTAAAGGGCACTTTGGATTTTGGTTTGTGGTATCCAAGAGGTGAAGATTTCACCCTAGTGGCATATATTGATGCGAATTAGACTGATAATATTGATGATAGGAAGAGTACAAGTGGAGGAGCATTTTTCCTTGATAGCAGTCTTGTATCTTGGTTAAGCAAGAAATAGGCTTTTGTTTCTCTATCTACAACAAAGGTCGAATACATAGCAACAACATCTTGTTGCACTCAAGTTCTTTGGATGAGGCAAACTTTGAGAGATATTAAGGTAGAATATGTTTATCCAATTTCAATATTTTGTGATAACACAAGTGCAATAAACATTTCGAAGAATCTTGTTATGCACTCCAGAACGAAGCATATTCCAATCAAATATCACTTCTTAAAAGAGTAGGTAGCAGAACAATAGGTCCAGTTGGAATACATTGCCACACAATAACATATTGTAGATATTTTCACAAAGCCCCTTCCAAAAGAAACTTTTGAATATCTCAGGCAAAATTTGGGGGTGATATCTTTTTCTTTTAGTCACAAAGTTCTTAAGGAGAAGCATTATGTCAAAGGGAGCTAATCACTGCATTATTTTACAACTCCGTGGTTTCTTTGCGATTGATGTCAAAGGGGGAGAATTACAGAAAGGGGAGTATTATGTTCTTGCTATATTCATAGGTATTTCTATGCAAGGTTGCCATCAATGACAAAGGGGGAGATTGTTGAATTAATTGTCATTGATGTCAAAAGAAGTTGCTATCAAAGGAAATCATTATCTGATCGTTGAAGGCCAAAGACCACTAATTGCTGTCCAAACAAAATCAGTTTCGAATCTCCATTATTCAAGGGCAAATCACACCATTCCAAGGCATTAAAGACAAGTTTATGATCATTGAAGAATGCTGCCCGACCCTCCTCTATTTTGGTGTTAATATTTAAATTATGGGCCAACCCATGTCTAGTGCCCAAGAAAATAAAGAGTGTCCCTTGGGAGAAATCACACCCCTTCGAAGTGACATGAGAAGGTATAAAAGGAGATATCGTTGAAAAGAAAGTATGTGAGGAATAATAAAGATATATCATTCAAACTCAAGCAAATTTCTAAAGGAGAGAAAAATAAGAGATCATTCAAGACAAATTTTAGTGAAGGAGATGTATTTAATTGTCATCCACTGAAGAAGTTTTTTTGGAGGTTGGTGCTTCCTAAGAGAAGAGATTGGTGTCTCTTGCTAAGTTGGTGCTTAGAAGTGGGGATTGGTGTCTCCAATAGGTTGGTGTCTACAAACTTTTGTAAGAGACTTCTATTATTTTATGACTGTATTTGGACAATGGATCCCAACAATCTTTTCTCCATGGTTTTCTCCCGAAAGGGTTTCCACATAAATCTTGTGTGATTGTTGTTATTGTGATTATTAAGTTTTTAAATGAGTAAAAGATTATCTTATTTTGATTCACTCCCCCTCTCAGTATAAGTGCGTGTTCATTAGAGGATTGACCTCTTTCTGCAAAAGAACAAAAGATGCAAGCCCATTGGAAAGGGCATTTTAGAATGAAAGCAAGGACATAGGCAACCAAGGTATTGGGTGTTTTATTTATGCATGTGGGTTCCCTTTTATTGTTGTTAGATCACCGTATTGGTGAGATATGGTGAGATGTATTAATGAAGCCCCTAAAGGGTACACTAGCCTAGGGTATGAAAAGGTGCACACCACTTTATTATCAAAAGAAAAAAAGAAGTTAAAGAGGTAGTGCTGCCCATCAAGGATAAGTGGTTCGAAAGAGGGGTGTCCACTGTTTTCGATGGATGGAAAGATACGACAAATAGGCTATTGATTAATGTGGTTGTAGTATGCCCTAAAGGGACAATCTTTCGGAAGGTTATTGATTGTGAGGGGTAGGTGAAGGATGTCTAATTCATTGCCGACATCCTTAAAGAGTCTATTGAGGCAGTGAGGCCTCAAAACGTTGTCCAAGTTGTAATAGACGATGCAAATAATTGTAGAGTTGCAAGGTTGTTGGTTGAGGCAAAGTAACGTGCACATATTTTGGACACCTTGCGCTGTTCATTCTCTCAACTTAATGTTACAAAATTTGGGCACCAAAATTGCTTGGATCAAACAAGTCTATGAGGAGGTGAGTGAGATTCAGACTTTCGTCAGCAACCACCACATGTCCCAAGCCATCTTTCGAAGATTCTCGATACTGCAACTATTAAAGGTAACATTCTTTATTTTTTTTAATAATTTTTAAATTTTATTTTAATAAATTCATTAAATGAATTTATAAGTTTGTAATTTGTAGAATTTTGATTTTTAAATGTTTTACTTGTTTTAATTTATTTATTTTAGTTTCTTATTAGGTTGTTGAGACTCGATTTGCATCACACATGCTTGTCTTGAAACGACTTGTGAAGGTGTGAGCGACATTGAGTGGCATGGGTATTAGCGACCTTTGGGGTGTATGGAGGAAAGCAAATAGTGAGAGGGCCATAAATGTGAAATTGTTGATCCTCAATGATGCATGGTGGGATTGCGTGGAGTACGTTCTCATTTTTACCGAGCCCATTGTATGTTGAGATTTGTTGATATGGATCATCCATGTATGGGTCATATTTATGGTGGTAATTACTCAATGATTGAGTCGATTAAGCCCATCATGAATGCCAAAGAGCAAGATCCTACAGAGAATTTCTTCAAGGAAGTACAATCTCATCTCATTGAAAGGCGGATCAAAATGACTACCCCATCGCATTTTTTTGCTTTTGCCTTGGCTCCAAAATACTACAGCACGAAGATCCATTCTTTGCCTAGGAGGGTCCCACCATATAGGGATGTTGAAGTTAGTAAGGGGTATAAGGCGACATTTGCTAGACTCTTCCTAGATCCAGAAATAGAAGACTTGGTTAGAGAAGAGTTTGTGAATTTCACATCCTCCAGGGATCACTCTATTAGTGCTCTTCATGACAAATATAAGATGGATGCTTATTCGTGGTGGTACCTCCATGGACAAGCATACACCTACTTCATGCCACTGGCAATAAAAGTCTTATCACATTTAAGATTTTAATTTTTTTAATTTCATAACTCTTTTTTAAAGTCTTAAATCATTTACTTTTTAATATTTTAGAAATTTTAACTTTTAATTTTGCATTGACTTTGCGGCTTGCCTTAATAGGTTGCTAGTGCTTCTTCAACTGAGAGGAATTGGGGTACATGCTCCTTTATCCACTCAATTTATTGCAGCAAGTTGGGAGCAAAAAAGGCGGCTGATTTGGTCTTTGTGCATTTTGACCTGTGGCTTCTATCACACAAGAAGGATGAGTACAAGCAAGGGCCAACAAAGTGTTGAGATATAGACCCAGATTTTCCAGTCTTGGATGCTTGCATTGCCCAACTTTCATTGCTAGACCCGGACCTAGAGTCTACTTTACATGACTTGCATGGTGGAGCTAGTGGGAGTGGCGCTGCTGATACTTGTGGTTCTACTCCTGATGCTTGTGGTTCGAATGAACTGTATGATGGCAATGATGCTTTGGTTGAAGACATTGGAGAAGAGGCAAAGCCATTTGATTATGATTATGACTAGACTATTAGTATGCTGATTTATCTTGATTATTGTGTATACATTGTAACATTTGAACAATGTACTTGTTCTAAGTTCGAACTTATCATGACAAAATGCATTGAATTATAAATATGTTTTGTGGCCATTTCACTTATGTTTTGTGGATATTTCACTCATTTAATAATTTATTTACTCTATGCATGTGTCAGGCGGAATTTTTGCTTATTTGGCTATAGTTTTTAATATTTTTGATATATATATATATATATATATATATATATATACACACACATACATACGTATGGCTGCACCCAAGTGCCATACCCGGCACCCCCAAAAAAATTGCCGTACCAGTGTATTGGATCCCTGTACCCTTACTTGCTACCTAGGTTTATCTTTCAAAAGATTGATATATTGTATGGTGGTATTAAGTTTCTAAGAATTACATCCGCCTTGATGGATTTATTCTATGATCATTTTTGAATCTCATTCAATGTGGGATAAGCCAATTCGTTTGAAGGTAAGCTGCAACTTCTCTGATAGTTCCTTACCGTAGCCATGTAATTGGAAGTCTTATAATCTATCTAAATTAATATGATACACCTAGATTGGTCTTGGACCTGTCTCTAGCTTCTTTTGGATGTCCTCTAGCTACTTTGTTGAAAGTAATTTTGAAGTGATCCTTGAGGAAGTGGCACCCAACCCTGCTCACCTGTTTTGCAAGGTAGTTTTTTGGTTTCTTTACATCAGGGGTTTCATATTCATTTTATTTCAAAAGAGGTTTATATTAGTTCGTAAATTTCCTTTAGTTGAGATTTCTTCTTTTTGAGAAATAGGTTAAAGTTATTAAATGTTTGAAGCTTCCATGATGTCTATATTTTATTATTGTGTGCTTCTGGCATCACTGTGTGTAAATCTTTAAGACCCTATGTTTTGAGTCCTACATCTAGACCTATCTTAGGGAAGAATTGTTTTGATGTTTGCTAGGAGGGTATTCTTGTCCAAGATCCCCAATAAATATAAATATTTATGTGCATATTTTTGACATTGTTGGCTCTTCCACTAAATTAATGTTTCTTTACAAGCAATTGGAAATTCGGTATTCTTCTAACCCCCATATCTTTGCAAATATTGTTTTCAAGTCCTACATTGGCAATTTTCTTGATCAAATTAATTAGAGGCTTCCACAAGTCACTCAAATTAAAACAATCATCTTTATTGAGATTGTTTATGACTTTCTATCTCTATTGCTTCCCAAACCATTTCATGTAGTGGTTCTTCTTTACAATGATCTTGGCATCTTGAACACGAATATGGTGCTTCATCTTATGCGAGTGTTGAGAGACAACTAACTTTTTTTTTTTTGATATATTGAATGTCTTTCACATGTTCCTTGAGTCTTATTTGCAAAGACCTCCCTGTCTTACCAATTTATATTGACCGACATGTACAATCGACCTGATATACTCTGTTGTTGTTTATGGAAAATAGGATTTGTTGTAGTATCAAGCGTGTTTCGCACAATGTTTGCGAGTGTGAAATAAGTCCTTATACCATTCCTCAGAATTCTGGCTAACTTCTTGGACATACACTTAATAGGAGGTATACTTATTTTTGGCTCTTCTGTTGTATCGTCTTGTCACTTGTGTTGGGCATGGGTTCTCTGACTAGCCTTACGAAGGTTTTCTCTATTTTTTTCTGTGTTATAAATTCTGTGAGTACACAGGAGAGGTGAGCCTTTTCTTGTTCAATATGGTAAATAGGATTTTTTGTAGTATCAATCGTGTTTTGCAGGATGTTCGTAGGTGTGAAAGTTCTTATACCATTCTTCCTCAGAATTCTGGATAACTTCTTGGACATATGCTTAATAGGAGATAAACTAATATTTGGCTCTTCTGCTGTATAGTCTTGTCACTTGTGTTTGGGCATGGATTCTTTGACTAGCCTTACGAAGGCTTTCTCTATTTTTTGTGTTACAATATTCTGTAAGTACACAGGAGAGGTGACCCTTTTCTTGTTCAATATGTTAATTCTAAAGGCTCGAGGAGTTAGTTTCCTAAGAACAATTGTTTTTTGCAATGGGGGGTGGCGGAAGTTGTCTTGTAAAATTAAATCTGTGTTTTAAAACATGAGTTTCACACATATTTTCACTAACCATATTATGATCCATGCATCAATGTTGGACAATAATTTGATAGTGTTGAGGGAGACATCGTTTTTTGCTTCTGTGTCAGACATTAATATATTTATGAATTGCTGCTATAGGAGGCTGGATTTGTAGCGCCCTTAATTTCCCAACTAAAACTAGGCAATTTTTTCTTTTGGTTTTGCGCATTGATATGATGCTGAGTGAGTCGTTCCTCAAGCTACGCGGGTTATCCTTGCACATGGGCCATGCTAATCTTCTCTGTATCGTTCCAATTTTATTAGATGTCTCCGAAGAGACTACACCGTTAGATATATTATTCTATACACATTGGTCTTCATTATATTATAAAAATGATACTATATTGTAAGTAGGTAAAATTTTTACAACAATATTATACTATATCTCATTATGCAATATTCACAATATTAACTAACATATTTTTAATATCACCTTAATAATATCTTAAATCACAGTTCTAACATTATATATAAAATCTATCCTATGCCCTATACCCTAAATATAGGTAAATAAACCGTATTCCTATTACCTTATATTATTACTCCGTAACAAATTTGATATATATAATATTCCGTTTGTTAATTTGCAGGTGATAATGCGAAGGTGATTTATCAACATATGTCACTTATACTATACAATATAATATAGAATACTATCCACTATAGTATATATAACCCATTATATCCTATATTATATATAACCCATTATATACATTCCTATTTTTTTAAAGTTATATATATTATATATAATATTTGTTATTTTTATCCTATATTATATATAACCCATTATATACATTCCTATTTTTTTAAAGTTATATATATATTATATATAATATTTGTTATTTTTATCCTATATTATATATAACCCATTATATACATTTATATAAATGTGTTTATATATATATATATAATAACCAATATTTAAAACATACGTTTATATATGTATAACATAAGTACACTGACATTCTAATATTCATCCTATGCCAAACCTATATTATATCTACTTGAACAGTTAACCCTAACCTAAAAGCTACCTGCAAGCCAATATACTTTTAGGTTTGGTTTTGATTTTGTCGGTCAAGTGTTTGTTTTTGTTCCATATGTTTTTTTTTTTGTGTTGGAGTAGGGAGAAGGGAATGGAGGTGGCGGCGACTCCAGGGAGGAGGAGGTTTAGAGAGGAGGAATGTGGGAGGGAGGATGGAGCGGGGAAGCGGGGTTTGACAGAGGTCATGTGAGGATGTGGCTGAGAGGAGAGGTGAAGCCCTGGGGCGGATGGTGTAGGGGAAGTGAGGGGGCAGGACAGATAATCGGTCGGGATTGGGAAATGTGGTCGCGCTGGGTGAAGGTCTATACAGCGGCCGGGGGTGGCCGGAGAATATGGTAGTCGGGGTGGGTGGGTCGGCCCTGCTGCCCACCCACACAATCATAAGTGTTTTTTTTTAAATTGCGGGGTGGGGGGTAGGTCGGCCCATGCCCCCCTCACCCCCCAAGCTAGAGTTTAATTTTTTTTTGTTTTATATAAATAATTCATTTGAGTTGCAGGGTGGGGGTGGGTCGCTCCCCCCCCAAAAAAAATAAAATAAAAAATATAGTTTAATTTTTTTTATATAAATATATATATTTCTATATATATAGATATATGTATATGAATAATAAAGATTAATCTATTATATATATATATATATATATATATATATATATATATATATATATATATATATTAAAACTACAAACATAAATTGTATATATATATATATATATATATATATATGTTATTTATACCCACATAATAATATACATTTCTATTATACAAACATAAGTTGTATAAGATTTTTCTCTTAAGAACACAACATAAATGCCGGAGATGTAAATAGAGGAATTGTGAAAATAATAATACTTTCTGTGATTGCATTATATTCAAGTTTACTAGTGCAGCAGTCATGAAAACAAGCTATTATAAAAATGACACTTCAATGGAAACAAAATTGTTTAAACACCTTCTCAATTTATTTGGTATTAAAAGATGTGATTTCCTTTTACTTCCATAACACAAGGGTGCAACAACAACATTTAAATGTACCCAACATTGAACAACAATATCAGAGTTTATTAAAGATAATATCAACAAATTTTTCCAATGTATTTGATACTAAAACAACACTTAAAATTTCATTTCTAAAGCAACAAGTTACAAGTTTCTTGAGATGCAAAGAAACAAGTTAAAAAAGAGGTTGTGGTGGTGCACGATGGATATGGTCACTTTTGCATGCAAGTTGCATGGAAGGATGGCCATACCCATGTGTATCCCAACTAGTAAGAGAACACTCACATTGCAAGTGTTCTCTTACTAGCTGGGATGCACCAACTGCTCCATTTGATTCCATTACTAATTTAAATTCACAAACTATCCCAATCATCTTATAACCAAACCACCAACACACACTCTTTTCAAAATTCTTTCTTATTAAGAACTGGACAACTTACTAAGTAGTTTAACAATGGTCAAATGAAACAAGTTTCCGTCTTTGCCCAAATACACAACAATGTTCTCATTTCAACTTTTCCATTACAAAATGATACAACTTTGCAACTATCACAAAATTGTATTTAATTTACATACTTCACAAAGATCTGAGGTACATCTCCTTCAAGTTTGCATGACAATTGTTTACAATACATCACAATATTCTAAAAGTACATCCTTTCCAAGCTTTCAAGATAATGGTTACAACAAGTTACTTTGCAACTACAATAAGGAACAAATTTTTCCAACAAGGAGGAAGAGAGCTGCACTATTGGAGTCGCTAGTCATCTTCAAGCTATCCAAAAACACACAAAGGGAGCCAAGCGATGCTCTCCACCCAACCGTATCCATTGGAGAAGGAGAGCACTTTTACAATGGCTCCCGAGCCCCAACAAATGAACCATGGAAGAGCCAAAACCCCCATGAGCAACTCTTAACTTTTGGTTTTGCTCCATGAGACCCAAAACAAGCACAAACATACAAAATGCATCCAACAAGCAAGAAACAATGGCTTGACACCAAGCCAAGTGGGAGAAGGAGAGATATTTGTTGGTCTTCTTATAACTTGAAGTGGGTAGTGGGTTAGGCCTTAAAAAAAGTCCATTATCCATCTGTCCTTATACCTCCACTACACCTTATATCTCCTAAGACACCCATTTTCTCTCCACCAAAGACCTAACCCCCATCTACCCAAAATTGCCTCCAACAAATTGCAACAATATCATATTCCAACAAGAACCTAAGATCCCTTTTCCCTCCACCAAAACCAACCAAACTCACTCCCCTCTTAACTCCCAACCTAAGGGTTTTGTACCCATCCCAAAGTACATTCCATTGCAATAATAAAATAACTATAAGAGGGAAAACAATGAAATCCACCAATGAACTTTCAAGCCAAAGAAATACCAACAACAAGAAGCAACAAGCAAGATATAATAACAATATTGAAATAAGCATTGGGAACAAGTCCCTACCTTGAAGCCATAGCAATGATCTCTACTTGCTCTAAGCTTCAACCTACTCCCAAGCTCCTCCAAGCACAAGAATTCTCGAAAATAGATCAAGAGAGTGTAACTAGCCAACCCCAATTTCTAAACATACAACTTATTTATAGAATTTGCAAGGGAAGAGGGTGAGTTGGCTCCACATGGATGCCAATTAGGTGTACTCATTCCAATTCACCCAAGGTACATATCATTATCCAATGCCAATATTACTTTCCTCCAAAAATTAGTCAAATAACCATTACTCCCAAATCAAGAGTACGTCCCCAAAATCCAATGAAAATAAATGACCACAAAAGAAAGTCAAGCAAATTAACTTATTTCACACCCATCACTCCAAAATTCATATCAAAATAAAAGCAACACATCCTCCAACAATTAAATTCAATCAAAAAATTTCAAGTGCAATAAAAATCAATGACAAATGAGCCACAAAAAATGTCAAAAATACTCCACTCATGATGGGTTAGGGGTATGAGTTCATTTAAGATGGCTAGGACAAAGTTAGGTGCAAACAAGGTTGCCTAAAAATTCACTCAAAGCCAAAATCCGCCCTTTCATTATTTCATTGGGTTTAGGAACCTTTTCACCTACCAAAACGGTCATGACACTTGCCACATCAATACATGGGAGAGGAAGAAATTACATAAATTTTAAATTACAAAATGCAAGGGTGAAAATTCAAAAAGGGCCATCAACATAGGATATGCAAAATAAATTAAACAACCATAAGAATAAAAGGTCTTAGCCATTTCATCTAAATCCACAACCAAAGTTGTTCAAGGTAGCCAAGGGGTCTTGGCTCAAACATCCTTCACATGTTAGTCTTTTGATTCCCATGTGTGCTATTTTTATATAAACCTGTACACCACTGCACACTTCAGACACACATCAAATCCATCCAAAATATTGCCAAGTAATACATCTGCATAAATAATCAACTTTGCAATGCAATGTACAACAATATCAATAACAATCATAATCACTATTAGATTCAATATATGAAATCCGAGTACAACGGCGTTAAAAGGGGTCTTGGCTCAAACATTCTTCACATGTTAGTCTCTTGATTCCCATGTGTGCTATTTTTATATAAACCTGTACACCACTGCACACTTCAGACACACATTAAATCCATCCAAAATATTGCCAAGTAATACATCTGCATAAATAATCAACTTTGCAATGCAATGTACAACAATATCAATAACAATCATAATCACTATTAGATTCAATATATGAAATCCGAGTACAACGGCGTTAATAGAAACATTCAACATCTAAAATCCTACCAAGATATAGATGTTAACACATCATCAAATAATCACATATATAACCAATATAAGCAATGGAAAAACTATAGATCCCTGCATCACAAAGTTAGCCAAATCCACGTATACAATATTATATAAACACCAAAACCATCCACAATAAGTCTGTCATGAAGTGCCATGATAATAGTGTCTAAATGTTAATATGTCAAATATCACAGTCCCTATTAGAATGTCCATGAGATAGATAGAATGTCCAGAAATAGCTAATCTAATGACATGAACTGGGTCTAAGGGAAGTGGGCATTACAGGATTGAGACTAATGTATTAGATTCTACTCTAGATACTGCCGGCATGGCCCCTAAATATATCTTTTTAGGTTTTGGAGAAATTTTGTTGAGATTTCTTTTCCATTTTCCCCCTTAAAAAGAAACCCTTCTATTCTTATGCTGTTCAAAATCATCGGGGGCAGAAGATAAATTGGCCTCCAAGATTAAAAAACAAAATTGTTAAGGTAAGACCTCCTCAGAGCAAGCAGTCTGACTGATTTGGTTGACCTTTTTGCGCAAGCTAGAAACACCATCATCAGTCATCAATCAGAGAAGATTGATCTCTAATGATCATCAGGGAACCATAATGCTTTACTTATACAAATAAGGTCCAATTTCTCGCCATGTATCAAAAGATTTCAGAATCTAGTATGAATTCCTAGATAATGGCATCTATGCTGAAAGGGCTAAAGTTCCTTATTAGCATGTTCAAATGCCAAATATTTAAGTTAGCAGTGCAATTTCTTAATGTTTGTCCCTTATCTATAGCAAAATAGTGCCTTGATTGGCCATATAGTCTGCAACAGAATTGCCAGTCCCCCTGATATGTCTTAACTCTTTGATCTGAGGAGCCGGGGTGATAGAAAGAATATCTTAAAATTTTTGTTGTTAGATTAGATTGGACATGTGTGTGAAACATGGATTATTTTAGCTTAGACCTTGGCAATGCTATGTATCTGATATCCTGTGTAGCCCTCATGCCCATATTTGACATTACATTTGTTTGGTTTTGATAGAATTCCATTTTCCTGCAATGTAACTGTTTGATGCAGTTGGAAATAGCATGGTCTTCATTTGGCCGTAGGGTAGTTTCCGTGATGAGAAGTTTATTATCGGTGAAATGGTGCCCAAAGTGCAAGAAAATATTCAATTGGATGCTCTGCCTCATAAGATTTGGGACATGGCTTTGAAAATCTCTAGATGTAGCTGCCTCGACACCATTTATTTCTCACCATGCATCTGTGGATTTCAATGGTTGATATCTTGATATCTTCTTAGAAGAGTGGAATCCATCATTTGATTAAGAGGGTATAATATCAAGTGCTACAATTAGAGGCTTCATGCTCATGATTGATTTTTACTGGAATTTTCGATGGCATCTCACCCATCTAGAGAATACTTGGATCCAAAAAATGCATAATCCGTCTCCTTGAACATATTTTTTTGTCAAATCTGTAGAAATTTAGTGTTTTATAATTAGTTTGGTGGTAGGTATCTAATGTTCTAGTTTCCAATATTAAGTTACCAGTAGTAATCAATTTTCTTTATTTTGTCAATGCTTAAAGAAAAAATGCACAGGGGTCTTTGGTTTGGACTGCACTAGCAAAGCCACAAAAACATGTTAAGCACGCCCAAAGAGGTATAAATATAGGTCATCATCATGACAGTTTGTTTTGCCTTACACTACCAGACCATGGCCTGACTGGACTCTATTTTGCTCTTTTTTAGTTTTTTAAAAAGATGTCTCATAGGCTCATATATATACAAGATTTATTTACATCTGTGCGCACGTTGGGTTTGAACCTGGGTCTCTATGTTAATACAAGCCCGATCACCTTGCTGCTTGCCGATAAACCCTCTATTTTGCTCATATTTTGTAAATTGTTTTTTAATTTTCATTGAGAACTATTGTAACCCTCAGGAGTTTAGACTATTAGTCTATGACAAGATCTAGGGAAAAATGTAACATGTACAGTTCATGCGAACTCTAGATGCATGCAATAGTATAATTTCCATATGAAATTGCAAATTTAGAGGATAAACATAGTCTGATTGATCTTTGTTACAAGCATGATTACTGATTACTTTATGTTATAAAAGATCATCAACTTGTAACGTGAACTTTGTGTTTGTTCTATGGAGTTGCCGAAAATGTATTAATACACGGACAAGCAGTTGATGGCTCTTCTGAAGAGATGTTTTATTTCATTTTATTTACAGAAAATATTGCTGATATTGCCAATACATGGTCACTAATAAAGATTGCAATTCCAAGGAACAAGAATGCTAAGTTTGGAGGTTTATCCTCACGTGGATAATGTCATTAACCGGGATACAAATATAGTCATCCCACAGATTTAAGGCATAAAAGCTTAATGAATTGTACAACAGAAACTGGGTTTTATTTTCATCATTTTTACCCATTTCTATTTTAAACCAAAAACCCATTTAAAACAAAACAATTATGTAAGCAATATCTTATCTTATTGAATTTCGACAAGATCAATATTTGCTCATCTATTGTAGCTTATTTTTAATATGCAAATGAAATTGTGGTATTTAGATACTGCCTCTTACAGGTTAATTTAGACAATTGCTTCAATTACTTCTCATAGACAACAGTAAGGTGAGCATATTGATTATTTTAAGGGTATCCAAGCACCATGCATATGCAGTGCGATTTCTTAATGTTTGTCCCTTCTCTAAAGAAAATTAGTGCCTTGATTGGCCAAACATTCTGCAACTGAATTCCCAGACCCTCTGATACGTCTTAGCTCTTTGATCTGAAGAGCCGGGGTGATAGAAAGGACGTCTTCAATAACTTTTGTTAGATTAGACTGGACATGTGTGTGAAACATGGAATATTTTAGGTTAGACAATGACAATGCTATTTATCTCATATCCTGGGTAGCCCTCATGCCCATATTCGACATTGCAATCGTTTGGTTTTATAGAATTTCAGTTTCTTGCAACGCGACTGTTCAATTGTAGTTGGAAATAGCAGTCTTCATTTGGCCATAGGGTAATTTCCATGATGAGAAATTTATTATTGGTGAGATGGTGCCCAAAGTGCAAAAGAGGATTAGATTGGATGCTTTGCTTCATAAGATCTGGGGTATGGTTTAGAAAATCTCCTGATGTATGTGTCTCGACACCATTTATTTCTCATCATGCATCTGTGGAATTCAATGGGGGATATCCTGATATTTTCTTAGAAGAGTGGGATCTATCATTTGATTAAGGGGTTATAATATCAAATGCTACATTTAGAGGCTTCATGCTCACAATTGATTGATATATACCGGAATTGTAGATGCCATCTCACTGTCTAGTGCATACTTGGATCCATAAAATGCATAATCTTTGTCCCCTTGAACATTTTTCTTGTCAAATCAAATTTAGAGTTTTATAATTAGTCTGGTGGTAGGTATCTAGGTCCTAGTTTCCAATATTAAGCTACCAGCACTTACCAATTTTCTCTATTTCATGCTTAAAGAAAAATGCACAAGGGTCTTTTGTTTGGACTGCTTTTATAATTAGTCTGGTGGTAGGTATCTAGGTCCTAGTTTCCAATATTAAGTTACCAGCACTTACCAATTTTCTCTATTTCATGCTTAAAGAAAAATGTACAAGGGTCTTTTGTTTGGACTGCACAATCAAAGCCACAAAAACATGCTAAGCATGCCCAATAAGTTATAAATATGTCATCGTCATGGCAGTTTATTTTGCCTTACAACTACCAGACCATGGCCTGACTGGACTCTATTTTACCCATTTTCTATAAATTGTTTTTTAATTTTCATTGAGAACTATTGTAACCCTCAGGATTTAGATTATTAGTCTACGACAAGATCCATAGAAAAATGTAAAATGTGCAGATCATATGAACTCTAGATACATGCAATAATATAATTACCATATGAAATCCCAAATTTAGAGTATAGACATGGTCCTATTGATCTTTGTTACAAGCATGATTACTGTTTACTAATTTAACTATCATGGAGGCATACTAAGGAATTATGTCACTTAACTTTGTGCTATAAAAGATCATCAACTTGTAATATGAACTTTGTGTTTGATTCTACGGGGTTGCCAAAAATGTATCAATACATAGACAAGCAGTTAATGGCCCTGCTGAAGAGACGTTTCATTTCATTTCATTTATAGAAAATATTTCTGATATTGCCAGTACATGGTCACGAATAAAGACTGCAATTCCAAGGAACAAGAATGCTAAGTTTGAAGGTTTATCCTCACATGGATAATGTCATTAACAAGGATACAAATATAGTCATCCAACAGAAAATCGGTACAAAAGCTTAATGCATTCTAAAACTGAATCTGGATTTTAGTTTCATCATTTGCTTTTACTTAATTTTGGAATTTCCCCATTTCTTTTTAAACCAAAAGTCCATTTCAAACAAAACAGTTATGTAAGCAATATCAAATCTTATTGAAACTTCAACAAGATGAATATTTGCCCGTCCAATGTAGCTTATTTTTAATTTACAAATGAAACCATGGTATTTAGATACCATTGCTTTCAGGTTAATATAGACGAATACTTCAACTACTTCTCGTGGGCAACAATAAGGTGAGCATGTCGATTATTTTAAGGGTATCCAAGCACTGTTCATATGCCGTAGTTAAAATCTTAAAATTGATCGTCTTTTATTGACCTGCAAAAAATCTGCTCATTTCAATTTGATGCTCTTGCATCATTTCGTTAGCTTGATGACATTTAGAATAATTTGACGCATGTGTGTTATCTGTAAACATATGTATCAGATTAAAAAATAAGTAAACACTTTTTTTGATTAATGAAGGAGAGTTGCAAGCCTTTGTGATCATGGTTGTGCTTCAGTATTATGATATTTTTATGCAAATCACCTTTGACTGTTAATATCGAGACACACTAACTAACAAGACGAGATTCATTCATGGGATAGCTTCCTTGGAAGATATTATCGAAAGAGTATCCCATTTACTTGATTTTCTCTTAGCACTGAAAACAAGAGCAGTATTGGTATAAGCGACATAATTCTTTGTTACATATTTTTTCTTCATGATAAATGGCTTTTTGTTGGTGTCTTTTTCATCAAGCATTGTGGTGTTTCAATAAAGGAAAATCAAGAAGATTTTCCAAATTAAATTTTAACATTTGCTTATGTACTGTGCCCATATTATTGAAAGAAGTTTGTTTTTTGTAGTTATCTTTAAGGCTAACACACTATTGCTTTCAACACATGGGTTTAAATTGATAATAGAGAGATGCATGATATTAGGACATTAATGAAAGAAACGTGGGGAGATTTTATTGGTAACTTCTATCAACATACTCATCCTCAAGGGATAATACTTTTGCAGGATGAACGGAGTCGCCAATGGAGGGTGCAAGCAGTTGCAGTTTCACCTGATAAATTTGAAAGCCGCAAGCCCTTGCCAGAATCATGGAGAGGTTTACGTGATGAAGACCTTTCTAGACAATGTGGTATTCCTGATTGTGTCTTTGTTCATATCAGTGGGTTCATTGGTGGAAACAAGTCTTTTGAAGGAGCATTGGAAATGGCCAAAGCGGCACTGAAGTTGTGATTTCTTTTGGTAGTCTCCTCTGGCAGATAATTATTGATTGTTGAGGTTAACGACTAGATGTTAAATACAAATGTTTGTGTATGGTAGCATGGAGCTATTTACACGGTGGGAGTTTTTATCGATTGTATTCCATCAATGGCATCAAATTGTTTGGACGCTCATGTGGAAGTGATCCATTCCTTTGTATCTTTTATATCCAACTATTTTTGAAATCCATGTCTTCAGAAAATGTTTCTAACAATTCACATATTCTAAAAGAGTAATTTTCTAGAGAACCTTCATAAAGTGAACCTTAGCAGATATTTAAATTGGTTGGTTCTACACGTGTTGGATTCCATGTTATGTCATAGTGGCATTGCCATTTTCTTCATTACTGCTCTATAGCTTGTTGATAGTTACCATTCTCAAGAATAAAAAAGGGCAATACTATTTAGAACTTTTTGGTAGGACATGGATAATTGTTTTGACTTTTATGCTTCGGAAATTTTTGGCCATTAGAAGTTCACGCCTACAGTTATGGGTACTTGTTTTCCTTAAATTCAACTTGTTTTAAAGAAATAAACGATGCAGGTCAGGAGAGGGTGAATTGAATAGCTACTTGTTCCCGCAATATACACTCAACACTCTTCAATGGAGACCCTCAAATCAGTACAGTCAGAAGTAGAGATCATAATTACACTTTATTGAACTCATGTTGGAATTACAGAAGATTACACATACACTACAGATGGCTTATTTCTTGAATTACAAGCACGAAGGCCTTACAATCACAATCCCTCAATGGACTTGAACGATTCTTTCCGCCCTCTTTGCTGTTGTCGATCTCCCCCATCGACCGCCCAATTGAAGTTGCTCCTCTCTAATTGATTCTAATCCCTTTTGTCTTCTCAGCTTCTAGAGTGCCTTGCAAATTCCCATGTTCTTGAAAAATGCTCGAGCGCCTTTGCAAATTCCCTTATTCTTGAAAAATGCTCCAAATGGGAAAGGCCATCATTTTTGGGTTGTTACTCTTCTTTTGCAAGTGGCATAGGCGAAATTGGCACCTAACACAGATCTGTGGTTCCTCGACTGCTTACAAAACTGCTGGTTAACTCACATTGACTGTTTTACAACAATGTATGAACCTACTGTCACTGTAGATTGATTGTTTCAAAAATGTCATGACAGTTACGTAGCTGCTGGGGTGCTTACATAAATGTAGACCTGCGATTTTGTCATTCTTCGGGAAATACTTTGTTTAATCCCTGTATGATGACTAAAACTTGTTCTTTTCTTTGGGTTAGTTGGTGTTTAGGAGTCGTCAAGGAACTTTGACATGGTTCTTCCACATCACGACACGCCAAAGCACAAGATGCACAGATAATTGTCTTCGGTTTGTGCGAGATTGCACAATCTACCCATATGCTTTATCTTGAGTAAGTGAAAAGATCCATGAGCACCAACTCATGAACTTGGAGTGAGCTCTTGTTGTACTTGTTTATTTCGGATTCATTCACCCAAGTTGAATCTTCATTTGCTATGCCCTTCCACTTGACATGGTTCTTCCACGTCATGACACGTCAAAGCACAAGATGCACATATAATTGTCTTTGGTTTTTGCGAGATTGCACAATCTACCCATATCCATGAGCACCAACTCATGAACTTGGAGTGAGCTCTTGCAATGATCTGTTGTACTTGTTTATTTCGGATTCATTCACCCAAGTTCAACTTCATTTGCTATGCCCTTCCACTTGACTAAATACTCTACGTACTCCTTAAGGTTTCTTGACATTATATTTTTGAGGCAACTGTTGATTCCACTCTGCAATATAGATGAAACATAACCAACACCATTTCGAAGGGATTGTAGTACCCTAAAATTGGACCAATGTCATTTGACAATTGTGTTTGACATTTATCTCAACCCATTTCTTATTGTGCACATAACTAATTCTTACACACATCTCACCCATTTTAGCACTTCTTGGCCACTAGGTCATAGCTGTTACTTCTTTGATCAATCAAAAACCTGTTGCTGAATAGAGAACACCTTCAAAAATATGGGCAGCTCCTCTAACTGTCAGAATTAAATTTGCATCTTCACAAGATACCGTTGCATATGATGGATGAAGCCGGATGACGATTTTGTCCTAAAGTTGATGGTTTTGTCCACTCACTTTGCGGTCACTTTTTTAAATGCACAACTTGGCCTTGTGTCAATTGAGCAGGGAAATATTTTGCAACAATCACATATAAAAAACACACTTAACCCATCCATTCCAAGGGCCTTTTCTTTCACATCTTTGTGTTACTTAGGAGATCACAAAGTACCCAATTACAAAATCACTCTCTCACAACGAGCTACCAAGTGTGAATGTTTCTTACAAAGTTGCTCTAGGTCATTATCACATTTTACAATCTACACCTAAGATCATTGCCAAGTGTTGGATGCCATTTTAGGATCTTGTCAATACATTGTTTATTACACATTCACACACATTCATTGGGAGGGAGAATTATGCAAGGCTTGATCCATTTTCGAAGAATTGGTACATAGTGCAATGTTCATCACACCACAGGGGTGGGGTGAGGCTAGTCCAACACAATTGGACTAATACCCTATTCACACTTTCAAGGAGAAAGCTAGGGTTTTCACAAAAAAAAAGCCCTAAATTAGTTACACAAGCGAGATCACAAACATCCAAATAAAAAATATTGATCATAAGACACAAGTGAATATTGTGTAAAACCTAGAGTTCAAATCAAACTTTCACATGACAATTGTCCACAATCTGTCATGCATAGGCAAATTCATCCTCTAAGTTTCAATCCTCTAGATTTCTAGAGCAACTCAACGACACTTTGTATAGCTCATTTGTGCACTTTTAGATCAATGTCACTCCATCCCATCTAGTTTCGGGGAATAAGTTCTAAACCCTACCCTGTACTTTCTTCTATCAACTTTTAGAGTTTGAATATCCGTTATAATTGCAATACATGATTTAGGATTTGTGATTTATTGTATTTCTGGTTCTAAAATCATAATTTATACAATAATTATCTTAAATTGGAAAACCCTAGTTATGACATTACATTTTGGTGATCCCACTTAGTTAAAAGTACATGCAGTCTAGGGCTTTATGCCTCACCTATAAGTTTTCAAATTTATAAAAATATGCTTGGTATAATCATAGTTTTTTAGGTTTTCTCAAAGCCCTAATTTGCTTTTGGATCATTATTGCAATGGCCGATATTAATGCATCATCCTCCACAAACTTGCTTTGTGAAAGAGTTGATAAGGCCATGTCAAGGGAATTCACACAATCCATAAGGGACAATCCTTCTCAAGCATCTCTTTTGTTGCATGCTGGCCAAACACAAAAGGCAATTTTCAATAAGGCTAAGATAGGGGAAACTCAAGGAGAACCCTCAAGCGATACAAATCCACCATCTACTAGATCTCCCTCGTCAGGTGATGCTAATATTCAAGTGCTTCATTAACCTCTACCTACACATAATGTTCCAATTATGAGGGCATCACACATGGTGCCCCAAGTTACTATACCTACACATACCATGGCTTTCACAGTTGAATCGAGTTAATCACATATGGCTTAAGCTCCAATCTTAATGTCTATCTCCAACAATCCAAGACATGCAAGTAAAAATAACTTAGTTATCTCAACACTGATCATAGATCACCTTGAGCTCTATTGGGTTATTCAATAACCAATTAGCACTTGATGTTCTCAAAATCCACTACCCATGGCTTTGTGTCGCCAACATTCTCATTTCACGATGACAAGACCAATCCGTGACACCTTCACACCTTCATAGCCTCGTTTATGGACTATATACATGATGTTACCCTACCTAGTTATTTCCGTATAGTCTCAAGGAATATGCACTTGGTTGGTTCTATACACTACCTTTAGGGTTCTTTAATGACATTACAAGCTCTAGCCGGCAATTTCCTTACCCATTTCTCAATCAATATTGAGCAACATTTATCTTCTGCACAGACAACTCAAGTCAAGCAACAACCTCATGAAAAAATTGTTGATTATGTATTACGATATAAGACATTGCTTTCATGAGGACCTAAACACATCAATGAGAACAAATTGATCAAACCACTCTTTACTAGTCTTATTTTGAAGCCTCGAGAACAAATAATGTTTCTTAATTGCACATCCCTTGAGGACTTATGTCAAACGATCAAAGTATATGAGAGTAAGCTCACAGTAGCTGACACACTAACTTATAAGACCACAATTGTCTAGAAGCAACTAATTCCAAGCAAATCCTTCAAAGGAAAACTGAATGACAATAAGAAAGGTGAAACTGCGAATGTCACACAACCTGCTCTTGTAGCAACTCTTACACAATGATACAATTACTTGTTGTAACCTCCTCACACTACCTTATGAAAAGTCCTTGAGTGTAATCTAATCTACCTACCTCCACCTACTATTATTGATATGACAAAGCAACAAGGGCCTAAGTTTGATGAATGGTTATCCCGTGATTATCACCATTGTCACAAACACTCCTCCAATAGATGTTTTGGACTACATAAGAAGATCCAAGAGCTTCTCGATAACAAGAGTATTTCTCTACAAGATTTTGATTTACCTGCCAACACAATAGTTTCTCAACCTAAAACATGCATGTGATTGTTCACTGATCCATTGTCTAATCATGTCAAAACAAATAAAACAAATGAAACAATTGGCTTATTACATAGTATCTCCCCCATCGACATATGCGACTGATGTCCATCTGATTGATAGTACCTCATGAAAAGTACAACATCAGTTACACCACTTATTATCTTTTCTGATTATGAGATCCCTTCAGATGAGGACAAAACATCTAGACATATATTCATTCACACATACGCTAATCCACAACCAATTCAAAGCGTTATGGTAGGCAATATATATATATCTTTTCACAATGGCAATTTTAACATCTCTTAGCTTTACGACATGAGACCTCATAAGTACCACAAAGACCATTTAGGGCTTTGATGGCCAATGAAAAAACCCACTTGGGGGCACAATTATGTACGGACAAGTTGGACCTAAGAGGATGACCACTTTGTTCCTTCTAATCTTTTGAACAAAATTGTCAATATGTAACTCGAATGCCCTTGGATCTGTGACATGCATGCTATTACATCGACAACACATATATGATTGAAATTCATGCACAACAACACAGTGGTGACTATTTTCAGTGTACAATATGAGTAGCTTATTCAATTTATTCCAACATCTGCTTAAGTCCCTATTCCATAGATAATGCTTCGTATTGAGGCACACCATTTGCAACATACTAGATTGAGTTTTGATCATATTCATAGACATATTCCATGACACTCTGTGATAGAGTATCAACACCAACATGGTATGACTCCTACTTTTCCTTGCACATGTCTCGTGTTATCTACTCGTGTGCGACACACAATAGTTCGATAGAAGTTGTGTGGGCAACCCTCGCAAGACACCAATGTGCTCTTATTCACACCAAGAGCCTATAGTTACTAGGACTACTAGTGACCTGAGCATAAATTCACATTACACTATTAAGGATGATGGTACTTGTTGGAGCAAAAAGTAGCACCCTAGGATGACTCGTTAAATATCCCTACTTTTCGCCAACATGGGACCGTCTCTCAAGTTGTAGGACCTGCTTTGAGATGGACCTTTGAAGAAGGCCGGTTCCTCTACCTAATCCTACTGCTAACATTACTCCTAATGCAGAAAGCAAATCCTAAACTAAACATGCCAAGGAACCAGAGTTAGAAGGAGATGCAGAAAAGGGAAATCCTAAGCTAAAGGGGTGGTGATAACACCAGAAAAGGGGGGTGGTTGAGCTCTCTACGAGGGGAAGGAAAGGGAGAAAATGGGAGAGAGGGCAGAAAAGTATTCCACAGATCCAAGTCCACATTCTCCACTGGCCCACACATTTACAACACAACAAAGTTGGAGCCTGCAAGCACAAGTGCACACAACATACCAAGAAACAAAATGAAAGGAAAGACAACAAATAAATCTGGCTAGGGAAGAAAAAACGTGCCCTAAAACAAATTTTATTGCTTAAAATATGTACAATTACATTATATTCATGGAAAAAGGTGCGAGTTTACATTGTAGAGGCCAAATTGAGGTCTGGAACTCATGGGAAGTCGGCCACCATTTTGGCATGGTGCCACTACAAAAAAGAAAAGCTCAAGAACCCCTTCAAATGGGCGAATTTTACATATATATAGAAAATGAGCTCCCACCTACCAAACATTAACTACATAACAGGTGGTTGAACTACCCGAACTATCACCATTAATGCTCAACTTGCTTATGATGCTCTTGTTGACAACCGGTTGCATATTGTTCCTTCGTTGTGGCTGGCAGCTTCAATTTTCCTTGTGTTGGCTGGTAACATGATTTGCTACTATCGGTCAGCTACATTCGTAGTCCTTGTCCTCTTGTTGAACTGCGGGGTCGACTCCTCTCTGCTGCCGGCCAGTAGCATCAGAATAAGCTTCTGACCAATAGCATCCGTATGATGATACCAATGCGCTTTTTCTCACCACCTAATAGGGCCTACATCTCAACGTTGTGCTACTGACTGATATCACCAAACATGCTACCGGCTGGTAGCATTCGTACATGCTATCGGCCGGTAGCATCCGTACATGCTATCGTCCGATAGCATCTAAGGATGCTACTGGTGTTCTTTCATGCCGTTTTACCTAAGACCCCACCGAATCTCACTCAACTCGCCCGACTCGCCCTGCATGAAGACCAACTCGGTCGAGCCAACCCACAAGCTGCCTGAGGTTCTAAAATTGGCAGCCATCTGCACGTCATTCTCCCTGCTCAACTAATTAAGCCCATCTTAAAGACAAGTTATTCAAATTATCCTGGGGGTAATTTGGGATAACAGTTTGGTGACCTCCAGGGAACATATGCCTACTCGATGAAGAGATCAGTAGCCTTGAAGCATGCATTGGGCATGGAGTCAAGCCTAACCTTGAAGAAACTTATCTTTTCCCTTTAAAATTTTTCTCCTGAATCCGTTGTGAGCTTAGTACTGAACTGAAACTGCCCTGGTTGCTCTTGAAGATGTTTTTTGGGATTTTCTGATTGAAACCTGTGATTGCTCCTCAAAAAAGAATTCCTACCAAGGGTTGGGAGAATATGAACTGTAAATGATCTTGGGATTTGAATGAAAACACTAAAAATTGCCCCATATCTGAATTCTACCATGATCTGCAAAACTTATGTACAAAAAGAAAAATCATACATGTTCCGAGTGGAGACATGCAGTGTGTGCACAAGCACTTATTCTGCTGAAAGCAACCTACCTACCCTACTCTAACCAAAATCAAAGGGAGCTTAACAAATCCTACAACAGATAGGGAGAAATAACTTTCCTTTCTTACAATTTCAGACCATGCATTTGATTTGGCATTGGACATGGCCTTTAATAAGAGTGAAAAAATACTGCTGAAGCTAGTTCTCCACCCTTCATAAAGTATCAAAAACAAATAAAATGTATACTTCCTTTAGTTGTTCTGCATTTGGACGGAGGTGTTGCTGTTGCCCTTTTGTGCATTGAAGATCATCCTCATACTCTAAAATGTGCATGACCGGTTGTAACTCTGATTTTGGCTCCAAGCTATCCAAATACTTGATTGGGCATGGGGCCTTTAGAACCGATGGGCTATTCCTCATGATTTTCCCATTTATTTGATGCTCAACCCCGTGAATGGGGTCATCCTGCAGACTTTCCGGAAGGGAGTTTCTTGTAAGATGATCTAAACTTTTTTTTGCTTGCCCCACAAACAGCTCCGCAGAAGACTCTTCCTTTTCCATGATGACCTATCATTTTGCAATGGTGTCATCATCTTCCCCTCCCTCCATGGCAGATTCATTAGAGTTTTCTATAGCAAGAGGCTCCTCGTAGTGTAAGATAGATGGTGAAGTTACAAAACTTGTGAGTTCAATGGGTTCATCATCACCAATGCAATCTTTCAGGTCTGATAAGAAATCAACCTCTTTATGGTATTTTTCTGCAGAGCATTCTCCTTGGGTCTGATCCTCCTTATGCTCCTCTTGACATGGAGCAGATTCTTCCTCCTGAACTGATTCTGCAAGCTGATATGAATCAATAAATCTGTAAATATAGTGCTGTCATGTACATTACATTAAGAGTAGAGAGATTGTTGATCATCTTCTTCTTTTGCTTGGTCTTCTACAAAATCAACCTCCACCTTATGTTCTTTGACCCTAGCCTCTGTTAAAGGTTTGAAAAGAAGTGGCATTTGATCAGACTCAAACTTTGCAGCCCAATCCTTCATTTTTTTCGTAACTTCTTCTCTGTTGGGTTCTTCTACTTACTGCCCTCCTCCATTGATTTTTTGATTTGTTTCTTCCCAAGATGGGTTTCAGAATGCGAGAGGGGTGGGTTGGGATTCAACTATTTTTTGCGAGGTTTGTGGTGGAGGGGAAGGTGTAGGGTGTTCTTGTGGAGGATATGGATATTTAGAAGGAAAGAGGGAAGAGAATTGAAGGTGGGATGGAAGGGGAGAATATGGAGAAGGGGAATCTTTAATGGGGATAGCGAGAAGAAAGCTAGGAACATGAAAAGTTGGTTGAGATGGTGTAGGTCAGGGAGGAGAAATGAAAGGGATATAAAATGGTAGTGTAGGTTTGCCCCATTGATAGGGTTTCCTGACACTAGACTCATGAGCCTCTATCAACTCTACCCATTTTTCAATTTGGGGCAACATCTCAGCCATGAGGTCCACTGCTGCGGGCTGAACCAATTTGGCATAGGGTAGTACCATGTTCAACTCCATCTCTTGAATATGCCTATGAAAATCAACACCTTCCATGAAGTTTCCGCCATCACCTGCATGACCCTGTTCTTCAAAAACATCATGGTTAGAAAAATAATCATATGGATCAGTGGGGGTTGGGTCATATGCATATTCATCATTATGGGGCTCATAGAACTGTTTGGATGGTTTTGAAAATATGTGGATGGAGGGAACTGGTGCTGCCGTAAATAAGAATCCCAGGAAGGAAATGAAGTCATTATTGCATAACTTCATGAAAGAGGAAAATGGAAAGGTATGAAAGGAAAATGGATGAAAATGAATGGAAGCAAATGGAAAGGTTTGCTGATGAGATAATGGGATTGTTGGAATAGTGCAGTCGCCATATGTACTTGAGAATGCCTCCAAATGCTGGAATCTCCACCAAGAGCACGTCAAACTTGATGAAGTGAAGTGGTAAGGTGCTTTAAACCCATCCCACCGGGCGTGCCAAAATTTTTGGAGCAAAAAAGTAGCACCCTAGGATGACTCATTAAAGATCCCTACTTTTTGCAAACATGGGAGAATCTATCAAGTTTTGGGACCTATTACTTGAGACAAATCTCCGGAGAAGGCCGGTTCCTCTACCTAATCCTATTACTAACACTACTCCTAATCCAGGAAGAAAATCCTAAATTAAACACGCCAAAGAACCAGGATTAGAAGGAGATGCAGAAAAGGGAAATCCTAAGCAAAAGGGGTGGTGATAACACCAAAAAAGGGGGGGTGGTTGAACTCTCTCTACGAGGGGAAGGAAAGGGAGAAAATGGGAGAGAGGGTAGACAAGTGTGCCAAAGATTCAGAACCACATTCTCCACTCACCCACACATTTACAACACAACAAAGCTGGAACCTACAAGCACAAGTGCACACAACATACCAAGAAACAAAATGAAAGGAAAGAATGCAAATAAATCTAGTTAGGGAAGACAAACATGCCATAAAACAAATTCTATTGCTTAAAATATGCACAATTACATTATATTCATGGAAGAAGGTGCGAGATTACGTTGTAGAGGCCAAATTTGAGGTCTAGAGCTCATGGGAAGTCAGCCACCATTTTGGCATGGTGCCGCTACAAAAAAGAAAATATCAAGAACCCCTTCAAATGGGTGAATTTTACATATATATAGAAAATGAGCTCCCACCTACCAGGCATTAACTACCTGACAGGTGGTTGATCTACTAGAACTACTGCCATTAATGCTTAGCTCGCTTATGATGTTCATGTTGACAAACAGTTGCATCTTGTTCCTTTGTTGTGGTCGGTATCTTCAATTTTCCTTGTGTCGGCTAGAAGCATGATTTCCTGTTACCATTTGGTTGCATTTGTATTCCCTGTCCTTTTGTTGCACTGCGGGGTCAACTCCTCTCTGCTGCTAGCTAGTAGCATTATAATATGCTACCGACCGGTAACATCCATATGATGCTACCAACGCCCTTTTCCTCACCACCTGACTGGGCCTCCATCTCACCGTTGTGCTACCAGTCGGTAGCACCAAACATGCTATCGACTGGTAGCATTCGTACATGCTACTGGCCGATAACATATAAAATGTTGTCGAACGGTAGCATCTAAGGATGCTACTGGCGCTCTTTCGTGCCATTTTATCTACGACCCTGCTAAATCTCGCTCAACTCGCCCGACTCGCCCCACACGAAGCCGAACTTAGACGAACCAACCCACAAGCTTCTTGGGGTTCTAAAATTGATGGTCATCTACACGTCATTCTCCCTGCCCAACTAATTAAGCCCATCTTAAAGACAAGTTATCTGAATTATCCTGGGGGGGAATTTGGGATAACATTACTTAATGTCATACTTTGCATGATTCCGTCTTATATTTACAAGAGCATTATCAATAAAAAATCATGAATTCTTTGCATTTGCCATGACATGGTATACGATATTACATCAACATGATCATTTATTAACTTCTTACAACTATAACATTGTGCAGATACACCATTCAACGTTACGATTGATTGATTGATTGATATTTTTCTTTCCTAGTCTTTAACTAGGTCGTTACCTGATGATGCAACACATTTCATGGTTTTGATGTGATTTTTGAGGGGAAAAAATTACCTAGGACCCCACCTTTCCTTTTTTATTGTTTATAGCCTATGGCCCAAGGCCATTAATATCATTTCTACCTCACATTTACATTTCGATCTCCTAATCTGAAAATACAAAAACATTAGAGAATTAAAAAAATAAAAAATAACAACCTACATGTGACATGTTTGGTCATTGTATAGGTTTGAGCCTTAAGATCATTTTAATTTAGCACTCTACACTACCTCATCACTTACATTTCATGGAAGAAATTATGTAGTTAAAACCCATTACACACTTTACGACTCCTATAACTTAGCACCGCAATGTTGGTGTGTGTCATATTCACACTTGTTGTGAAGTCCACTTTAGGTAGTATTGTTAAGGTGAGATTATTATGTGTATAACATATAGTAAATGCACATTTAAGTGGTAGTTATCCTCACATGTGTGAAAAGAGTGAGGTGTAACTTGGGGAACGATCCTATCCCACCTTTCATTCAACCACTTACTTTTCCTATATAAGGAGCTTTTGTGTCCTTGTGGAAAGGAAGATAGGAGATTAGAGTCATCTCTAAATTTGGTGGAGATGTAGTCTCTTAGGGATATTCCATTGTAGTGCAACTATTGTTGGTTGCACACACATGCATTGTATATTCCATTCTAGTTTAATATGATGCACTTTTGTTGGTGAATCTCTTCCTCTCATTTGAGTTCTTTGTGTGGATGTTTGCATTGTAACATTTTCCTTGGCCTTCCTCAATTCCTATATGGTATCAAATCATTTGCTATATGGTATTAGAGAAATTATTTACATTATTGGTTGTGGATTTGAATGACGAAGAGTTTTTTAAAGAGATATTTACCTTTTTTCCCCTTTTTTGAGTATTTTGCGTGGATCTTAAATTCTCTTTAGAGGCCTTTTGAGTTATGGATTTATGCACATTTATTATATATAGGATTACCATGCTTCTTCCCAATCCCTTAAGCATGTTTGAGCTAATCCATGTTGTGGGTTTTTAGAATTACGTAATGGGTATTTTTTTGTTTAAGCCAAAATTTCTTTTATATGGTTGTTTTTGGGGTTTTTTAATTTTTAGAAATATCTATTTTTTTTTGGGTATGATCCAATATTGTTTCTAAATTCTACTCATTAAAATACATTTATTATTATTAAAAATTATTTTTTTTGGAGCTTCTGGTGTTTTTATGAATCTTTGAAAGTTCAGATCTATATGGCAAACAAGGAGAAATAGAGAAGACAATCACTTTTTTCGCAAAATCAAGGGATGAAAGTATATTTTTTGGATTCCTCTCTTCAAGAGATTTTCCTAAAGTATTGGTAAAAAAATTGGAGCATTGAGGCACTTGTGACATGCACTTTAAGTTTCAACATAATTTTGGTGCATTTTGCATGCTTGACATCACTGGTGCATTTTGCATGCTGTGCATAATTAGTCATTGGTCGCCCAAACGACCACCATCTAACCCTTACAACCTAAACTTAGCCCTTGGGCTGCCATATGACCACCAACTTGTTTTTTGGCCCCTAAGGACTATACTTTCACCATTGAGCCCTTTTTTGGAGTACTTTTCTTCTGGGGCTCATTATTTTTGATCCGTGAAGGTTGGGAAGATGATTTTTTTTCACCTTTCCTATTTTTTTCTTGATCTACATAATGCTGATGTCATTTTTAATATTTTGATGCCTTAGATTTCTAGAATTAGTATTTGGTAAATTGGAGGTGGAAAATCCCCGACGAATATACCTTGAACTACTTTCACCAGAAAGGTGAATTTTCCTAGGTTTTAGAATGAAATTTTCACCTGATATTTTTAAGGGAGAGCCAGGGTTTTGTTGATGCATAGACTATAGTTGTCACATGACAACAAGGGTTGTTGACACACGTCAACAACCCTTGTTGTCATGTGACAATAAGTTCTTGTTGTCATGCGTCAACAACCCTTGTTGTCGTGTGAAACAAGTTTTGTTGACATGTGTAACCATATTTTCTGTCATGTGACAAACAAAACCTTTTGTCAAGGTTGTTGACACGCATCAACAAAACCTTGTTGTCATGTGAGAATAATTCTTTTTGATGCACGTCAACAACCCTCATTATTGCATGACAACAAGGGTTGTTGATGCACATCAACAAGAATTTTTCGTCACACACAACAAGGTTTTGTTGATGTGCATCAACAAAATTGTTGTCACATATGGTTCTTGACGCATGAAAACAAAAATCCTCATTGTCATGTGTCCACCATCTGTAGCTCCAAAAAACCCTAATTTTTCCCTATAAATACCCCATCGGCCCTCATTTTCACGTTCACACTTCCCGGATCCCAAATTTTTCCTTCGTTCTACTTCTCCTAGTGCTACCTGCTACACGAACCATACATCAACACACCAGTGGTCCAGCCAAACACAAGAAACTCCACGTCTCCAGACTCCAATCAAGCTCAAGTACTCATGGCTACTAGTGCTCAAGCTCAAGATCCAACACAAAATCAAACTAACCAGGCATTGGAAACACCCAAGCCCTACCCAAGGGAAAGATTCAATACAGGAGCATGATGTGCCCCCACATCTATATAGTTTTTCAAATGAATGTAGAATACAAGGATGTTGTAGAAGCATGTGAATTCCTAGGGCTCATTAACATGCCCCAGTTTGAGATTGATCATGACATTCTTAACTACCTTCTCTCCTCATACAATACAGAAGATGATCATTTTACTGTTACTTTGGAAGATGGTCATACATTCAGGTTCAGTGTTGATCCAGCTGATATCCATCAATTGACAGGCCTTCCATTTAAAAATTTCCCATAGTAACAACCAAAGTAACCCTCACTGAAGAGGATAAGATTTACCTCGAATCTTGTTTCGGTTTCCATGTTGATTGTACGTGTAACCTGCTTTCATTTGAAATATTTTTATTTTGATATTAATTCAAATTGATATTAATTCCAATGAATTTTTGCAGCTCATGTCAACAAATCAAGACGAGGCATGGATACGCAAGGAATTGCACACCACTTTCTTGCTGCCATGATTTCTTTTTTTCAAGCCAGAATTGTTCTGTAGGGTCGGCAAACTGATATTCCAAATTGGGCCATTGCATACATTCTTGCAACGATCGCAAAGCAAAAATTTGATTGGTGCACATTTTTATCTAATAAGATAAAATATGACATTACAAATGCATCACTTTCTGAAAAACCAGTTATTCATTCCACAAACTATCTCCTTGCTCTTTATTACGAGGCATATTTTAATTTAAAAGATGAACCAACTCCCACTTGCTCGAATGAGAATTTGAAGAATTTGTCAATTCCATTTGAAGAACAACATGTTAATAGTTTACTGTTTATATTTCAATGTTAGTAAGGTTATTGTCTTGATTATGTACTTCTGATTGAATGTTTATCCACTAACATTATGTACTTCTGATTGAATCTTTACCATATGCAGAGAATATTTTTGGAGGCCCTTCTATGAAAAAAAGAAGCATCAAGAGGAAGAGGCCAACAACATGCTGAGGCATCAGAAGATTCCCAATCTGAAATGGAAGTTCACTCATCACCTAACCCCCAAGCATTTGCATTAGTTAAACAACAGAGACTTAATACCCTTAACACTCAATTTACTTTTTTACCATTTACCATTTACCATATTTTACCATATAAGAATTGACATGCAGTTGCTACACTTGTAGGGACTTTGGACTATACGCATGCTTCTCAATGGGCATCACCAACTCACTCAGTCCAACAAGGTGTAATTGTCAATTCTCAACCAAACCAGCCACCCACAGCTCCACGAAACCAGCCACCCACAGCTCCACAACAATCAATTCAAACTCTGACATGGCCACCTCTGGTACAATGACAACTTTCCCTTCAACAAGGTATAATTTTATTGTATTTTTGTAAGTTTTTAATAGTTTTTCATATAATTTAGTAGCTTGTGTAGTTTTTAATAGTTTTTCATATAATTTAGTAATGATTTTGTTGATTGTTCTTGGAATTTATAGTACATAGCACTCCTTCACCATCTATTCAAACAACGACACCGCCACATCCTCCACCAACATCATTACGATTCAAAATGCCCACAAGAGGTTCAGGTAAAAATACCATTGGTAAACGCATGCCAATTCTGGCCCCTAGCAGGACACTAAACATTGCCTCTTCATTTCCAATTCTGACCCTCTCTCTCAGTGGCTGGCCCAGTGCAATGGGCCAATCAGTGTTGAATCAAATAAATTTAGATGAAGATTATTTGGGCATTGATAGTAATGACCCAACATGTTTTTTCAACACACGTGATATGATTCAAGGCCAACAGGTATATTTCCATTCCAATGTACTTTATTTAACTTTTTCACATTTCAATTTCAATTTCAATATTAATTAATTTTATCACAAATAGGATCAGGGTGCCCAAAGGAAAAAAGAGGCAACAAACGTTGCTCAACCCGAAAGCCCCCATACCTCTCCATCGGCATCATCCTCTTCAGATACAGATAGTGAACAATTGCCATCATTTCCTTTGGAGAACTTGATTGGTAATGATTGTCAATCCCATGTTAAAGAGTTTATTATACCTCATATCAATCAGCTCATAGAATGGGAGCGAAGGGAAAAAGTATTCATCAATGAGATAATAAGTCATTATGATAACCATTGGCAAAGGGACAGTTTATATGCAAAAGTCCAAAATCAACCTGCCAAGATGGATGCCTTACTCATCCAAGCAAGAGGTGGGACTGTAACATATGACAACAATTATAACGAAAATATTTTGGATAAAGTATTAAACAAATTGGAAAATATTAGTGTTGAAGCCCAGGCCTATTTCAACAAATGGTCAAAGGACAAGGATTTGGTGGCAATTGCAAATGCCGAAAGAGATAGGGTTGTTGTAAGTATTATCAATTTGAAACAATATTTTTTATTAATTTGAAAATTTCTTATTTTAGTAATATGTTTAATTGAGCTCACTATTTTTGTTGCAGTTGAAATATGAAAATTTAAAGAGTCAAGCAAAGGTGTTCCAAGTTCACTTGGAAACCACAAAGAACAGTTTAAATGCAACAATAAAGATGAAGGAAAATATTGTTTTGGTTAACAAACAAAACAATACACTTAAGCAGATAATCAAAGAGAGTGGCTTCGACCCTGAGATTTTGTTCAAAGAAAAGGCAGTTGCAGATCCTTCTTTGGCATCCCATGGAGATGCTACAAAGGAAGAAGAAGCAATCGTAAGGAATCTAGACATTGTTGTGGAGGATCTGATTAGTTATGGTATTATTCAAGAAAAGAATACATGAGGGCAAGCCATTGGAGAGAGTGGCACAAAAGATGTTACAGAAACTCAAAAGGAAAGTGCCAGTGGGTCTGGGGAAAAGGTTAATGATTGAGGCTTGAGAAAATAGTGACTAGTTCAGTGGGTGTGGGGCAGGGGAACTTGAAAAATTGAAACTTGAAATATTTTATATATTGAAGAATGAAACTTGAATATTTATTTAATTTGAAGTTGCAATCTGGATTTTTATATGTTGTTATATTTATATATAGAAATTCTAGATTGTATATGGTGTTTATGTTTGATATGGATGTGATGGTTACGAATATAATAGTGATAGATGATAATGATGATACAGATAATCATGATTCATGGATGATGATAATGGATTTAAACATTAGGCATTATTATCTCTACTTGCAATGATGATGATGATGACATTAAATGTATGGATGATGACATTAGATGTGTGAATTATATGTATGAATTGTATGGATGATGATGAATTGTATGTAATGAATTTAGAATGTTGTATGATTCAAACTCTGTATCAGGTTTCTTCACATTTATACCTTCTCAAAATTTCTTCTCTCTACTTGTAATGATGATGATCATGACATTAGATATGGATGATGACATTAGAATAGATATGGATGATGATGAATTTTATGTGACTGGACATTGATGTAGCTTCAAGCACGATCATGAATGATGATAATGGATAATTGTTTTAAGAAAATTTAGAATGTGGATAATTCGAACTCTGTATCAGGTTTCTTCACATTTAAATTTTATACCTTCTCAAAATATTCTTCTCTCTACTTGTAATGATGATGACATTAGATGTGGATGATGACATTAGAATAGATATGGATGATGACATTAGAATAGCTATGATGACATTTGGATGATGACATTAGAATAGATGTAGCTTCTAGCACGATCATGGATGATGATAAGATAATGGATTTAAACGATAATGTTTTAAGAAATTTGGAATGTGGTATGACAGAGACATCTTAATACAGTAAAATATTCTTCTCTCTACTTGTAAAATTTGAACTCTGTATCAGGTTTCTTCACATTTAAAACTTCTCAATATCATTTTTTTCTACTTGTAAATGCAATGTCTTTTGGGAAGATCAATTTTTACATGTAATTTGATATTCATGCCACAAAGTTCAAACACTACATCAAAGCATTTTACAAATACCAAAATAAATTAAACATGAATGTCAAAACTCCAGCTATGATAGGGTTTAAGGTACCTCTTCTCTCTACTTGTAAAATTCGAACTCTGTATCAGGTTTCTTCACATTTAAATTTTATACCTTCTCAAAATCTTCTTCTCTCTACTTGTAATGATGATGACATTAGAATAGATATGGATGGTGACATTACAATATACTTCTAGAAATCATAAATGATGAAGATAATGGATTTAAATGATAATGAAGAAATTTAGAATGGTATGACTTTTAATACAAAAATCTTCTTCTCTCTACTTGTAAAATTTGAACTGTATGATGTTTCTTCATTTAAAACCTTCTCAATATCATGTAATGATGATGACATTAGATGTGGATGATGGATTAGATATGGATGATGACATTTTAATAGATGTAGCTTCTAGCACAATCATGGATGATGATAAGGATTTAAATGATAATACCAAGAAATTTAAATGTGGTATGACAGAGACATCTTAATATAGTAAAATCCTCTTCTCTCTACTTGTAAAATTTGAACTCTGTATCAGGTTTCTTCACATTTAAACTTCTCAATATCATTTTTCTCTCTACTTGTAAATGAATGATTAGATTAGAATGTGTAGCTTCTAGCACAATCATGGATGATTTGGGATGTGACAGAGACAACTTAATACATTAGAATAGATATGATGATGATCAATTTTTACATGTAATTTTCTAGATATGGATGCCACAAAGTTTAAACACTAAATCAAACACTTACAATCATGAATAGACATCTTAATACAAAAAATACTTCTCTCTAAATGTAAAATTTGAATCTGTATCAGGTTTCTTCACATTTAAATAGGGTTCTCAAGGTACCTCTCTGTCTTCTTAGATGGGTGTGACATTAAATAGATATGGATGAATGAAAATGAGAAATCATCCTTCATGGATGATGATAGATATACCTTGATTCTAGATAACTTTTAAAGAAAATGGAATTAGTATATAGATTGACATCTTCCTGAAAAATATTATTCAGTCCTACTTGTAGAATTGAGAGCTTCAGGTTTCTTCAGATGGAAAACTTCTCAACCATTTTTTTGAGAAATGAAAAGATGAATGAAATATTGATTAAGCAAATGAAAGAAGAAAGTAGAAATACAAAAGATTAAATTAAATTAAAGCAAAACTTAGGTACCTCTTGTTTTCTAGATGGGTGTGACAAAGCATATGTTAGGAAAATGAGAAATCATCCTTCGCAGTGAGCTAGATGACCTTCGATTCCAGAGAACTCAACACAAAAAATGGATTAGTATATAGATGGGTGAGTTTCCTGACAATGTCAGTCCTGAGAAGTGAGAGCTTCCTCGGATGGATGTCAACCCACATTTTCAATAAAGAAAAGATGAAATATTGATTGAGTAGATGAATGAAGAAAACATAAAGATTAAAGAAAATTAAAGCAAAAGAGAAGTATAACATGTGCATGTCTGAGACAGTGGAAGTCTGGAAGTCTGCATGTTTGGACAGTGGAAGTCTAAAAATAGGAAAATGAGAACATCCTCACAAACACAACATCAAAGCAGTTTGAAAAATCCACAAAAAAAAAGATTTTTTTATAAATAATTGTATTTAAATAAATGTAAATATATATACCTGTAACATCTTCAATGATAACAAGAGCTGAAACAAAATATGTTAAAAAGCCTCCTCATAGTCAATATTTGCATCTGTAGAGTTACAATTGTGTTACGTCTAACTATAAACTTTTATATTTGAATCTATTAATATGAAATTGAATAAATAACCACAATTAAAATGTAAGGTGACAAGAATAAAAGTAAGGTCAAGGAGATACCTATTTAAAGCTGAAACAATCCATTATCAATAGCTTCTTCAAAGTCGATATTCACTTCTGCAGAGTTTGACGATGCACCAATTCCAGTCTCATCATTGACAACATTTGGACTTGTAGTTGTATTATTTACACCTCTTCTTTCTGCAAGGGAATTCCAATGCGTAATTTCTCTATCGAAAGAAAAGTTTTCCAGGAGTAGCGAGAAACATAACACCTCATGCAACTTTCCATATTTTTATCCAACTTGTTTCTCAGTTTTGATTTTATAAATGATAAAGCACTGAAAACCCTTTTGTCCTCCACAGATCCCAAAACCATTGTTTGGCACAACTCATATAATCTAAAATATTCACTGATGTCTTCTTGTAACACAATACTTTGATAGATTCCTCACCAGAGCCTTGTAATAGCACCACTCTCGGAAGGTTCGTCTAATAATTTATATTGGTTCCTCATTGTCGTTGCAAAATGTGTTGATTGAGTCTTCAATAAATCAACATTCAGTATACCTTTGATTTTGATACCCTTGACCTCTGCTATCTTGGTGAAATGTTCCATTATTGTACCCATGGATTTATGGAAATGATTTCTTACAAAGTCTGCACGAGCACCTTCAGTATTAGGATTCATCACACCCATTGCTTCAATAATTTTATCTTTGCAGAAACGTTCTCTAATTTCTGATGATAAGGATTCTGAAAATTTTCTAAGTTTTATTCTTGTTTCAACTGTAACAGAATCAAACAGATTACGTGTCACAGGAACTTCTTCTCTTTCTGATCCTGTAATATCTTGACGTTTTTGCAAAATGTGCAGTGGTATGTCCCTCCCATTAACATTGATACAAAGGTGATCATGGATATTAAATCTCAAATAGTTACTGGGATTCTTAAGATCTAATAAAGCTTTCCAATTATCAAAAACAGGTGTATCAAAACTATCTTAGGAAGTGTACAAGACATCAAGATTTTGACATACCATTTTCTCATCTTTATAAAATTAACAATATAGACTAATCTGCCCTATGCATGCTTCATCAATGTATTGATCTCCTACAACATTGGAAGAATGCCAACCAATGTAAGAAATGTCTCCAAATCAGTTAGACGGAACAACAAGTCTCTCACCCTGTCAATTTCATGACGATATTTGTGCATGAAACCAACCAACGAAGGATACTCCTCACACACTCTACATGCAGGCTCATACAAAGAAATCCACCTTGTCTCAACATCCTTCAGAAGTTTTTTTCCATCTGTAATTCCAATTGCAAATTTTTGGAACTCAAGAAATCACTTTGGGTTGCTTTCCATATAGGCATGAAGTTCTCTTATAAGGTCTTCTACTTTAGCAACATTTTCATTGTTGCTAACCATTTTATATGCTAAATTCATTATGTGTGGCATACAATGAATTGCTAGTATATAAGGGGCTAGTGTTGTTTGCAATCTAACACACAGTCCAATTCGGTGACCCTACATGACTGATGCACCATCTGCTCCAACGCATACCAACTTTGTAGCAATTTCATAATCAGTCATGCCAGCAATATCTTTCAAATGAGAAACAACTATTTTATATAGGTTTTTGGCATTGCAATTTTCAACCATTTTCATAACACCCAGTAGATGTGGTGTCCTTATATGATTTTCTAATGTATAAATGTGGATACATACCCATGCGGTGTTGTCTACTATTGTGTCACTTCATCAATTGATAGAGAGATAAACTTTGCATTTTTTACACTCTCCTTCAAATCTTCCTTCTCTATCATTGAAAGGCATTTGGCCATTTCCCATGCACTATTGTCTGACCAATGAGACTGAGGAACATTGTGCATTCCATTATATTGATACAAAACTTTGTAATCAAGGAAATCTGAAATCGGTCTTCCTTTCTTAAGTATGTGAAATAAAGTAGAGAACTGTATGAGTTTAGCATGCAAATTTGATTGATTCATCTTACCAATTTGCGATGTGATCATTCCTCCCTTTTCCATGAGATGTATGTGTCTTTTCTGCTCTGCTTCATACTCTGCTGTGTATTTGACATGCATGCATTATTTTTCAGTTTTCCACCTGTGTGTTTTGATTTTCTAGCCATCCTCCCCCGTTACAGTCAAATATTGTTTTCCATAGTGTTTTTCAATTGTGTCCAGCTTCAGTTGCATTTTTTGTTGCTTTCCCAATTTCCACGTACATATTGTATAAGTACATTTAGATGGGATATCTTCTAAATTATCTGGCTGTATACAGGTTTGATAAAAGGAAATTTGGCAGCCCAATCAAACTTGTATGTCCTCCCAATTGTCCACATATTCTTGTTCGTTTTCAATGTTTTACTTTTTTGAGTAGAATTTTGAGCATTATCACAATCACCTGGTTTCCTCTTTCATGAACCAGAATTTGAATTTGATTTTTGTGTTCCATTTTTCTGAGTATTTGTATGTGTGATATCTTGATGCACTCCTAGTTGCACCTCAACAGGAATACCTTCAGGATCTGGCATCTCAACAGGAATATCTTCAAGCTCTGGCATGGTATCATCATAGGTGTCATTTGGTTGATACTGTGCAGAATGCATGTCCACTTCAATAATACCTTCAACACAATCATTACTCTGATTGATTCCAGTGGTAGTTGTATGGGTGCTGGTGGTTGCAGTATCTGTAGCAGCAGAGTTTCCAAAATACTTGAACAAGGACTTCTAAGATTTTTTTGTTACTTTTTGGGTCTTCTGAGCACTAGAAACTTCCATTGTTTTGAATGGCTGAGTTGAACCTGTGTCGTGTGCCACTAAACACTTTGTCGCATGTCAACAAGAATGTGTCATGTGTCAATCAACAAACAATTGTGTCATCCATCAACAATCTCCCTTGTCACGCGTCAACAAATCTCCCTAGTCGTGCATCAACAACAATCCTTTATCGTGTGCATCAACAAATAACCTATCAGTCATGCATCAACAAACAACAATTTTCATGTGAAATGCAAACTTCCAAACCTTTGTTGTGCATCAAAAGAGTGACTTTTTCATGCATCAATAGAGTGACCCTTGTCGCGCACCAGTTTGTATCTTTCTTATCACGTGTCAACAAAAATTCCTTTGTCATGCGTCAATAAATAGTAAAATTCACACGTCAACAAATAACAATTGTCTTCCCGACTGTAAACTTCAAAACAGATCTGCAATGTACTAGTGTTTAGACTTTGCAAGTTCATTGTACTTGATATGCCGATACCTCAACTAGTAGTAAATTAGTAGTATACTACCCTTAGAATCACCTAGGTTTTTATAGGTTATGTTTTCAAATGTAGGCGAAGCCGACCCCTAAAAAAAATATACTGTAAATTTTAGGCAAACAAGGCATTGAACTGCTCTGAAAAATTTACCTTTTCAAATTTTCCTAAAATGGAATATTATTACCTTCACTCTGTAGTCAACATTACAAGGATGGGTTGTGTACTGTTAATGCTTCTTTAGTTGTTCGAGTATGCTATGTATCTTGTGTTTGTTCATAGAAGATGCAAAGGTTGGTTATTTTTTCATGCCAAAGTATTTTTGTGCCAACCGTTCTGGGGTTTTCAAAATTACTTTTGATGCCAAATATGTAATTGAGCTAACCCTTATGTTGTTTTCAAAAATCTGAATAGTTTTTTATCCAACATTTTTGGCAGTTTCAAAATTAAGAATAGTTTCTAAGCTAACCTTCTTTGATTTTCATGTGGAGAACATACTATAGTTACTCTTATGGAGGCTTCACTAGATTCAACATACATTTACTTCAAAAAATTCATTGTTATTTTTGTTCTATCATAAATGGGTACTTCATCAGGCCTATTTGTCAAAACTCACATTTATGAGCATAAGAATTCTTCTCTTTTACAACATCACCTAAGATGATATTTAGGGGGGTTTTGGTGTGTATCATATTCACACTTGTTGTGAAGTCCAACTTAGGTAGTGTTATTACCAAGGTGATATTTATTATATGTATAACATATTGTAAATGCACTTTAAGTGATAGTTATCATTACATGTGTGAGAAGGGTGTGGTGTAACTTTGGGAGTGATCCTATCCCACATTTCACTAAACCTCTTACTTTTATTATTTAAGTAGCCTTTGTGTCCTTGTGGAAAGTAAATATTAGAGCTTAGAGCCATCTCCAAAGTTTGTGGAGATGTAGTCTCTTAGGGATATTTTTTTATAGTGTGACTATTGTTGGCTACACACATATGCATTTTATACAATGTGATTTTGTTAGTGAATCTCTTCCTCTCATATGAATTCTTTCTGTGGATGCTTGCATTGTAGAGTTTTCCTTGGCCTTCCTCAAATCCTATATGGTATCAAAGAATTTCCTATACCCAGAGGCATGTTTACGTCAAAGGAATATTACATATTGAGCCTACTTTAATCACATATTTATCACCTTACAACTTCTTACAACCTTCCATCCCTGAGAATTCCTATCATATTGGGGCATCTAAACAAATGAGTTTATCATGATCACATTTTTCTACACTAGTCCTTGTGAGTAATACACTAGTATTGCCTATTTTACACTTCTATACTACCAACGACATGTGATATATTATGATTTATCTGATTCTTACATTTCTTACTTCTAGAAATTAACTTGACTATGATCCATGCTTACATTTATTAATTCTATTTGTACTAGTTCACTACTATCGGCCATGAGATCCTATTTTGGTTACATGACATTGTTGTTTACACCATTGATTTATTTATGACATTGATTTATTTTACTGGTTAGTGCACTCTTGTGTTACATTAACTAATTTATTTATACATTGATTGATTTGATTGTTCCATACACTTGTGTTACATTTTTTGATTTCTTTAGGACATTGACTAATTTGACTACTCCATGCACTTGTGTGATTACATGTTTTGAATACTATTTGAGTGCTCCTTGCACTTTTATTTTTTTATATGATTTGATTGCTTTGAACTTGACTAATTGACTACTTTGTATATTTGTGTGATTACAATATGAGACTATCTGCTTTGATTACCTTAGAAACTTGTATGAATTACAATACCGTATGCCCTAATTGCTCTATGCACTTGTATACTATTTTCTATGTTTTCTTCATGATTGTATATTAAATACTATATTTTCTCTATGCACTTGTGAAAACTACGTTACGTTTGCTTTGTGAACTTGTATGAGTATTGATTTTCTTGCACATGTACTATGGTGGCTTATGCATGATTTCCATTGCTTGTTTACTTTATGCTCATTCACATTGAGTGCCCACCATCCCTTTTACTTCAAATGATACATTACTGGCTATATCCTTAGAATGGAATAAATATCCCATAATACATTACTAACTGTTATCCAATTTTGCACACCTGGCAAGATTGGACAACGGGGTCCTATCACGTTCAAAATAAAATAATAGTCCCAGGAACCCACCTTCGGTTATTATCGAGATGCAATAATTAAAAAATAATTCCTAAATTGCATATGAAGAGATCACCTAGCATCGAAAGGCACCCAGTTGATCTCGACTCAGTGAAGAGTTCAGGGTCGAGTTGATAAAGAACCCGGTGTCAAATTGATAGTCATCTCAGAAATCATCTCAGTGGAGACTCTCAGTTGTAAGAGCTCGACGATGGTCTTGTTAATGCAAAATATAGCTCGTTGAAAATTGACGAATGAAAGGAACTGTACAAGGATCTCGGTGGAGATCGATGTAAAAAGCTCTGAAGGCCAAGTCAGGGAGAGTCAAAGTCAACATGATGCCAGGTTTAATCCATTGAGACAGTGCTCGACCAACCACTTGGGAGAATTATCTTGTTTGACCGAGATGATATGAAATTATGCAGATATGGGAGGTTCAACATCATTGAATCTCGGGTTTGTAATTACATAATGGAAGGACTTCTATCAACCCAGGAAGAAAGTATAAGCACCATCGAATACCATGTAAAATTGAGTCAAACCGACATCTTAAAAAGAGTTGTGAATTATAATGGTGTTCAGACCTTCCTCGGTCGAGTATTCGGTGCACAGGCAGCAAGCATGTTGCAGTATAGTAAGAGTTCTTTTGAGCACTTCCAACAAGCAGGTCGCCCAACTATGTTTTTATCTGTTCAGCATCAAATGCATCCTCAAATTCGGGATGTTCCTTCAGATATTTTTATGAAAATCGATTAGTGACAGTGGGAGTGTTACTAGGAAACCTGAGGAAATTTATTACAAAAATTCTCTATCGGATCTTACTCATTTTACGATGTAGGTTCATGGAAGCGGATCTCATAGAGGTATAAACTGTTCATATCAGAATATTCATGGAGCATAATTTGCTTCGGGAACTTTTATAGAGGCTTATTGGCTTTTCTACACACGTACTACATTGACACTATTTAGAGATATTGAGTTGCATTACCTTCACTCTGTAGTCAACATTACAAGGATGGGTTGTGTACTGTTAATGCTTCTTTAGTGTTCGATGTATGTATGGGTATCTTGTGTTTGTTATAGAAAGATGCAAGGTTGGTTAATTTTTTCATGCCAAAGTATGTTGTGCCCACGTTCTGAGGTTTTCACCTTACTTTTGCAGCCACTATGTATTGAGCTAACCATTATGTTGTTTTCAAAACTCTGCATAGTTTTTATCCCAAATATTTGGCAGTTTCAAAAATTAGAATAGTCGAAAGTACCTTCTCGTGTTTCATGGGGAGAAAGAAAACATAATTTATAGTTACTCTTATGGAGGCTTCACTAGATTCACATTACCTTTAATTCAAAAAGTCATTGTTATTTTTTTCTCTCATAAATGGGTTACTTCATCAGGCCTATTGTCCCAAACTCCATTTAGGAGATAAGCATTCTTTCTTTTCCAACCTCAACTAAGATGATTTTTTATGATTGATTTAGGGGGTTTTGAGTTGGTACATCTTCACATTGTTGTGAGTCCAACTGAAGTAGTGTTCTTACCCAGGTGATATTTATTATAGGTATAAACTTGTAAATGCAATTTAAGTGATAGTTATCATTAACATGATGTGAGAAGGGTGTGGTGTAACTTGGGAGTGCTCTATCCCACATTTCACTAACCTCTTACTTTTTATTTATTTTAGTCGCCTTTGGTCCTTGTGGACAGTAAAGTAGAGCTTAGAGCCATTCCAAATTGTGGAGATGTAGTCTTTAGTGCTATTTTTTTAGTGTGACCTTGGTTGGGTTAAAAAATATGCATTTATACAAGGTGATTTGTTAGTGAATCTTTCCTCTCATATGAAACTTTTCTGTGGATTTGCATTGTAGATTTCTTGGCCTTCTCCAATCCTATAATGTATCAGAATTTCCGATACCCAGAGGCATGTTTACGTCAAAGGAATATTTACATATTGCGCCTACTTTACTCACACTTTATCACCTTACAAATGTTAACCCCTTCCATCCATAGGAATTCCTATATATTGGGGCATCTAACAATGAGTTATCATGATCACAATTTTATACACTAGTCTTGTGGTAATACACTAGATGCTATTTTAACACTTTCTATACTACCAAACGACATGTGAATCTTATGATTTATTGATTCTTTACTTACTTACTTCTAGAAATTACTGGACTAGGATCATTGCTTACATTTATGAAATTATATTTGTAAAGTCATACTATCGGCAATGAGATTCTATGGGTCCATGACATTGTTGTTTACCCCATTGATTTATTTGACATTGATTTTATTACTGGTAGTGCACTCTTGTGTTACATTAACTTTAATATTTCTACATTGACTTGATTGATTGTTCCATACCAATTGGTGTTACATTTTTTGATTTCTTAGAGGACATTGACTAATTTGACTACTCCATGCACTTTGTGTGATTACATGGTGTGAAACTATTTGAGTGCTCCTTGCACTTTTATTTTTTTATATGATTGATTGCTTTGAACTTGACTCATTGACTACTTTGTATATTTGTGTGATTACAATATGAGACTATCTGCTTTGATTACCTTAGAAACTTGTATGAATTACAATACCGTATGCCCTAATTGCTCTATGCACTTGTATACTATTTTCTATGTTTTCTTCATGATTGTATATTAAATACTATATTTTCTCTATGCACTTGTGAAAACTACGTTACGTTTGCTTTGTGAACTTGTATGAGTATTGATTTCTTGCACATGTACTATGGTGGCTTATGCATGATTTCCATTGCTTGTTTACTTTATGCTCATTCACATTGAGTGCCCACCATCCCTTTTACTTTCAAATGATACATTACTGGCTATATCCTTAGAATGGAATAAATATCCATAATACATTACTAACTGTTATCCAATTTTGCACACCTGGCAAGATTGGACAACGGGGTCCTATCAGGTTCAAAATAAAATAATAGTCCCGAGGAACCCACCTTCAGTTATTATCGAAATGCAATAATTAAAAATAATTCCTAAATTGCATATGAAGAGATCACCTAGCATCGAAAGGCACCCAGTTGATCTCAACTCAGTGGAGAGTTCAGGGTCGAGTTGATAAAGAACCCGGTGTCAAATTGATAGTCATCTCGGGAAATCATCTCAGTTAGAGACTCTCAATTGTAAGAGCTCGACGATGGCCTTGTTAATGCAAAATATAGCTCGTTAAAAATTGACGAATGAAAGGAACTGTACAAGGATCCCGGTGGAGATCGATGCAAAAAGATCCGAAGGCCAAGTCAGGGAGAGTCAAAGTCAACATGATGTCAGGTTTAATCCACTAAGACAACGCTCGACCAACCACTTGGGAGAATTATCTTGTTTGACCGAGATGTTATGAAATTATGCAGATATGGGAGGTTCAACATCATTGAATCTCGGGTTTGTAATTACATAATGGAAGGACTTCTATCGACCCAAGAAGATAGTATAAGCACTATCGAATACCAATGTGAAATTGAGTCAAACCGACATCTTACAAAGAACTAGTGAATTGTAATGGTGTTCAGACCTTCCTCGGTCGAGTAGTTCAGTGCACAGGCAGCAAACATGTTGCAGTATAGTAAGATTTATTTTGAGCACTTCCAACAAGCAGGTCGCCCCAACTATGTTTTTATCTGTTTAGCATCAAATGCATCCTCAAATTCAGGATTTTCCTTCAAGATATTTTTATGAAAATCGATTAAGTGACAGTGGGAGTGTTACCAGGAAACCTGAGGAAATTTATTACAAAAATTCTCTATCGAGATCTTACTCGTTTTACGATGTAGTTCATGGAAGCGGATCTCATAGAGGTATAACTGTTTCATATCAGAATATTCATGGAGCATAATTTGCTTTGCAATTATACGAGCATCTTCAACGAGTCACTAGGTTGGCAAGCATAAAGGTTTCTGTTGAAATGATCACACCTTACAAGCTACAGCTGAAATGTTTACACCGAGAGTTTGATGTTGTCCTCAAATTTGATGAAGGAAAAGGTTTATATATCAATACGGTAGATGCCTTTCAAGGCCAGGAGCGTGATATAATCATTATGTCTTGTGTCCGAGCTGCAAATCATGGGGTTGGTTTTATAGCTGATGTTCGCCACATGAATGTGACATTGACACGAGCTCGCAGAGCGCTTTGGGTTATGGGAAACACAGCTGCATTAAAGCAATCTAGTGACTGAGTTCAGTCGAAGGGCAGATTCTGCTCGATGCGTAGAGCTTGGTGAAACTCATGAGAATCTCACTGATTCAGAGGAAATGGAGCCCGGGGTAAGGATAAACAAGGCTCTGGTGGGAGTTATTCAGCAATGAAAACACTCGAGGCTCGTAGAGACGAGTCGCAAGCTTCATGCGAGGGGCCGTTACGTGGGAAATAAGGCGACCGAGTGCCAATGGGAAAATTAAGATGGCAAATCATGTTGTTCACTCCGCGTAGGGGAGATTCCTGCAAGCAATGCCAAGCGGAAATTTGATGATGGCGGACCAAGCTGTTAAATCCTGCGCTGAGGCTGTTCACTTCGCGTTGGAGAAATCGGGTCAAAACTGCCAACCGTGGAAATATTGGTTTGGCAAACCATGACTAAACTTCCGCGAAGGGGAGATTCAGGCAAACACTGCCAAATGGGAAAAATTAAGATGGCAATCCGTCATGAAAACCCCGCGCAGTTGGAGTGGTCCGAGTCTTTGTGCGAGTCACCGGGAGGATTAATAGGACAGTTGTGAATTAGAGCGGGTCATGGAAAAAACGCGACGTGATACCAATTTCTGCGGAGGCTACAGGCCGCTCGTCTCATTATGCAGATATTTGTCAAATGATATCGAGTAACAGGAAAGCAGAGTGCTCAAAACTCGTCCAGTTCGGTGGCCGCGAGAGAAAATCATCAACCAGGGAGCAGACGTGTGCAATACAGTAGAAGCCGTTTTCAGCGCTTCCAGCAAGCAGTTGCAGGAAACAAACATTCACTGCCGTGTATAATGGATTGGAGTCACGACATTCAAGGCTTCATAAAATTTGCCTGAACCAGGAGATGAAGGTTTAAAACGGTGCAGAATGAAACGATTCATATTGCTCAGCATTCCTTCTCCTAGAAACGAATTGAATGTGAAGGTCAACTCTGAAATACCTGGTCGGCCCGTTTTGCATGTCTAGACTCACATCCTTGTTACTCGTAAATGGTCTCTTTGAGAAACTCTGTGTGCAGCAGGAGATATTTATACCCTTCCATTAGATACGTCCAATCAGACAATAAAAGTATTCTTTTACCAGATTCAGAGAAGATTGTTTGTTAAACAATGGACGATATACTGCAGTTTCAAGCTAGTTTTATCTAGCTTTATTTCTATTAGCTTTGATCCGTGACTAAGGAAGAATTCATATGGTTGTTACCTGTACATTTTTCCAAGGTCCTCTTGGCTGCCCCAGTTGTTCAATGTATTTTTTGAAGGGCTCCTTTTATGTTTTGAAAATTGTAACATGAAGGATCTTTTAAGTTCTGAAACATGGGTATATTGTGTAGCTCACAGCTACCTATGCCATACTAAGATCCCAATAGTGGCATAATTGTTGATTGGAGCCGAGATTGCCGAGTGCACTGCCAAAATACCGAAGGTCTCTTTGGCCAAAATTCAGTCTCAAGGGAAATGTCTATCGACATGTTATGGGCATGAGCCTGTGTCATCATCATGGCAGCATTAGGTCTTTATTGGTAATGGCATTTTCTCATTGTTTGGAGGGTACAATTGCGCTTATTATGGCAAAGCTAAACATTCTTACTACAAGTGTTATATGATAAGGAAGAACCAGTGAGCATTGTGGTAAAACCATTCTTAGAGGCGTGAAAATGTGAAGACATGATCGGACAAATCTTAATATTTCCCGCAGATACAAAGCCAGGTCGAATCAGTTGAAGAGCTCGTGGTGTTGTTTCATGGAGTTTGAACGTGGAATGCATGTGAATATGTGGTCCAAAACAAGAAGAAATAACTCTATCTGTCAAACTAGAGTTATCACAGAGAAATCAATCGATTGAGTGTTGACAGGGCCACGTAACGTGATCCCTAACAATTTTCATAGCTTGAAAATCATTTCTAAATGGCGCAACATGCAGGAGTGAAATAATTTAAATTCATTAAATTGTTTAACCTCTGTGAGTACAAGCAATGTATCATGGGTCAAATCCACTAAGTATGATTTAGAGTCAAACTTTTCATATTGTGGAAACGTTGGTACCAAGTCAAGATAAAGAATAAGCTCACGGAGTGTCGAAGTTTAATGTATTTGTAGAGGCTTTCAATTTCAGTAGCTTAAAGCTTCATGTTCACGATGCATATAGGTGGCTTGGTAATTCAGAATGGCCTCGAGTTAACAGAGCAAAACGGTAAGAATCAAGTTTGATAGCTCACCATTCGAAGGACTCAATGCAAAAGAGCGCGATTGCCAAGACAAGGAAAGAGTTAGTGTGGGGTTCAAAAATCGATTGCAACACCGAGTTAGAGGATTCGAAGCTCATCGAGTTGAGATATGTGCAGACTCTATCCACATGGACCCCCCTCCTCTTCAAGTCAAACGGGTCAACGGGGGGGGTCCCAACATTATGTTAATTAAATTAATATTTTTATTTAAATATTTTAATAATAATATTTATTATTATTATTTAAATATTTTATTTAAATATTCTTTTAATTAATTGAGAAGACTTGGTCATCAGGCAATTAATGACCCATGATGGAACCTTCTCAGGTAGTTCAACTAACTGCAATAAATACATCATGGGCCTTCATTTTAGGAATGTAATTATGACCATTTCCTCTTCTTTCTCACATATTCTTCTATAAATGTAAGTTGGAAGCTCATTTCAAAGGGTTCCAACAGTTCAGACAAGTTGGACAGTTAGATATCTCAGGCGAGTGTATACTTTTCAAAAATCCTCTCTCTTCTGCAAGTTGTTCTTGTGTGTTGAGAGAACTTTCAAGCCTCCTCTTCAAGACTGTAATGGCAACTATTGCCTCTTCTGAATGTATGATGCATTGTGCATGTTATTGAAGCAATAAAAGTGTGTGTTTTGTGACTAATCTCGGTCCTTTCATCCTTCTATGCTTCTTTGTGCCTTTCTCATACTTGCAGGTACACTGTGCAAGTTTAAGTTTCTATTGCAGGTTCTTGGAGTTCTGTGCTTATCGAGTGGTGAAGTATTGCATGCAGTTGAGTTGTGGTGTCTGTTCACCCTTCTTGAGTTCATCCTTCTTCACTGGGAAACTGGTATATTTCTCAGTCTGATAAAGTTTAACAAAAGGAACGCGTGTCTCTTAGCCTGTGGTATCTTGTACCCTCTCTAAGTTGCAGTAGGTGAAGTTGACCTGTGGTGCACACACCCTCTTCAAATTAACCCTTCCTGAATCTGAAGACACCCTTCATTCGGTGCATCACCATCCCTAGTATAGTTTCATTTCTGTAAATCTCTTTCCCTAAAACCCCATGAAAATGTTAGCCTAGGACTAGATAATCATTTTTGTTACACTAGGAGTAGTACAGCACTTAGTTTAGGAAGAGGAAGCCGGCCTTCTCCGGAGGTTCACCTCGAGCCCAAGTCCCACAGCTTGAGAGGTGATCCCATGTGTCCCAATCACACCGAACGTCCTATTCACATCCTGGCCATTCGGGGGGTGCAGTGATTTGGCGACAACAGTTTTTGGCACGCCCGGTGGGACACTACAGGTTAGATCTTCCATCTTTTCAGAGGTGTCTCATTACAACAACAAATCATAAGCCACCGTGCGACCACACACAACAGTTTTTGGCACGCCCGGTGGGACAGAGTTGGTACTTCTCTTCTCACTTACACAAGTCAAAGTACCTGGCGACTCCATATCTCTGGATTCCAAATCTCAGTGCAGATAACTTATGCGAAGAATTCAGACAAGAGCTTCTTCAAAGAAAGGAAATTATCAGCATACCGAACTTTCCTTATCTCCTCCAAAGAGAAGAAGAAGAGGCATTTCCACATCCCCAGTTGCAGATTTACCTACTAGGGGTCATTCAACTCCTCCTTACGGAAGATTTCCTCCACCCAGGAACAATCAACCTTTCGTCGCTATGGCGAGGAACCAAGTTTTTCCCCCTTTCAATGCAAGCAGTCCTCTTATGTTGGCTCAACGTGATCCGATACCTGTTGCGGCACTCAAAAGTTTACCCTTCTACACGGGGGAAACTCACGTTACTCCAGTGGAGCATATCTTTGATGTAGCCAGCATCTGCGCAGTACATAATATCACCGAAGACAATGTTGCAGTTAGACTTCTTGCTACCTCTTTCAAGGGAAAAGCACTTCAATGGTTTCGCGGGTTAGGTGTTGGCACTATAACCACTTGGGACGAGTTGGGAGAAAAGCTATGTAAACAATTCGAAGACAAAAGTGATCACCTATCACTTTTGGAACAACTTACTACCATAAAGAGAGCTCCCCAAGAATACATGAGTGATTTCAACTTCCGATTCCACAGGACTTGGAATAGGATTCCGGCGCTCATAAAGCCTTCTGCACATAATGCATTCTTGTACTATTTGCGAGCCTTGAATAGCGATGTAGCAGTTATGATCCAGTCTATGGGAGGGACTACACTTCCTGATGCTTACGAAGTTGCCATAAGTGCAGAGAATTCTTTGATTCAGGCTGGAAAGATAGCTCCACGACCACCAATGCCCTTTTCTCCAGATCTTACGAATCATCAGCCTATCATTGCTCCTCTTCCAGTGGACTCCAAGCAACCATCTCAATCTTCCCCTGCCTCTTCAAATGACCTATTTGAAGTCAAGTCACTACTGCAAAATTTTGGAAATGAGCTCGTTGCACTCAAAAGGCAACAATTTCAATACAATCGTCCGTATCAGCCACAAAATCAGCAGTATCAGGCTAGCCGTCCTCCCTTTCAAGGAAACAATCAGCCCCAAAATCAAACTACGAGTCAAGTTGCAAATGTCAGGCCCTTGAACTTCCGGAACCCTCTTGCAGCTAGCTCATCTAGAGCTATAGTACCTGTTCAGAATAATCTAGTTCAAGACTACGAATGGTGCTATCCTTGCTCTCAACCTCACAATCAAAATCTTTGTCCCAATGGGGTTCTTAGCCAGGCCCTTATGGTTCAAAGTGTATCTGCCCCTTCAGAGTTAACAAACAATTCATCTACACAAGAAGCAGCAGATCAACCGCAGGCACCTGAAGAATCCACTTTACTAAACTGGCAAGAAGAAGATTTTTGTGGGTTGAATACCGATTCTTCATCAGTGGCAGCAAACACTCGTTCCAAGAAGAGAGCAATGGAGCCTCAAGCTCCCGAATCTGATCTAGCATCCACTTCTCAACATGGGTTACAAATGGCGGTTGATAGAAATGAGGGAAAGAAATCACCAGAAACACCGGCTAGCCACGCCGCAGGGAAAGATGGTTCTCCAGGCATCACGGTACCCAACAAACATTTTCCAAAGGAGGACCCCAATGCCCAAAAAAGTGTCAATAAAGTTGGAGCGATTCCCTTCAGCATAGTAGAACAAATGAAGAAAACCAATCTGAGCGTTACCATGTGGGATGCACTCTCGATTCCTTCTCAAAGAAACCTGTTGCGAGAAGCTCTGAACAGTTTTAGTACAACCAACGGATCACCAAGCCATGGAGTGACAAATGCTACAAATTTGTGTCAACCGGAAGGGAAAATCATTCCTACGGCAAACAAACCACCACCATTCTACATTTCCCTGATCATTGGCGACCACCTGGTACATAATTGCATGATCGATTCTGGTGCCAGTAGCTCTGTCATGCCGAAACAAATTGCAGATGTACTAGGCATACAATATGCGCCAGTTGCAAGAGGGGTTGTTCAGCTGGATGGCACAGCTGTTAAGACTGTTGGGGTTATCAAAGGACTTCAACTTACCATCCACGCATGCCCAAGCTTGTCATTCACCCAAGATATATCAGTCATTGATCTCCCTCCCCTCTTTGCCATCTGCCTATCACGGGATTTCACCGCCAAGATGGGTGGTTACCTATCAGCCGATTGGTCGCATATGATTCTCAGGACTCGATATGGAACCAAAGTAACTATAAGGGCAGAACCAATCTGCCATAATCATGTAGAACCCTACACTTCTAATCCCATAAATGGAAATTACACCATCGGTGATCCAGAAGAGGAAGGTGCCGATCATGAACCAACCACCCTTGTTGAAGAAGTCCCTGATACTTTGCTAGATGAAGCAAGTAGAGATCATCAGTACGATCCCTACGCCGATGTATTGGCAGAAGAAGAAGCTGGTTTGCTGGTCTTGGAAGAAACAGGATTAGGTACCTACTGTATCCATGAAGAAGATACGATCATACCACAACTTGTCAAAACACCAAATGATTCTAAAGGACTATGGAAATTGTTCTTCGATGGCTCAAGAAGTAAGAATGGATCCGGTGCTGGTGTTATGTTAATTTCTCCAGAGGGAGATAAGTACTTCTCATCTTTCCGGTTGCAGTTCAGTTGCACCAACAATGTTGCTGAATACGAGGCTCTTGTGCAAGGAATTCAGCTAGCCCAAAGGAAGGGAATCAAGGCCCTGACTGTTTTTGGAGATAGTGAGTTAGTTGTTCATCAAGTTTCAGCACGTAGTGCATCCAAAAATGATCTTTTAAGATCATACAAGAACCGAGTCTGGGACCTAATTGAAGATTTCGAAGCTTTTGGGATCCATGCAATTCCTAGAGGTCAAAATCAAGATGCAGATAGGCTTGCTACAATTGGTTCACAATACAACATACCAGTTGATATCATGAAAGAAGGGCAGCAATTTGTTAAAATGGTGGTTCGACCAGCAGTCCCTGATAATGTGAGTAGTTGGCAAGTGTTCGATAGTGACAACCAAATTGTCCTCTTCCTACAAGAAGAGGCGGAGTTTGCTGCAAGAAATCAAGATAAGTTGCAAGAGTCATATGGTGAACAAATTATCCAATTGAAAAGCAACAAGTTACCAAAAGGTTTAGTCACTTTGGAATCCATTTTCAATTCAGATGACCAAGCCAAAAGACAAAGCCCTAACATGGTGGTCAAAGAAGAATATTTTGAGGAAGTCGAAGTATCAAATGAAAAATTTCTTAAGATCGGAAAAGTGTGTACTTCTGAGGAGAAAGAAGCTTTCATCAAACTTTGTCAAGAGTATCATGACATCTTTGCATGGAGCTATAAAGATCTGCGTGGTTTTGATCCAGGTCTTGCGCAACATACCATCGAACTGGATCCTAATGCTAAGCCAGTTCGTCAGAAACAGAGACCAATTAATCCCAAAATTGAGCCACTAATGAGAAAGGAGCTAACCAAGCTCATCGAGGCTTGTATAATTTTTCCCATCAAGCATTCCTCATGGGTAGCCAATTTGGTGCCCGTGAGGAAGAAGAACGGAGAGATCCGGTTATGCGTAGATTTCAGGGATTTGAATCGTGCGTCATTAAAAGACCATTATCCTCTTCCATCGATGGAGCAGATCCTTCAAACGGTGGCAGGAGCTCAAAGATTTTCTTTGCTCGATGGATATTCAGGTTACAATCAAATCTTAGTCCAAGAATCTGACCAATTCAAAACGGCTTTCACTACCAAGTGGGGCACATATGCCTACAATAAAATGCCATTCGGATTGTCCAACGCCGGGGCTACTTTCCAAAGAGCCATGGACATGGCATTTAAGGGACTGATCAACGATATTATTTTGGTTTACCTTGATGATATAACTGTATACTCTAAGCATGCAGAAGATCACATCACACATCTAAGGAAAGTTTTCCAAAGGTGTAGGGAATTTGGGGTTTCACTTAACCCCAAGAAATGTATTTTCGCAGTGCACGAGGGAAAATTGTTGGGGCATGTTGTTTCAGCAGAAGGATTATCAATCGATCCAGCCAGGATTCATTCAATTATGTCCTTATCTCTCCCGAGTCACAAGAAGGGCCTCCAGAGCTTTTGGGAACCATAAATTTTGTGCGGAGATTCATCCCTCAATTTGCGACATTGGCTAAACCACTGACAGCCATGCTAAAGAAAAACATGCCATTCTCATGGACAAAGGAAGGACGAGAAAGCTTCGAAGCCATCAAAACAGCCATTTCCCAAGCTCCCACGCTTGTGAACCCCAGGTTTGACAAAGATTTTATCCTTTATGCTTTTGCAGGTCAAGAGAGCATTTCAGGGATCCTCACCCAACAAAACGACAACCTGATGGAGCAACCAATCGCTTTCTTCAGTCAATCCCTCAAAGACTACGAGTTTAAATACTCATTCATTGAAAAGCAAGTCTTTGCGGTTATTCGAGCTTTGAAGAAATTCAAGCACATGTTGTCCAACAACAAGATTCATCTGATGGTGTCTCATCCAGGTGTCAAGGAGTTCTTGTTGAACAAAGAAATGAACGAAAAGCGTGCTGGATGGATCACGAAGGTAATGGAGTATGACGTGCATATCAAAGTCACTAAACTTGTCAGAGGTAAGGGTTTATGTGAGCAACTTGCTGCAGACATGGAATCAAAAGGTAATGAGGACGTGACACTCCTAAATACTGATGAGGATGTTTATCAAGCTGACTGGTTATCCAAAATGAAGAATTTCATCTTCTCAGGAGCATACCCAACAAACATGGATAAAAACCAAAGACGAACTTTCCGTCTTCAATCTATCCCATATGTTTTGGTAGATAGCATTCTCTTTCGAAAAGATTTGAACGGTGTTCTCCTTCGGTGCATAGGACCGGAACAGGTAAGTAAGATACTAGAAGAATTTCATAATGGCCTATCTGGAGGACATTATTCTGCACGAACAACAGCTACCAAGATCATGCGAGCCGGCTACTATTGGCCGGATTTATTCAAGGATGCCCATCTCTGGGTAAGGAAATGCAAGGAATGTGCCTTTTTCACAGGTAAGCAGAAGCTGGCAGCTCTTCCACTGCATCCAGTTCAAGTGGATCAACCCTTTGTTCAATGGGGGTTGGACTTCATCGGAATGATTAATCCTCCATCCAGTGACGGACATAAGTGGGTCCTTACCGCAACAGACTATTTTACTCGATGGACAGAGGCGGTAGCATTAAAAGAGAGCAATGAAAAGGCAGTTCTAGATTTTTTGGAGGGTATAATGACGAGGTTTGGTGTTCCATTTACAATCATTTCAGACAACGCGCTAGCTTTTCTTGGTATGAAACTGAGTGAATGGGCTGTTAAAAATGGGGTATACCTCAAAACTTCATCCAATTACTATCCGCAAGGAAACGGATTGGCTGAGTCTAGCAACAAAAACCTCATAAGGATTATTAAGCGCACAATGGAGACTAACAAGAGGACTTGGCATACACAGCTTAAGACCGCCTTATGGGCAGATCGAATCACACCTAAAAGGGCCATTGGAAATTCTCCTTTCGTTCTTGTATATGGAAGAGAGGCAAAACTCCCGCTCTCATTGGAGTTACCTTCTTTGGAGTTAGCTCATCAACTTGAAGTTATAGAGAGTGATCCTCTGACAGTAAGGTTTGCTGAACTCATGGAGTTAGAGGAAGTACGAGATAAGGCTATGAAAACTTTGGAGCAGCATCAGGCTCAAGTTAAGAAATCTTTTGACAAGAAGGCGTCCGACAGACATTTTCAAGAGGGAGATTTAGTTCTCAAATGGGATGAAGACAGGGCCAAACCAGGCAAGCATGCCAAGTTTGACGCTCTCTGGAGTGGACCATACATCATCACAAGTTGCAAAGAGGCAAATTCATTTCGTCTATCTAGGCTCAATGGAGAAGAACTGCCCATTCATGTGAATGGGATACATCTCAAAGCTTGTTTTTGAGAAGCGTTCCACCCCCTGTACAGTTAAATTAGGTGTTTTCCTCCAAGTACTTATGCACATTGTTGTGTGTTGTTGTTTTGCTTTCCTTGTTGTTGTGTTTTGTGCTGTTCTGTACTTTGTTCATCATTGGAAGGTGTCAAGGAGAAGAAAGGTTCAAGGTTTCCATAACAGTTCAAAATCTGCTTCATTAAAATTTTTGCAGTGTTCCATGGATGTCAAGCATTCAACAGATTCAGTATACTTCATGCTTAGCATTCCAGGGAGGTCCAGGATATCAACAATACTCAAGGAGATTTCGGGATGTGTCAAAGAAAATCATACTACTTTCAGGATTCCAACATAGACTCCATGCCCAATGGATGACTTAAGGCTACTGGAATCATGCTTAGCAGGCAATCATCCCCGAGAGGTCGCCAAAAATGTTATCCAATTTTGCACACCTGGCAAGATTGGACAACGGGGTCCTATCACGTTCAAAATAAAATAATAGTCCCAGGAACCCACCTTCGGTTATTATCGAAATGCAATAATTAAAAATAATTCCTAAATTGCATATGAAGAGATCACCTAGCATCGAAAGGCACCCAGTTGATCTCGACTCAGTGAAGAGTTCAGGGTCGAGTTGATAAAGAACCCGGTGTCAAATTGATAGTCATCTCGGAAATCATCTCAGTAGAGACTCTCAGTTGTAAGAGCTCGACGATGGTCTTGTTAATGCAAAATATAGCTCGTTGAAAATTGACGAATGAAAGGAACTGTACAAGGATCCCGGTGGAGATCAATGCAAAAAGATCTGAAGGCCAAGTCAGGGAGAGTCAAAGTCAACATGATGCCAGGTTTAATCCATTGAGACAGTGCTCGACCAACCACTTGGGAGAATTATCTTGTTTGACCGAGATGATATGAAATTATGCAGATATGGGAGGTTCAACATCATTGAATCTCGGGTTTGTAATTACATAATGGAAGGACTTCTATCAACCCAGGAAGAAAGTATAAGCACCATCGAATACCAATGTAAAATTGAGTCAAACCGACATCTTAAAAAGAGCTGTGAATTATAATGGTGTTCAGACCTTCCTCGGCCAAGCATTTGGTGCACAGGCAGTTGACATGTTGCAGTATAGTAAGAAGCCTTTTTGAGCGCTTCCAACAAGCGGGTCATCCAACTATGTATTTATCTGATCAGCATCGAATGCATCCTCAAATTCGGGATTTTCCTTCAAGATATTTTTATGAAAATCGATTAAGTGACAGTGAGAGTGTTACCAGGAAACCTGAGGAAATTTATTACAAAAATTCTCTATCGAGATCTTACTCGTTTTACGATGTAGTTCATGGAAGCGGATCTCATAGAGGTATAACTGTTTCATATCAGAATATTCATGAGGCACAATTTGCTTTGCAATTATATGAGCATCTTCAACAAGTCACTAAGTTGGCAAGCATAAATGATTCTGTTGAAATTATCACACCTTACAAGCTACAGCTGAAATGTTTGCACCGAGAGTTTGATGTTATCCTCAAATCTGATGAAGGAAAAGGTTTATATATCAATACGGTAGATGCCTTTCAAGGCCAGCAGCGTGATACAATCATTATGCTTGTGTCCGAGCTGCAAATAGGTTTTATATCCCGCAAATGGGACAATCGCATTTTTACTACAGCTCATTGCAATCAACTGAGTTGCGTGGCGATGCGTAGAGCTTGGTGAAACTCATGAGGCTCGCTGATTCAGAGGAAATAGAGCCCGTGAAGGATAAACAAGGCTCGGCGGGAGTTATTCAGCAATGAAAACGTCGGGAAATAGAGGAGTCAGCACATGCGCCAAGTGGGAAATTTCGACCAGTGCCAATGGGAAAATTAAGATGCAAACCATGCTGTTCACTCCGCGTAGGGGAGATTCCGGCAAGCAATGCCAAGCGGAAATTTGATGATGGCGGGCCAAGCTGTTAAATCCCGCGCTGAGGCTGTTCACTTCGCGTTGGAGAAATCCGGTCAAACTGCCAAGCGTGGAAATATTGGTTTGGCAAACCATGATCAAACCTCCACGTAGGGGAGAAATCGGATCAATTGCCAAGCGGAAATATTACAGATGGCAATCCGTCATGAAAACCCCGATTTCCGAGTCAGTCAGGGAGGATTAATAGGACGTTTGAATTACAGGGGTCCGCGAGTCTTTGTGCGGAGGCTACAGGGCTCGTCTCATTATGGATACGAGTCAAATGCCGAGTGGAGCGGCGAGTGCTCATGGAGATCACAGGCAGCATGCATGTTGCAATACAGTAGAAGCCGTTTTCAGCGCCTCCAGCGGGCAGTTGCAGGAAACAAACATTCACTGCCGTGTATGATAGATTGGAGTCACGCCATTCAAGGCTTCATAAAGTTTGCCCGAACCAGGAGATGAAGTTTTGAAACGGTGCAGAATGAAACGATTCATATTGCTCAGCATTCCTTCTCCTAGAAACGAAACGAATGCGAAGGTCAACTCTGAAAATACCTGGTCGGCCGTTTTGTATGTCACGACTCACATCTCTTGTTACTCGTAAATGGTCTCTTTGAGAAACTCTGTGTGCAGCAGGCAATATTTATACCCTTCCATTAGATACGTCCAATCAGACAATAAAAGTATTCTTTTACCAGATTCAGAGAAGCTTGTTTTTAAACAATGGACGATATACTGCAGTTTCAAGCTAGTTTTATCTAGCTTTATTTCTATTAGCTTTGATCCGCGACTAAGGAAGAATTCATATGGTTGTTACCTGTACATTTTTCCAAGGTCCTCTTGGCTGCCCCAGTTGTTCAATGTATTTTTTGAAGGGCTTCTTTTATGTGTTGCGAATTGTAACATGAAGGATCTTTTAAGTTTCTGGAAAAATGAGTATATTGTGTAGCTCACAGCTACCTATGCCATACTAAGATCCCAATAGTGGCATAATTCATTGATTGGAGCCGAGATTGCCGAAAATGCACTGCCATAGAATACCGAAGGTCTCTTTGGCCAAAATTCAGTCTCAAGGATGTCTATCGACATGTTATGGGCATGAGCCTGTGTCATCATCATGGCAGCATTAGGTCTATTGGTAATGGCATTTTCTCATTGTTTGGAGGGTACAATTGCGCTTATTATGGCAAAGCTAAACATTCTTACTACAAGTGTTATATGATAAGGAAGAACCGTGAGCATTGTGGTAAAACCATTCTTAGAGGCGTGAAAATGTGAACATGATCGAACAAATCTTAATATTTCCCGCAGATACAAAGCCAGGTCGAATCAGTTGAAGAGCTCGTGGTGTTGTTTCATGGAGTTTGAACGTGGAATGCATGTGAATATGTGGTCCAAAACAAGAAGAAATAACTCTAACTGTCAAACTAGAGTTATCACAGAGAAATCAATCGATTGAGTGTTGACAGGGCCACGTAACGTGATCCCTAACAATTTTCATAGCTTGAAAATCATTTACTAAATGGCGCAACATGCAGGAGTGAAATAATTTAAATTCATTAAATTGTTTAACCTCTGTGAGTACAAGCAATGTATCATGGGTCAAATCCACTAAGTATGATTTAGAGTCAAACTTTTCATATTGTGGAAACGTTGGTACCAGATCAAGATAAAGAATAAGCTCAACGGGTGTCGAAGTTTAATGTATTTGTAGAGGCTTTCAATTTCGAGCTTAAAGCTTCATGTTCACGATGCATATAGGTGGCTTGGTAATTCAGAATGGCCTCGAGTTAACAGAGCCGAAAACTGGTAAGAATCAAGTTTGATAGCCCACCATTCGGAGGACTCAATGCAAAAGAGCGCGATTGACCAATGATGAGGAAAGAGTTAGTGCAGGGAGCTCAAAAATCAGATTGCAACACCGAGTTAGGTATGATTCGAAGCTCACCAAGTTGGGATATGTGCAGACTCTATCCACATGGACCCCCCTCCTCTTCAAGTCAAACGGGTCAACGGGGGGGTCCCAACATTATGTTAATTAAATTAATATTTTTATTTAAATATTTTAATAATAATATTTATTATTATTATTTAAATATTTTATTTAAATATTCTTTTAATTAATTGAGAAGACTTGGTCATCAGGCAATTAATGACCCATGATGGAACCTTCTCAGGTAGTTCAACTAACTGCAATAAATACATCATGGGCCTTCATTTTAGGAATGTAATTATGACCATTTCCTCTTCTTTCTCACATATTTTTCTATAAATGTAAGTTGGAAGCTCATTTCAAAGGGTTCCAACAGTTCAGACAAGTTGGACAGTTAGATATCTCAGGCGAGTGTATACTTTTCAAAAATCCTCTCTCTTCTGCAAGTTGTTCTTGTGTGTTGAGAGAACTTTCAAGCCTCCTCTTCAAGACTGTAATGGCAACTATTGCCTCTTCTGAATGTATGATGCATTGTGCATGTTATTGAAGCAATAAAAGTGTGTGTTTTGTGACTAATCTCGGTCCTTTCATCCTTCTATGCTTCTTTGTGCCTTTCTCATACTTGCAGGTACACTGTGCAAGTTTAAGTTTCTATTGCAGGTTCTTGGAGTTCTGTGTTTATCGAGTGGTGAAGTATTGCATGCAGTTGAGTTGTGGTGTCTGTTCACCCTTCTTGAGTTCATCCTTCTTCACTGGGAAACTGGTATATTTCTCGGTCTGATAAAGTTTAACAAAAGGAACGCGTGTCTCTTAGCCTGTGGTATCTTGTACCCTCTCTAAGTTGCAGTAGGTGAAGTTGACCTGTGGTGCACACACCCTCTTCAAATTAACCCTTCCTGAATCTGAAGACACCCTTCATTCGGTGCATCACCATCCCTAGTATAGTTTCATTTCTGTAAATCTCTTTCCCTAAAACCCCATGAAAATGTTAGCCTAGGACTAGATAATCATTTTTGTTACACTAGGAGTAGTACAACACTTAGTTTAGGAAGAGGAAGCCGGCCTTCTCCGGAGGTTCACCTCGAGCCCAAGTCCCACAGCTTGAGAGGTGATCCCATGTGTCCCAATCACACCGAACGTCCTATTCACATCCTGGATATTCGGGGGGTGCAGTGATTTGGCGACAACACTAACTATATCCTTAGAATGAAATGAATAACCTATAACACATAACTTTTTATATCATTTTATATGATCAAACATCCTATGTCATATTGCTGATCTTGCTTGAGTTCTTTTTGTTAGATACACATCATTATGACATACATATCTTTGACATATATAACATATTGTATACACTGGTTATCACATAGATTATTGACATACGTTCTTAGAACACATTGCTTGATTGAATTTATGGATCTATGCACATAATTTATTTACATTACAATTATTGCTTGTTCACATCACTTCTTACACATTTGATTTCAATACATTGAATGATAGATCATGGATTATTACAAATTGCTCCGAAAAAATTGGTTGTTATACTCCATGATAATGTCATTACTTATTACACATTGATCATGCCACCTTGATTATTACATTATGGCTATATGCCAATTGGTTTTTATAATTCACGATCACGACATTGCTTATTCGACAATGCTTCTTTCACTGCTTATTACATGTTGATTACTATATTTCTTCATACACACTTTATATGAGCCCATTGCGTGTTATTTTGTCACAATTATATCATTATTTTTTACACACTTATATTTAAATCACTTCTTGTTGCATACATAAGCTAACAACTAACATTGGTCAAGTCTATCATGTCTTGTTAATTATCTCTCTTCATGACGGGTTTTTTCATGTCATGTCATATGTCACTATGGATCCATTATGCATTGAATCATGTGTTGCGATCATACAACTCATCATATCATTGCTATGATATCTTGGCAAATTGCTAGAACATCATTATGACATGTTTCACTCTTTTGATGATATATAAATACTTATATATTACAAACTCTACACATTATTTATGTTTAAATTGTTTATATCTTATAAATTATACACGTTATTACTGTGTTAGCTGATGCACTTCATTAATGTTTTATTTTTTCTAATTTTACACTATTAAAAATGTATCTTTTGAGATAAGTGATCCATTATAGCATCCCTAATCTCAAAAGGGGGGCATATTATAGGAATTTTCTAACACATTCATGAAGATTACATATACAATAATTTAAATAAAATTGTATGATAACATTCAAACAATTATGCCAACATATTACACAACTTTGACACATACCAAATTATGAAATGTACATGATCATGTACAAATTGAGCCCATGGTGGGCTCAAATGGCCAAATGTTGGCAATGTGGTAGGCTCATACACATAGAAGTTGGCTACATGGTAGGCTCAAATGCATAGAGGTGTAGACACTAAAATTTTATAAATTTTCCTTTAGTAATGACAAGTTTGGTTATGCTCCTTGCTAATATAAATGTTCACATTTAGAATCCAATCACTATATTTCTCTAGCTATTTCATGAATTGATCATATCTACACACTGATTTGTCACAAATTCAAGAAATATCAATTAATAAAAGTAGTAAACTATCCCTGTGCATCATGATACAACTTTATATTTCACATCTCATTTCTCATGTTCTGGATTATACCATTTGGTTAGGATGTGAAATCCATTCATGGCTAACTTTTATGGTCTAGACCTTTGATATCCTACGAATCTTTTATGGCTAACTTTCATTGCATCTTCCTAGGGTCATCCTTATCAAAATATTTTACCTACGAAAGGATATATAAGCAAGTCAATATCACTTTATAGCTCACTTGACACTTTTACACACTATTATTGCAAATTTCATTCCAAAATAACTCAACAATCTCGAAAATTTTCCTAAATAAGTGGCACATCAATTAGAGAATCCCATACTATAGGTGTAAATCATTCAACTAGGTCAAAAATTATAGCTTCCTCCATTTCCAAGCATGCAAAGGTTATATAACCATGTCTTAGCAAGAGAAAATTCACTTCAAGCATTTTCAAAGGGTTTTAAGGAATAAAGGGTTAGGTCAAATATCTAAAGAACACGACACCAAAATATTACCACATTAGGTATATTCTATATTATTATGGATATCCTTGTGTTAGTGTTCAAATGGTTAGTTATGCAGGTTAATAATATTTATAATATGCGTGAGTGAGATATATTATATTGTGACAGGAAATATAATGTGGTGTGATGAGTTGTTAATACAACTTATATAAATATTGTACGTGAGTTGTTATTGTTACAATATAAATCATTAGAGATTCTAGGAGATATGTTTGATTCTTTGTAAGGATTAGATGGTTTAGTTGATAATATTTGACTCCACTAAAGTAGGAGTTCAAACTCTGTATATGTATATCTCTAAAATTGAATAATGTTATGAATGAATTTAAATAAAGAAGAATGTTATTACTGTGTGTATTCATTTTATTTTCTAAGTAATTATATTGTTTAAGATTTTGTAAACTTTCATTTTTTTTTTCATATAATATATATTTATCTTGACATATTTGTGTAAAGAGACACAAGGGAACCCATACGGGGTTATCATAGATCACACTCACTTTCACATGTACATATAAGAACTACACGAGGATTGATCCTGTAAGAGGGAATATCGTGCATTAATTAGACTGGTTCCGTCAAGTTTATTGCAAAGGGTAGTCCAACTTCAATATACACATGATTTATCTTTTTTGTTATCTAATGCTTTGATGAAGGGTATTGTAGATTTCTACATTGTTTTAGGTGATTACAAGTCATATTGAGGTTATGCAAGAACGAGTTACATATGACAACGGACATAGGAATGTAAAACACATAGGAAGTTGTAGAACCCAACTTTCAAAGGGTTAAAGACTATACATTTCCATTTAGAATCATGTAACTACAGGTTTGGGTTATACACAATTCTTATAGTCCTACACCATGTATGGTGGGCCAAGAATTTGCCTTAATTACTTGCACTCCTAAATCATCCAGTCTACAAGGGTATCGAGTAAAAAATTAAGAAACACACAATGGATATACTTAAAGGGGATATAGTAAGCACTAGGGCCACATATCTAGATGACAGTAATCCCTACACTAGGTCAACCTAGGGTTTCCAAGATCCACAGTAAAGATAGAGGAGAGTACCCTACTAAGATATCGGTAATTGGGAGAGGAGAGGTATGGATTGATGATAGATAAGACAAACATGTAAAATATGACTAAAATGAAAGTAAAGAAAGCTAAAGAGCTGATCATAAATAAGAGCACTATGCTAACTAGTATCAAAATACATGTAACTCTAAGCTAACATAGCACAATGAGGGAAGGAGATGAACTAATATATGGAAAATAAAAAATATGGTTAGAGTACTCACCTTGTATTTGTAGACTAGTCACTGATACATCTTTCTCTCCAGAGAAGCAACCAACCAAGAGAGAATCATGATTAGGTGGAGAAGGGGAACACTGTTCATGTCCTAGGCTCAATATAGATGACCCAATAGTGTAATCAATCTAACCAAGAAGAAGTGTGTCCAATCCAATCCAAGAAAAGTGCAAGATGAACCAATAATTGAGAGAGTAGATGTAAAGATGGCATAAAAGAGTAGAGTAGGTGACAATTCCTAAGATTCAAGATTCCTTCCTTTTCAAATGTCAAGATGTGGTATGTATATATAGGACGCCATCACACATGGACGATGACATCAACCAAGAAAAAACTTTTATTGACACCATCGCACATGGGAGATGACATCGTAAAAGGATGGTAAATGACATGATGTATCATGAAAAGAAAAAAAGAGGTGTCATAGATCATGAACATTAATGAAAAAAGTTCCAAATGGTGAGATACAAGCAAGATGTTGGGATTGTAATGTGTGTGAGACCTAAGGGGACAAGGATAACTAATGCAAGGACAACTAAGGATGGGAAAAATAGTGACACTCTCTCTATGTACTGTCTCTAACCCATAATGATTATGTGAATAATCATTCCCCATCCCCGATAGATCCCTTAAGGAACTTTCTTAAGAAATAGATGCATCAATGACCCTTATTTACACAAAGGAAATTGTTAGTAATAGGTATGAAAGATGAAAAGTGAAAAATTAGGTGTATACACACCATATCCATTTCTAGTTCCAAATTGATAACAAAGCATTTCCAATTTCTAATCTATCTTTTCCACCTATCTGCACATATGAATCTCCTTTATTATGACCTATACAACCTAAGTCTTCATATCCTCTTATGTATTTGAGTTATCATCTCATCATTCATCAAACATTGAAAATATTAATGCATATTATAATTATGAATGATTAATTATAAATTGATTAGATAATAATAATCTCTTGTTATAAATTCTTAGATCCTACTTATTGTTGTGCACTTTCTATTAAATAATTTAATTAGGGTGTAAAAATTTAGATCCTACTGATGTTTGAATCAAATCTATTTCTCTAACCCTCATGGCCTTGAGGTTTCTTATTATTCTCTTGGGGTATTCCAAGCTATCTTCTCATGTGTCATCATGCCTCTTCCTTCAATATTTTCTAATTTTTGCCTCAAACCTAAGGGAACACTCCCTCATTTTGGTATGGGCTACCTTCCCTTTTACTAGGTCCATTCCCATACCACGTATAGTGGATGGGCTATCTATGATGGTTATACTTGTTTTATGACTGATCAAGATCCTACTTACATTGATATACAAGCTGATATATTCCTCCTACTCTACAACATCCAACCCACTTTGATTATTCATTCATAGCTACCAAAGTTAATGTTGTCACAACATGATAATACACAACTAGTAGGGAGAAACCTGCCCTTGCATCCATCACCTATGTCCTCCTCTAATAAATAGAGTGATCCTTATAAAGGGTTTGATGTATTAGAGAAGTTAGATAACACCTCCACTAAGACATATCTTATATAATTATTGCAAAAGACACCTATTTATAACGATATATTATATGAGACTTTATAATTTGTTAAATTTCCTCCCACTACTCAACCCAATACTTTTACATATATTATGGACACATTCAAAGATATGGATAAAGTAATCACATTTAGTTTTAATTATATCCCACCTCCACTTGATGTGGACCCTTTCTAATCTCTTTTACTATGGATGAAATTCAAGGCTTCCTTATCAAGTTTGTTTTGATCGATAATGAATTTGGTCTCACTATTTGTCCCAGTTCCCTACTTAAGAATATGGGGGTTTTAATGCATACATTTAACCCAAATATTACTACCATGTGAGGATTTGATAATATCATATGATCTACATTAGGCATTATTAATTTTGACCTCTTGATTGGCCCTAAAAAGTTACCTACTAAATTTCACATCATGGACATATATTTACATTATATAATCTTAGGCCATCCTTAGATCTATGCTATATAAGATGTTTCATCTATTTTACATCAATGTCTCAAATTCATACATGACAGATGTGAGCATACCATTTTTAATGACCAAAATCCTTTCAAATACTACAAAGTTGACACATCTACTTCTCAAGTGCCTGCTATTAATACTCCTCAACAACCCATACCCATAGATAAATTACCCATTTACGTCATTAGAGAATCCAATCATGATTATGATATTACTACTCACATACCACTATTGATTATACAAAATAAGGGCTTATATCCTCATGCTCATTATTCTAATGATGCTCCATAAAATTCTCCAACCTTATTGACTAATACGATACTTCACAACAATATGTTGGTCATTGTGTGTTTGTGTTGTCATTGATTTCAAGTCTAGTGATGGAAAAATGTGTCATCGTGTGATATGAGTCTCTATACGGTGTTAATCAGTTATCAAGTATGGAGGTTGATTGGTAGGGACCCACTCTTGTGAGTTCAAGGAGGCCCTAGAGCATGGCTGAGTGAGCATAGTCATGGTTTGATTCATCTTGACTTATTTAGAGTGTTTCATGAGGTCAAGAATTATTAATATGGTGTGTTACATGTGTCTAAGTGTCTGCATGGAGTCAACTAGGTAAGTTCATGAGGTTACATGGTTGAGTCACGTCATTCTAGGCCTATTCTTATCCCTAATACATGCAGAATGAGAAGGAAGTATGATATTTGGACCAAATAACTCTTGTTGGTTCATGTTAGTAGCATGATGGAAGTGTACCTAAGGTGTATGGTGAGTTTCAGGTCAAAACTCAAAGGTATGATGCATGTTTGAGATCTTTAGAAAAGAAAGTAGGTGAGAATAGGTACAAAAGCATGGAAAAATGAGATTGACTAGAGAGTTTCATAGATATTTGAGTGATGAGGTGAGTATGGAAAGTTAGAAGATATTTTCATGATGCTTCATGTCAAGTTTCAAGTCAAAGTGAAGAACATTTTTGAAAATATGCAAGTTTTGGAAAATTTGGATAAATTACAATGTGTTTTTGAGACAAATGTTGACCTTTTGATGCTCGATGTGAATTATTTGATATGCATGAGATCTATATACTTTCATGTATGATTTTACATTAAACTAAGAAGGTTTATAAAAAATAATGACATGGTTTTATTGTCACATTTTTATGAATGATCACTAAGAGTAAGAAGATAAAGTGGTTTGAAACCCTAACTAGAAGTGACTTGGAGAAAAGTGAGTATACTAAATCTGTCTTGATTTATTGTCATAAATTGATGATTTTATTTTGTATATGACTCTTCCATATTTCTATAAAGGTGTATTAGTGCATGTGACAATATGTAGGCCCCACCTGAAATTTCTTGTTTTTGAAGAAGTCTAGTTTAGGGAAAAGTTTTCCAAAGGATTTGTGAAATAAATTGAAATTTTTAATCCATGATGTTTTTCTACATGTAAATTATACTTTCAGATCATAGTTGATGTGAACAAGTGCAAAGTGTGCCCTATTTAAGAGGATTGTTTTGTTGGGCAATTTTGGGGTAGTTTCAGGCAATTTACATAGATGAGTTTGGTTGAAGGCATTCCACTTGGATTTGGAAGGAGTTCTAATATGTTATGGAAATATTAGTTCAGAGGGATTTCCAATTGGTATATCAGTTTTTGATCATTTGATGACGTATGAGAAATTTATGGGTCATCCAGGTTAGTTCTTTGAGGGTCAAATTTGAAGGTTGTATTGGTTTTCAAGTCTAGCAGATTACTCAAGTGACTTGATGAGAATATAGGTGATGTTTTTGAGTTGTTAATGCACGATGAAGGTGATTTGAGTACTTTATATCACCTTGAGAGTGAATAAGGATTCATTTATTATTATTATTTAAGGCATTTTTAGGTCTTGAAAGTTGTTTTTAAAGTGGTGCAAATGGAGTAGAGTTTGGCTAAACAAGTTAGTCTGGGCAACATGATTTGGCAGAATAGGAAAGTAGTTGTGGTTTGAATATATGGATTGTTTCATGAGCTATAAATTCCATGGATGTGATATTAAATGTCCTTAGGAGTTCCATTTATTGGTCACATGTCATATTTGAGTTGATCTTGGGTGGTATTGAATACCAAAGGTGAAGACAAGGTGCTGGAAGTTACTGATCTTGTTGAAGGATATGAGAATTTTCACCCATGATATTAATTATGTTGATTAGTAAAGGAATAATTTGCGACCACGATTGATTATTATAGGATCATAGTTTGCTCATGTGTTAAAAGAATGAGTTGGTTGAGCTATCAATTATCATGGGTTTTGTGTTGAGTGATTTTTACTCATCCTAGAAAGTGAATAGGGGTTTTGAGTGGTTTTTGTTCATGTTTGGAGGTTTTGGGCATTGCCGACCTATATGGGTCATATGTGAACATTGTAATGGTGATAACTATTTCATTTTTATTAAATTTTTTTTTTTAAATTATGATGAAGGACCAACATGATCTTGTGTTTCAATTAAGAGAATCTTATGAATTGTAATGGTTTGAGTTCTTTTTTTTATTTCATGTGCTCTTGGAGGGATAAAGTGTGACCCTAGTGTGAGTAAATTCCCAGTTATGATTGCATGATTTTAGATAAGATGATTCACGTTCCATAGTTGAATAATGTTCTTAGGTGAACTTGAGGCCCAAATGATCTAGAGAAAAGGTAAGCTGGAAATAAGAATAAGATAGAAGAAGCTATGAGGAATGAGGGCCCATATTGAAGAATTATTTGATGTGAGCTAAATTAGAGATCTCCATCATGTTGTGGCAGAAACTTATATGTCATAATATTATCATCTGTCAGGTGACTAAGTTGGATGCTTAGTCATATTAGCATAGTTGTGGACTCCTTAGTGGAGTGGGTGCTCATCACTAAATTATGTGGTTTGATGCTCCTTGTACAGTTGGTGCTCTACTAAACTGAGGGGTTTTGGGCATGGCCAACCTATATGGGGTCATGATGTTAGAGTAGGTATTTACCTTATCTCATTTTCACCTAGGTACTGTTATTTACCTTTATTTTATTTATCATCACCCACTTATGTGTATGGACCGATTTCTTTTATCTTGATTTATGTATTAGGAAGATATTATCTAGTTGTTAGGTATAGTTCTTTCCTTGATTCTATGGTATTGAACTAGATGCTCTTGGATGTCTAAGTTCTTTCCAAGTAGAATCTATGGTCTTGACTAGTTCTTTGATGACATAGTTATTTAAGATATGATTTAGTGTGCTTGATCATGACTGACATTGACTGGTTCTTAGATCATGTGTGCAAGGGTCCTTAAAGCCTATTTAAGCAAGGTCCATTCTCATTGTAAATAGAGCAAGCTGGAGTTCGAATGAGGGTTTAATATAGTGATATGTACTGCTCATTTAATTGTAGAGATATCCATCAGTTATTCTAGCAAATTACTTTCATCTTATTTATCAGTGGATGAGTTGGTGATTAGTCATCTGTGTTCTTGGCTTGGTACAATTTGATTATCGTTCCTTTTGGAGTGGGTATGCCTCACAAAATTTGAAACAGGTGCTCCTTGTGAATGTTTGTGTTTCGACTGGGTCTTTATTCCTTTTGAGTAATATAATTCCCACTTGTATATATGGTGTTCATGTCTACTCTCTTGTTCTTGCTCTTGTGTATGGTTATTGTCTATTCTTAAGTAAACACACAATATGAATCATGGTTGATTGAATGCTTGTGTAAATGGATCAATGAAATGATAAATGTATGGATTTGTAAATGGAAGTGAAAGTTTTTTGTAGGACCGATTCATCCCCCCACTCATTCCATTTATGCTTCCAAACGATTGGTATCAGAGCATGTCCTTGAGAAGAAATTTTAATCACTTGTAGGAGATCCTATAAGCATAATATGGCTAAGAAAATCATGAAAGAGAATCAAGAGTTGAAGAGGCATGGAGAAGAAGGATGAAGAAACAATCAAAATTCTCAAGAATTAGTTGGAAAAGATCTACTTCATATTTGAGTGCAAAGAAAGAGGAATTTCAAAGATTGAAAAATAAGCCTTGTGACGATGTGTTTAGCATAATCAAGATTGATCTAAAGGCGATGGTAATGGATCTTCAAGAAGATTTAGCTTTCCATAGGAAGGAGAACATCATGTTTGAAGTCTAAAATCAAAGGTATGTCATCTAGCTCTTAAGACCAAAGAAGAAGAAATATTTCAAGCTTCAAGGAATAAATTCAAACCCCAAAGGAAAAAGGAAGATGAAAAGCATAATCTAGTAGATCAAGGAGATAGTCCTAGTTCCAAAGGAAGTGAAGATGATGATGTTCATAGAAAACAAGGTATATTCAAGGCATAATCCTATTAGACAGCTAAATGCAATAAGGTATGCAAATTTTAATGGTTATTTTCATGGTTGTCAATGGTTATAGTCATAGAAGAAAGGGATGGTAGGAATTTTTTTAGTTGTGTGTACCCTTGGAGAAATGGAAAATACCATCAAGATTTACCAGTTAAGGGAAAGGCAAGAGGTTATTTTTTGTAAGTGTCATCATAAGTCATATTGCAAGATTTTTCTCCCATGAATCATCTAGGAAAGTGAAGAAGGTTGAATCTCTTAAAATGAAGGTAGTTTGGTTTCCTAAATCAGTCAAAGTTGAATCAGATTTAGTTAAGGAAAGCAAGTCAAGTTCCAAAAAGGTTTTCAAGGAATCAAATAATGAATATAAGGACAAAAATATTGAGATCCAAATAGGTCATATGTGTTTGAGTTCCATCCAAACTCCTGTGCATAAAAAGTTAAAGAAATTGGGTCTTTGGGACACCTAAAGGGTTATAAGGTATGTAAAGTGATGTACTCATGAGTATTTGAATCCTTTTCATTTGTAGGTGTTTGAGTCTAGGAGTTTATCAATGTCTATGGTGTCTTGTTAGGTTTTGTGTTTGGTAGTCATGAAAGGGTGTCTTTGCATAGTTGGTCCTCCATTATGTCTGAGTACAATTTAAGATACAATGCTTACATAGATAATTCAGAGTATGTCTCAGTGGTTGTGCCTTAATGTTTAAGGATGTCCAAAGTTAATCTTTGAGTTATAGGTTTGTCAAGTAGACAATGTGTTCCTTCAAGGATGTCAAGGCATGTCTATGTGGTTATTTAAGCATTGAAATTTTGTGATTTTTGTTAGGAAGTCTCTTTAAGGTCATTATGTTGTATATATGTAATATTTGTCCTTGAATGAGAGATATTTAAAGTCTGTGCATAATCATGGTTTAGAATTGGTCAAAAAGTCTACAATTTTTTTCTCTTTAAAATAATGTGTTAAGAGTCTATGTTATCTGATCAGTGTGTGCCTTTAAAAAGGTGAAAATTGTATGAAGAGTTTATATCAAGTGTCTCAATACATGTATGAGTCATTTTGGTCTGTCAAAAGGTATATGAGCCATGAAAGTTTGTATTGAGTTGTTCCTTGAGTCAAGAAATAATATTTTTATGAATTCTAAGTGCTAAGATTCTTGTTGATACATTATGTACCAATTCAAGTCTATATAGGATGATCAAGATCAATACAATATGAACAAATGTGAGTATGTAGTCTTGTGTGTTAAAAATATGCATTTTCCTGATCCTGAGTCTGTAAAATTCTATATGTTGTCACTCTTGTCCTAATAATTCAAAATATTTGAGATATCTCCTTTGTTCAAATTAAATATTGGCAATGAAAGTTGAGCTTATTGGAGCTTATTAGAGTGCTCTGAGATGCATATAAGGATCTAAAGGGTAAGGTCTTCGGGACAAAGTTAGTAGTGTACAAAGAAGGCCATAAGGGGTCTATATTGGTGCATGATATAACAAAGAGAAAGGAGAATTTGTTAATCTACAAATGTAAAATGAAGGCTATAGGTGTCTCAAATCTGTGACAAGAAGGGATAAGAATTTTAAGGGTTTTTAAGCTCTTTGAGATAATGTTGGCAAAGTGAGCTAAGGTTTGAGCATTGAAACAATGATCCTAGTGGTGAAGATGAAAGACCAAACATGATAAAGGCTCAATTGATCTTAGTGATGTGGAATAGTAACCTATAATACATAGATGTCTAAAATGCATTTCTATAGGTATATGAAGCTTTCATGGGCTTAGTAAGAAGAATGGTGGGGAGAGAAACATGTCATGTACCTATATGTGAACCTACAATATGCATTAGGTATAAAATGTTGATATATAGGTTGAGAATCTCTTTTAGGAATGTCTTAGGAGGTAATAAGCTTTTCCATTAAATTTTGATGTCACTATGAGTGTGGTTTGAAGCCCTTAAATATTTGAATGAAGGTCTCATTCTATAGTAGTGCTTAAAAGGTAAAATCATGATTCTTGAGGATTTTCATACTTATGAGAAGTCAGAATATCTATGATATCTGGTGAACAAGCTAAGTTGATATGTGAAACCAATTAAATTAATGAATTGTGAAAAGAAGTGTGTAAAAGGTCATATGTCTTAGTCTTGTGAAAGTCGTTCCTAGGTCATTCCCATGAAGATTGATGGAGTTGAAGGTATGTAGAATTAGTTTATGTTTTTATCTCAACTTGTATGTGGTCCTAGTCAAATATCCTAGTATTTTTCATGTATAACTTGAGTCATAAGTATGATGTGCTCATAAAAAAAATCATGGTGAAGGATCTTCTACAATTTGTGTTACGGTTGTTTGTTGCATTGTCATGATGGATACATGTGTTTGAGATGTCCTCATGTCTTCAAGAGTGGTTGTGGTGTATAAAAATGAGGTGTCAAGAGTGTTGAAGCATTCAGTGTCATGAACTTGTATCAAGGGTGTATATTTCAAGGTTAAATCCATCTATTTTATGTAAGAAAGAAAAATTGCCCTCCACATGTTTTTCATGTAAGTGTAGAGATTTACGAAGAAGTTCATTGTCTATTAAATTTCCAAAGTTAAGATAAGTATTAATGTGGTTTGAAATATGATTCAGACAGGGGTTTTGATCTTAAGAGTAGATATTGAAGAGTCAAATATTTACGAAGAACTCTAAGATTGTGCTTAAGATCTTTGATGTTTGGTAAACGTGTCTCAAGCTTGTGAAATAAGTTTATATGTGTTTCACCGAATTCTTAGAAAATTAATGAAATAGATAAAAGGTAAAGGGATAAGGAGGAATACCTATTGTAATATCAGTTGAAGGTTGAATGCACACGTAGATGACTTCTGGATTGGAATAGATGTGAGAGCTCCCTTTTGGCTAGGAGGAACTACCTGTAGATACAAAACAATACCACCAAATAGAGTTCAACAAAACAATGAGTGGACTGCCTAGCGGAAGGTAGATCTAGGAAGTGTGATACTTCTTGAATATGATGTAAATCCACTTTTATATAACAATATTTATGCTAGTTAAATCACACATGAAGTAAAGATCCTATTGCAATTGAAACGATTTAGGTATCTCGTACAAAACAATAAGAAAGGTCATACAAAATGTTGTTTAAGGTCAAAATGGGAGGGTTGATTGGGTTGGGTTGAGTTGTAGGTCTGATACAGGCTCTAGGTAAGGTATGGTAAGGATTAGAAATGGTTCTAGGCTATTGGGAAGTGGGTATTAACTTGCTGGTTTTTAGGAAGAGTGCACGATGTTGGTTGGCTAATTGACGTCGGTAGGGGAAATTAGTAGAAAGTTATTAGAATTAGTTTTGTAGACTCCCTGTGATTGCATAAAGGTTGGAAATGGTGAGGATGGGGTCGTAAAATGGTTCTGAAGACTCAGAGATGATTAGGAGAGGGTGAAAATGGGTGAAAATTATGGGTATGATTAGGTGATGGGTTGATGGAAGGAAATAAGTATATGGGTGTGGAGCTAAATAGACTACAAAGATGAATAAATAAATCTAGATAAGGAAAATAGAGCTTTAATGTAGAGATGTTGAATAATTACTGGAAAGTAGATTGGAGAACGTAGGTGATGAAGATGATGTCAATAGAGATCTAGAGAGAAGAGCCATTTTATTCATGTTGCGACAGTTCAGACCTCCGTGCCTCTCTGTTGTGAATCTGTGATCATTAAGAGGATGATGAATGGTGATCAATGTTGGTAGTGCTCCCGCGTGTCTTCTTTTTCCTAAGTGCTAAAGAAATTTGTGTGCTCTAAGTCTCTAGAAGAAATGAGATCCTGAATCAAATGACCAACCTGAGCAAAGGCTTTTGGAAATGTATTTAACCTAACTGGAAACAGTTAGGTGACCGACGTCGGTCAAGGTGGGAATATCTAGGTTATCCAAAAATAGCCAGATTGTTGCTATTTTTGGTGTGATCTCCAACCTTCTATCGAATCTTGAGTGATAGATCATGGCAAGATAAGTAGGAGTCCTTTTAGGTTTGTTAAAAAGATTTAAGTATAGGTTTAAACTAAGTCCTAGTTAGTTAGGATAGGTTTAGACTTGGTCTTAGGTCTTTAATGAGGTTTGAGAGGTCATTGAGTGAGGTGGCTAGGTGAGGTGGTTAAGTGAGGATATTAATTAATTTAATTAACATGTGCACTAGGGGATATGAATATGTAGGATATGGCTAACTTAATTAACGGGGTTTAAGGGGAGTATGACCCAATTTTGGTGTCTACATTTTTCCCCTTTTGTTACGTAGCTTGTATTTGTAAGTGACGTTGAAAAAAACAAGAAATTGGCGTTCCAGGTGTAAATGGAGGTTAGGTTTTCCTAAGTAGGGCTGAAAGTGATCCCTTTCAAACCACGAACTGACAAGGTGTGAGATGGAGTTAGTGAGTGGTTTGATAAATGTGTAAGTGATGAAAGTGAAGGTAGGTGGATTATAGGTAAGGGTATGGGCACTTTTGGTAATGGGTAATGGTAAAATTGGGTAATAGGTAATGGAAATTGAATGCACACACACATACAAAGTGCGATAGAGTACCAGGTTGAAGAGCGTGCAAACTCTACATCTTCCTAGGTCGATAGGTTTATCCAAACAAGGTTGAAGTGATTTAGGTATCTAGGGTACAAGATATGGTCTAGAAACACAACTTAGGTTAGGTTTAGAAACATTTAGGTATGATCCAATACACCAAAGGTTTGGTCAGGATAAACAACATGACAATAGGCAAGGTAAGGTCATTAGGCTAAACAACACTGTTAACAACATCGCAAGGTATGACAAGTACATAAGTTCAAAGGTCACAAAAGGCAGTGCAGGTCAGGGTATGTAGGTCATGACATGAGTAAGGCCAAGGTATAGGTAAATAACATGTCCCTAAACACAATTAAGGAAATGTAAAGGTAATGTAGGCTTGGGGGTAAGGTGTAATAGGTGTTGGTAGGGTCAAAAGGTATGTGACAATCATGTTTTTAGGCCAAAATGGGTGAAATGTGGGTGAAAAGGTAATGAAAGGTGATTGATATTGGTTATGATGTAACTGACATTGGTTTGGTAGGGCATGACATGAGTGACGTCGGTCATGTCGATTTGGGTCTAAAAAAGAAAAATTTGTGTTTTATGGATTCATTTTGACTTTTTCCATTTGTACCAAACGACAGAAGAGAAAGTGAGGCTTGGAAAATGATAGTATGAGGCATTGAAAGAAGTTGACAAGCCACATAGTGGGTGATTGGCATTTTATCGGTGGGTCCCAAAGATTGATTCAAGTGTTTTCATTGGTTTAGAGGTGAGCCATTGATTTGGTCATGGCAGAGGTGGGAGAGGGGTCAGGAGGTCCACTAACATAGAGACTAGAGGTGCCACCACATAGAAAGAGTCTCATAGATGTAGGGGGAATTCCCTAATTCGTTAGTTGATTAAATTTTGGTTAAAAATGAAGAAAAAGGGGGTGGGGGGTTTGTATGTTGACATGCGGGTGAAAAATGGGTAAAATTGATATGGGAAAGGGGAAATGTAAGTTAAATAAGATGGTATATGTATAAAAAGTAAATTAGGGTGGATTGGGGTAGGTTTTAGGTAGGATTTGGGTTAATTTTAGGAAAAATGGTAGATGGGGGGATGGGTTTTGGTTTTTGGTTTATGTGACAGAGACTAACGTTAGTTAGGCATGGTGATGTTGGTGAAAGAGGAATTATTAAAATGTAGGTGTCGATGGTCTAGTCCTTTATATGATAATCAAAAAGTAATGAAGAAGGTGAAGGATAAGAGGTGACCAAAAGAGCCACTTAATTGGCACGAACCATAACAAGTCTACCATACCAAAGATGGGATTATGAATGTAAGACCCTAAAGTCGTTTCTTGATTGAATATTCAAAGGGTGAAGAAAGTCACATGATCACGAAATGTTGCATTTGCAGCACATCCATTGAGTGGGTAGAAAATTAGGGTGAAAAAGGCTATGAGGTGAAAGCAAGTTGGTTTTAGCATAACCTAGTGTGAGATAACATGCCTACTTGGCAAGAGACCCAAGATCAAAATAGGCAAGTCCATGAAAAAAAATTTAATCTTTTTCTTTTTTCTCTTTCTTTTGTTTTTGTTTTGATAGACTGATCGATATGGGAAGTCTATATGGGAGGAGTTGATTTTATCCTTGAGGTCTTCGTGAAGCTGGTTGATGCGGGAACCTTATGAATATTTGATTTTATTATTTACAAGAATAGTCTTCTTATTATGATAGACCATGTACAATATGGATAGCTTAGTATAGCTGTCCTTCGAGGGAGCAATCTATTTATAACAGTGAGATAAAAAGAGTATATGTCCTTTTTGAGGGAGTCATAATTTTGCTAGAAGTTTTAATTAAGGAGATAAATCCCATTTTAATTTTGAAATTGTTTTGTTTTTGGAATTCTAGGTCATGGAAAAGACTATAGAGAAAGGTAGGGTTTTTTGTTGAAGACAAAACCATAACACACAAAGGTTAACTATGAAGGAGAGGGTTTAAAGAATGAACGACCATAGGATTCCATCTTGAAAAAGATGAAAATTATCCTTGAGAATCATGCTATGAGTAGAGCCATGGTACTCATATTGAAGATAAGGCTGAAAAAGTGACGGGTAATCACATGATTCTTGTTTAGTCGTTGATCCTTAAAATAGGTAAAATGGAACGTGAATGGTGCTCAAGGGATGAGAATTTTAACTAGATATAATGTGATATAGGAATTTATTCAACAACAAAATGGTCGAAGATGTAAGGCATTGAGGGGATCAGGTTCAGGTTTACCTTTGAGTGAAGACAAACGATAAGCACCTGATCTATAAGTATGAATAACGATATAGGGTCCAAGCCAATTAGGAGAAAATTTTCCCCGTTTACTTTTGTCCTCTTTTGTTACATGTTGATTTTCCTTCAGGATGAGGTCACTGACATGGAAGGTTCGTTCATAGAAATGTTTATCATAGGCACGTTTGATATGTTTTTCATAGATTTGGAGGTGATCAAGAGAATTGAGACGACATTCGTCTACTAACTCAAGTTATGCCAAATGATCTTGGAAAAAGTCATCATTGTTAAGCATATATTTATGTGAGATAGGAAGAGACAAAATTTGGATTTCAAGAGGCAGAACAACCTCTATACTGTAGACTAGAGAGAAAGGCGTGGCAACAGTTGAAGTACAAATACTAGTGCGATAAGCCCATAAGGCAAAAGGAATGTGCGTACGCCAATACTTTCTAGTATCTTCAACAAATTTCATAAGAATTTTGTTTAAGGTTTTGTTGGTTGATTCAGCTTGGCCATTTGTTTGAGGGTATTAAGGTGAAGAAAAATTGAGTTGAATGCTGAAGGTGTCACAAAGTCTCCATAGGGTTTTATTTTTGAACTGTTTTCCATTATTAGTGATGGGATGATGAGGAACACCAAAGTGACAAATGATATGATGGTTGATGAATTCACATATTTTCTCACCTTTTTTAGAAATAAGAGGTATGGATTCTACCCATTTAGTGTAATATTTAGTAGCAGTAATAATCCATTGATGACGTTGGGAAGAATGAGGATTGATCTCTCCAACAAGATCCAAACCCCATTGAGAGAAAGGCCAAAGGTCTCATGCAATCTATAAGGCGTGAAAAGGGGTGTGATTAAGATTAGATTGTTGCTGAAACTTCACAAAATGCTTGACATAATCACAAAAATCAAGGTTTAAGGTAGGCCAATAATAGCCCAGGTGGAGAATGCATTTAGCGACAACTAAACCACTAAAGTGACCTCCACAAATTCCGTCGTGAAATTCCTTGATGTTGTAGGGAATTTCAAAACTTGTTAGGCACCATAAGAGGATACCGTCAAAGACACATTTATAAATAAGACCACCTATGATGACATAGTGAGAGAAACCTTTGAGAAAGGCATGTTTTGCATTGTGAGTAAGGTCTAGAGCAAAATTGAAAGGGAAAGGTAGTCAACAAACTACTTATACGAAAGGTCTCGTTGGTCAGTTTTAATGGTTTTGACAAGGTTGATGTCTCAAAATAGATAGGAAGGTGATTGTAACCTTTGTACTATGAAAAATATTTTCAATTTGGAGGGCGAAGTGGGGATTTGAGAAGAAAGATAGGCCATGGTATCCACAAATTTACTAGAGGAACACGAGGTGGTTTGAAGTACATAACGGTAAAAGGTAGTCAAAAGTATGTCAACACGATGCTTATACTTCTGAAGTATCTCATTATGACATTGATATATACCATTAACTTAGTTTACAACTACTTGGGAATCACCAAAGATATTAATTGACTTAACATATAAGGCAATGATGGTTTGAAGGCCTAATATGAGTGCTTCATATTCGACAATATTTTTAGTACAATCAAAATATAGTTTGAAAGATAATGGCATAGGATCACCATCAAGAGGAATGAGGATAACTCTGGCACCACCCCCACGCTGAAATTTGGAACCATCAAAGAATAAGGTCATATGGTAAATGGTATCGTTCAAAGAGAGGGTAATAATGGATTCATCTAAATCAAACTTAGAGGATTGCTTACCGGAGAGAGGTGCATCTACAAGTTGGTTAGCGATAGTTTGTCCTTTGACACATTTTTAATGGATGAATTCGAGTTCTAGGTTTGTAAGAAGCATAAGCCAATGTGTAGCTCATTGATGTTGGTAAGGCTTGGTGTATATGTAATGTAAGGGGTCCGTACTGGTGACAATTAATGTTTTATGGTTAGGTAGGTAATGGTGTAGTTTAGTGGTGATAAAAACTAAGGATAAGTAGATATTTTCAACATGAGTGTATCTAGTTTCATACTCTAAAATGGTGCAAATTATATAATAAACCACTTGCTCCATGTGTTGCTCATCGTGATGAGTAAGCATGACACCTAAGGAATGATCAGTAGTGGAAATGTAAATGTAAAATGGTTGGTCATCCTCAGGGGGGAATGAGCACAGATGGTTGGAGGAGGTATTTTTTAAAGGATTCAAAGGCTTTGTGGCATTCATCATACCATTTGAAGGAGACATACTTTTTGAGGAGATGATGAAATGGGTGGTAGTGGTCAGAAAGATGTGAAATAAAGCAACGAATAGAATGTAACTTTCCTTGCAAACTACGAAGTTGAAAAAGGTTAGCAGGTGGAGGCATTTTGAGAATAGCCTTAATTTTAGCGGGGTCAAATTCTATGCCACATAAAGAAATGATAAAATCAAGGAGCTTTATGGAAAATAATAGTGAAGACACACTTCTTAGGTTGAAGGAAAACACAGTACTTGATGTGATCGTCGAAGATGGCCTTAAGGACTGTAAGGTCTTCAGCTCAATGTTTAGATTTGGCAAGAAGGTCGTCAACGTAATCTTCTAATATGTGATGCATGATTTCATCAAAGATATAAGTCATAGATCATTGATATATAGCACCAGTGTTTTTAAGGCCAAAGGGCATGACTCGATAGTAGAAGGTCCCCCAAAGAGTGATGAAGGAGGTTTTGTGTTGATATTCTGGGGCGAGTAATATTTGGTTATAGCCCAAGAAACCATCCATGAGTGATAAAATCTCATGGCTGACGGTAAGATCAACTAGTTGGTCAATACTAGGTAGAGGAAAGTCATCTTTAGGGAAACCTAAATTAAGGTCATAGAAATCCATGGAAATACGGAGTCCCTTTGTCACTTTTTTGATAGAAATGATGTTAGATATCCATTGGGGATAATTAATGGGTAAGATGAATGAAATTGAAAGAAGGTGCTAGAGTTCCTCTTTGACAAGAAGGGAAATGTGAGGATGTTCCACAGATTCTATTTTACATGTTTGGATTCAAGAATAGTTACGATATTGTGGACTACAATTTTTGGGTCAATATTGGGCATATCAGCGTAGGACCAAGAAAAAGAGTTGCTATGATCCCAGAGGAAAGAAGTAAAAGCTTCCCGTTCAGCAATATCTAAAGATTGTCCTATCTTTAAAATGTGTGGGTTATCCTAAGTGTTAATATTGATTTTGATTGTCGATTCATTAAACATGGTTTGTGTCTTAGAAGGTAACGATCGGTGAATATACAAATCTTCTGCACCAAGGTAGGTGAGAATAGACTCATCATCCTAACATTGAATGGCATTAATAGAAGGTTTATCATCATCGACCATGTTAGGATACAGGAAGGGAAGGGAAGAAGGAGCCTCGCCATCTCGTTGATAAGTTAGAGGTCCCAGGGAATTGGTGTTAAAAAAAAAAGCTAGGAGGAATAGATTCTAGATCCATAGACTCCGTGGGTGAAGGTAGTAAACGGGGTGGAGAAGGTTTTTCATCCTCAATGAGTTCAATACGGGCCTTCTTAGAAGATGGTTCGAAAAATCCAATACCATTGCGGCCTTTGTGTTTACAGGTGGTGCACGTGATGATAGTATGATGAATCTATTCATAGAAACAAAATCCAGAGCCCTTTCATGCACAACAAATGGTGGAAGGTGTGGGAAAAGTGTTGATTGGTGAGAGATTGGAGGTTATATGAAAATGGTAGTGTTTAGGAAGATGGATCAGGTGAGTAGGTATAAGTATCAAGTCCCCAATCTTTAAGTTGGTGCGGAGGTGGGGAAGACCATAAGGAAAAAACCTCGTCTATGCGGTGATCATAGTGGGGATGTTGGCGTAGGTTACCATACTCTTGAGGACCAAGCAATGTGTCGATGTTGTACAGGTGGTACTCCCCCAGAGTGAGACGTTGAAAAACACCTTCTAATGGATCAATAGTTGGTATATGAGTAGTGGGAATGGATTAATCACTAGAAGAAGAAGCATTAGTTGGTTAAGAAGTAGATGGGTTAGTGGATGGGTTTGCTGGAGAGGCTACAATGGTAGTGAGACTAGAGGATTTAGGTATGGGCGATGTAGCGGAAATGTTGGTGGATGGGGCTATGGGTGAAGGAGAGGTGGTGGTGGTGGAGGATGCTTTAACTGATGCAATAACATCATTAGGTTTATACAATATGTTACAAGTTTTGAATGGTGAAGGGTTGGATGGAATGGTATAGTTATTTCCTTCATGTTCAAATTTTACACAATGATATAAAGTTGAAGGAACACAACCCATGACACAGATCCAAGGTTGGCCAAGAAACATGCTGTACTAGAATTACCCCTCTAAGATGTAGAATAATTCTAGAATAGTACAGGGGGACACGTGAATGTGAAGAATGATGGTACCAAGGGTCAAAGTTATGGCATCATTGAATGAATGCAACATAACTAGGTTATTATACATGTAATTGGTGGGGATGCACATTTGGTTGTACACAAGGGAAGATATAATGTTGATGTTGGCACCTCCATCGATCATAACACGTCGAACATGTATATTATCGATGTAGACGGAGATGAATCAGGATCATCTGAGTGGAGAGGTACAATCTCATTGTCAGAGAAACTGAGAGTGGCTACTTGATGAGTGGTAGTGGGTGTAGAAGAAAGGGATGAATTAGTGAGAGAAGCCATATGGTGAGGGGTGATAATGGAGGCCATGAGCATAGGGTCATTAGCTAAAACCTCAATGGATTGCAAAACCTCCATGAGGGCCTGTTGATGGGATTCAGAAGTTTGGACAAGGTCGTACAAAGACATTTTTAGAGGGGATTGGTGAAATTATTTTATCATTATTTGATGGGTGACCCCATTAGAAATATGGTATGTGGGTCCTTGAATGGTGATTTTTGGTGTGGGTGTGGATGATATATTGGGCACATGATTGGTAGATGGGTTGGTTGTTTTCTCGTTTCCTTTGTCTTTCTAGGTGCGAGTGGAAATTGTAACCACATTAATATGAGGTTAGGGAGAAACCGAGTCATGATAAGTGTAGTGATAAGATGAGAAATATAATGATGAGGGAATATACTGGTGTTGTGCAAATAAATCAACACATTGACATTTAGGCAGAGGTTTGGCTAACTCTCTTATGCGGACCATGTTGATCTTGAATTTTGGAGGAGGATAAAAGGGTTGTGGGGGTGGTGATGCATGTCACTGAATAGGTAGTGGATGAGGATGTGTGGTGATAGGTGGAGGTGGAATAGGGTCCTCATCTAGAAGATCATCATCGTCAAAATTTTCTTCAAGAGGAAATAATTGAAGGAGAACGGTTTTAAGATCCTTACAACTTTCTAGATCATGTTGTGACACACATTAGTAGGAAAAATTTTTAGTATCATCAAACCCTTATGGTTTGGGCTTGAGTGGGTCGTAAGGTCTAACGGGTGGCAATATGATGATAACAATTTCTAAAAGGTCTGCGAAGATGTTGGCATAAGACCCTGCCAATGGATCATAATGTGAGGTGAGTGTGGATCTGGATTGATGTGTGGGAGATTTTGGTGGGAGAGGCATCACAGGAGGTGGAATTAGATGTGAAATGGGTTTGACCACTAGTTTGGTAAGTTGTACTATTTTTGGTTTGGGTTGTACCTTTTTGGGTAAAGGCGTAGTAGACTAACTAGTAATAGAAGGTGTTGTAGGCTTAACTACCTCTTTGGAGGGTAATGGGTTTTTCAACTTTGGTTGCAGCTTCCTGGGTAAAGGTGAAGATGACATGCATGATGTAGAAGGGAAGGTAGATGGTGGTAGAGGATAGGTTAGCCAAGGTGATAATGAAGGTTCAGTGAAGGTTTTTGGAAGAGGTGAGGTGGAGGGTATTGGTTGGACAGTGGGGAATATCATATGTAGCGATGAGGTTACTAGAAGTGGCATGGGTACAAGTGGTAAAAAGGTTACAGGTGACTGCAAAGGTGTAGGCAGAGTAGATAAGTTAGGTGTAATAGAGGCTCATGATGAGGTGGTAGGTTGTTGTGTTCTTAGTTTACCTTGGGTAGGAGGTTGCTTGGCCAAGGTAGATGGGTGAGGTCCTAGGATAGACAGAAGGGGTGAAGGTGAAAGAGGGGTTGTAGGTGAAACCAGTGTATGTAGATTAGAAGGTTGGGTCTTCCTTTTAGATGGGGGAATAGTATTTACACAAGCTTGGGAAGATGTGGCTAATTCCAATTTGACAGGAGGATAAACTAGACTTGATGTCGGCATGACTCCTAATGTAGTGATGGTTTTAGACGTGGGGGAAGGTGTAGGTGTAGGTAGGGTTTTAGGCATAAGAATAGGTTTGGTTATTGGTAAAGGTTTAGGTGTAGGTGAGGGTGATGAAGAAGAGGCTGTTATGATTGGTATGGGTATGGTTGGTTCGATGGTCTGAAATACCTTTGGATAAATCATAGAGGAATCAATAGATGACATTTGCATTTGGGTTGAAAAGGGTAGCCAAAGACGCCCCTAAAGCATGGAATTATCAACATAATCCAAGTGGTCTTCTAGGCATGAAAATGGAACTATTATATGAGGAGATGACATTGATTTAGTAGTAATCCCTGTAAAGTATGTCTGTGAGACAAGGAACTGGTTGGATTTAGATTATGTGGGTAAGAGAGCTGAGAGAAAATCAACTGGATCCTGGAAGGCTAAAGGGGAATTGTCACCAACAGGTAGTTGCACTTCTAAATGATCCTCTATTGGTAGGGGAGATGATTGGTGGGATAAGGTAGGTTCATCTTTTGCTGGAGAGAGAGGTGAGCATGAATCCCTAGGGGTAGGAAAGTTAACAACTACAGGTTATTCATTAGGTTGCGAGGGAAGTAATGAAATGGCATCGACAGATATTGGGGTATCCTCTATGGGTGAAGGGGGAGATAAAGAGGACTCTTCTATGGGTGAAGGAGTAGATGAAATAGGATCCTTTGTGGGTAAAGGAGCTTGTGCTAAAATCTCCTTGATGGAGGGGATAGGGGAAATTGAGGAAGGGTTGGTACAATGTCAAAAACAACATGGATTCCACAAACATTGCTGTCATTAGTCGAAGGCTCACCAATTTGGTTAGATGACGGGGTATGGTTAGGGAAAAAATTCTTGAAGATATGTAAGTTTTGATTAGCTGGTGCTTTTGGGTTGTCTGAGACAAAATATCCATCATCTAACATTTCATGGACAATGTTTTTGAAGGTTATACAATTACCAACACTATGGCCTTTAACACGGTCATAATTGGAATAGTCATGTTCCTTGTACCATGTAGGCATAGGACAAACGAGATCAAAAATAGTATGTTTTTTATGAGTGGAAGAGAAATTTCTCCAGATTTTAGAATTTTTTCTTAAACCGATGAATAGGGCTCACCTATGGGAGTGTATTTTTGTTTCTCTCACCTGAACTAGAAAGCTTGAATGAGAGAAAGGTTGGAAGAAGGTTTTGATTGATTGGATGGGTGAGATGGGACAACTTTTAAAACTACCGTGTTGGCAGATCCTTTTGCTTTGGAATAGTTGTTTTGTGGTTTTGAAGAGGAAGAAGAACCATTGGATTTGAATACAACATTTTTGTTACGTAATTGAATTTTCTTCTCTTTTGTGGCACAAATTTCAAGTTTTCTAGCCATAGTGAATGCTTCATCAAAGGTATGAAAGGTTTGGTCTTGGAGAGTTGGTGAGATGTTCCTGGCACAAACATGAGTGAACCACTCTATAAGCTCAGTTTGAGGTAGATAGAATGTAAGATAGTTAATGAGGCTCCATCAATGAGCTACAAAATCTGCGATAGACTCATCGTCATATTTTCATGTTGAGTATAAGTTGGTCATGGTGACCTTCTTGACGATACTGATTGAAAAATGGTCTAGGAAGGCTTGAGCCACTTAGTTGAATGGATACATGGAATGTTGAGGTAAACCACTATAACAATCCAACAGGGGTCCTGTCAAGGACATGGGGAATGTATGTATGAGTAGAGCGTCGTCATGAGTGATTAAATAACACCCATGTTTGAAAGACTGCAAGTGTTGCTGCGGGTCCTCTTTGTTGTTGAACCGGTTGAGTTTGGGCATTTACCAATGTGTAGGATATAGATGAATGGGAATAGATGGATGAATGTTTGTTAAAGAGTTGTGAGATCCAGAAACTGATGCTTCCAATGTTTGCATCTTTGCCATCATCATTTTAATAAGGTCGTTGGTAGGTTGTGATGACTAGGCACCCCTTGCAGTATAAGGGGGTTGATGATGAATGTATGATGTGGATGACATTATAGTATATGGTGGTTTCGAGTATGAGAAATGTGAGAGGGGAATAAAAGTAAGTGAAAAATATCCCAAATAGGTGATAGACAAGATAAGTGGTTGTTGGTGATATGTGTAAGTAGGTGGGGTAGATGTAATGACCATTGTAGTGATTGGAGGTAAAGATTACATGATGGATAGGATGATGTTTTGGAATGGGGTATGGGTTGTCGACACAATGGGTGCCTCTGATGCAATAGGTATATACGAGGTGGTGGGTGTAGATGGGGATATGCTCAAGATGGATGATGAAGGAATGGTTGAAACCATGGGAGTAACTGATGTCAAGGGCGTGACTGATGCCATAGGTACTGCAGATATAGATGATGTGGGGTCCAGTTGGGAGACCATAGGTGGTAAGGTGGATGAAGGTGATGCCAAACTAGTAGTAGCTGATGCAGATGTGGGCACAAGACCAAGAGGAATGGATACATGCATGTTGTATACTAGCTATCTTGATGAATCTCAAGTGGATGAATGGGCGAGATAATGTTGTAAGGTAAAGGGGTTGTGGTCAAGGAGTCTTGGGAACTCCTCGTCACTAGTACTAATGATAATGGGATGAGTAGGATCCATAGGTGACAGGATGGAAGGTGGCTATGGGCTAGGTGGGAGTGGCTGAAGGCTTATATGGAATACAAGGGCATTGGATTGACTACGAGTCAAAACCATGTGAATTAGTGTAGGCTTGGAAATATGTTCTCTGTAAATGACATAGAAAAACAACAAAAATAGAGAAAAATAGTTCCAGGAGGTAAAAACAGGTTGTTGTTTAATTAAAATTTAAAACACATGGAGCGAAAACGATTGGGTTAACTGATGATGGTGATAGGGTGACTGATGTCGGTTAGGTTAACCGATACCAATTATTGTAGGAAATCAATTTTTTTCCAAATGGGGCAATAACTGATGAAAATGAGATAAAATTGGATTTGACAGTGATTTTAAAGATCCAGGGGTATGATGATGTGTTTGAGGAACTTCAGAAATAAAAAAATGAGGTGAGTACTATTCTCGGTAAAATGACCAAAAAGAAGATAACCGACAATGGTTAGGTAGACTAATAATGATCAAATGAGTAAACTGATGCTGGTAGCTGGATCGATGCCTATCACTGTGAAATCTGAAAAGATGGAAAAGTTGATTTTTGTGACTTATTAGGTAAAATATCAACCCAGAAATCTGAGTATGATAGTGATGGACCCTAACACACTTAGAAAAAGTTGGAATACACCAACTCTAATTGTGGAGTGTGAAAGGAAGAAATAAAAAATGGAGAACACATCCTCACAACTCAAGCAAAAGTTAAGAAACAAGAAATCCTATGGGTGAATTTTATGTTTTAGCTTATGCTATTTAAGACTGACACGTGAACAAAACAAAGTTTTTTGTTTGATAGAAGGTGTCCTATGAAAATCCAAGATCTAAGGATGGTTTTGGGTAAAATTTTGGTGGGGGCGGTCCTTTCTCTGATATAATGGCTGGACAAATAAATTAGCTGGGTGCCCACTATCAATCCTCTACTCATGTGATCGTTGACAACTTCTTCCAGGTAGGAGGATGTTTAATAAGATGTGTAAATTATGTAAGTGGTTTGGTATAGAGAGACAAAGTGTAAGTGAACTATGATAAAATTAGTCAACCATCAGCTAGGCATGACTTCCACCATATAGGTTGCCCTCAAATTAATGTGAGCTATAATGTGACACACCAGAATGAAATGCAAGTGTTTTAAGCCCAAATTCACAATTACGTTCAATGTAACAAATGGAGAACAGGAAGAGGGATGATCTTTCACTAATGCAATGCAGTAAAAGGAAGATGTGTTCTTTTTAAAGCACTAAAAGTATGATTTATTTTAGATAATAGCTAGAAGGAGAATATTCCAGATAAGAAAATTAATGTGAATACTTTTTGAAGGGAAATAAACACACAATTTTTTTCCTAAGAATGAACAAATGCAAAGGAAACCCTGAGGGGTCCCACCAGGCATGATGAATATATGTTGTAATGTCAGTTGAAGGTTGAATGCACGCATAGATGACTTCTGGACCGGAACGGATGTGAGAGCTCCCTTTTGGCTAGGAGGAACTACTTGTAGATTTAAAACAATACCACCAAATAGAGTTAAACAAAACAATGAGTGGAGTGTGTAGCGAAAGCTAGATCTAGGAAGTGTGATACTTCCTGAATAAGATTTCAATCTACTTTTATATAACAATATTAATGCTAGTTAAATCACACATGAAGTAAATATCCTATTGGAATTGAAACAGTTTAGGTATCTCGTACAAAACAATAAGAAAGGTCATACAAAAGGTTGTTTAAGGTCAAAATAGGAGGGTTGATTGGGCTGGTATTGAGTTACAGGTCTGGTACAGGCTCTAGGTAAGGTCTGGTAAGGATTAGAAATGGTTCTAGGCTATTGGGAAGTGGGTATTATCTCTTTGGTTTGAGCTATATTAACAGACACAGTAACTAGTGTCAGTTGAATAACCGATGCCGGTTAGGAAAAGTGAATAACGTCAGTTGGCTAATCGGTGTTGGTAGGGGAAATTAGTAGAAAGTTATTAGAATTGGTTTTCTGGAATCCCTGTGATTTCATAGAGGTTGGAAATGGTGAGGGTGGGGTCGTAAAATGGTTCTGAGACTCAAAGATGATTAGGAGAGGGTGAAAATGGGTGGAAATTATGGGTATGATTAGGTGATGGGTTAATGGAAGGAAGTATATGGGTGTGGAGAGAAATAGACTACAAAGATGAATAAATAAATATACACAAGGAAATTAGATCTTGAGTGTAGAGATGTTAAATACTTACTAGAAAGTTGATTAGAGAACGTAGGTGTTGAAGACGGTGTCAGTAGAGATCCAAAGAGAAGAGACAATGTATTCATGCCACAGAAGTTCACACCTCCGTGCCTATTGTGAATCTGTGATCGTGAAGAGGATGATGAATGGTGACCAATGTTGGTAGTGCTCTCATGTGTCTTCTTTTGCATGAGTGATAAAGAAATTCAAGTGTTCCAAGTCTCTATAAGAAATGATATCTTGAATGAATTGACCAATGCGGGAAAAGGATTTTGGAAACATATTTAACCTAACCGACCACAGTTATGTGACCGGCATCAGTTGAGATATAATTGGCGTCGGCCAAGGCGGGAATATCTAGGTTGGTAAAAAATAGCCAGATTGTTGCTATTTTTAGCGTGACCTCCAACTTTCTGTTGAGTCTTGAGTGATATATCATGGTAAGATAAGTAGGAGTCCTTTTAGTTTTGTTAATAGGAGTTAAGTATAGGTTTAGACTAAGTCCTAGTTAGTTAGGATAGGTTTAGAATCGATTTTAGGTCATTAATGAGGTTTGAGTAGGTCATTGAGTGAGGTGGCTAGGTAAGGTGGTCAAGTGAGGATATTAATTAATTTAATTAAGACAGTTAATTTAATTAACATGTGGACTAGGGGATATGAGCAGGTAGGGTGCAGTTAATTTAATTAATGGGGTTTAAGGGGAGTATGACCCAATTTTGGTGTCTATAATATGATTCAAGGATAAAAGTTTTGCATCCAGTAATAAAGAAAATTTTTAGGTTGAAGGTAGAACAACATGACTTGATAAAAAATGAGAACCTATAGGTGGTAGGGTAGGTTTAAAGTCAAGGTTGGTTACAAAACAATAATAAATACTATGTTCTCAAGGAGTATGATATAAATATGGAAACATTGAAAGGAGAATCTATGATATTCTTGCATAAATTGACATTAAATTATGTATAGGAATAATGAGAGGACTGGATTTGAGTTGAACTGGCCTGAGATGGTCTAATAGAGGCGATGGAGTCTAATTTGTCTCTCAATCAAATATATAAGGGTGTTTGAGTAAATAACATTGCAAAATGAAGATGATAGTTGGCTTGTATGTCAAAATGATAAGCTACAAGTTTGTTGACATCATTGATGAGATAGAACCATGTGAATGAGTGTCTTAGCAAGAAAATTATTTGATCCTATATGAGATGGTCTATACTCTGCTTCAAGGGGATAACATAAAAAAGTGCAGAGTATGTTGTGAGCCAACAAAACGCAAATGAAAATTAAGATATGACTATGACAGGGCTAAGTAACTTTGCTATGATGGTAAATGTATAAAATGCACCTACATGACTATATATTGTGATTTGACCTTGAAAGGTCCATGGAAATCATATGTGTATGCATCTCAGTGACTGCGAAAGAGATTTAAAATCCATAATAGTTTAAAATGATAATTGTTTAAATATTTACAAGTCTAAATGAAGTCTAAAAAAGAGCTACTCTGGGTATTACTGTAAAGTGTGTAAGTTTTGATTTTTTTTTTGTATTACCTAGCCTATTTTGACTATGAATAAGGATAATTTTTTGTTACAATTCTGATAAGAGCCTCTTAGGGAAAGGGAATTCATATTTGTGTGTGAAATATGTGAACTAGACCCTATATAGGTATGTCATGTTTAAAAAGTACTGTTGTAGAGAACTATAGGCTTGTGGAAGATATTAGAGATAGGGGAACAAGATATGTCTCTCTTTAAGGTGGATATAAGGCTTGAATGGTAGATTGGTGATGTGTTCAAGGTGTGTTAAGGGCTAGTAAGGTGAAGCTTGTCACATTTCCATGTACTTTTTTAGAGAAAGGAGGTTATAAGGTGAAGTCAACTTCATCATGTATGTAAGGAGGTATAAATGAATGAAACAAAACTTCATGGATAGTTGAAAGGTACTTGTGTATCTCCACGACTTGATTTCAAGGTAAGAAAGCTAGCTTTTACATTTTCAGTTAGAGTAGGGTTCCTCAAACCCAAGGGGAGGATTTGAATATTGGTTTGCTTTTTTTAATTGTGTTTGTGGCTTGGATAAATTTGGTCAAAATGTACTGAAGATATTGTTTAGGGAAAGTGGTCCTGGAGTGTGATATGACAACCTTAAAGGAAGAATTTAGCTTCTTGAGCATGAGAATGGCCTAGAAAGTGATGTAAAGCATGGTTGCATGATAAAATTAGGAGCATATGTTCAGGGGAAGCTGAATTTCTTGACTTATCAGGTCCATAGGATCTTCATTTGCTATTGTATGTGTCAAAGATAAGAGACTTCAGTCCCATGGGGAGTTTTCTGAGTCAAATAAGTTGGTTTTTACATTGTTTCCATTATTTATAGTCTTGTGTTTTTATTTATCATGTTGTGTCATCATAGTAGTATTTTTCATAGATGTCAAAGGGGGAGAGAAGCATTAGAAACATGGGAAAGAGGTCATGTTGGTGTTTTTAAATTTGGTTGCCATCAATGTTTCTGAAGGTGGTTGCCATCAATGAAAAATGGGGAGATTGTTGGTTATTGTGTGTTTGTGTTATCATTAATGTCAAGTAAATTTATGGAAATGGGTGTCATGGTGTGGTTTGAGTCTCCTTGAGGTGTCAATCAATTGTTAAAGATGAAGGTTAATTGTTAGTGATATGATTTAGTGAATTCTAGGAGGTCCTAAAGCTTGGTTTTATAGGTAGAGTTATAGTATGAGTCCTCTTGAGTTTTTTAGAGAGTGTAATTAGGTAATTAATGTTCCATGATGTGTGTAATAGATGTCTATGGGCCTGCATGAGGTCAACATGGTCAGTTCATGGTTGTGTTAGGTCATTCCAGGCCTATTCCTAGTCCTGGAGCATGCAAAATGGTAATGAGGTGTGATATTTGGACCCAATAAGTCTTATTGGAGCATGGAATAAACATTTTTACATTGTATATGAGGTGTATGGTGAGTTTTAGGTCAGATATAAGAGGTACAATGCATATTTGAGGTCCTTGGAAAGCAAACAGGTGACAATAGGCTGTTTAACACAGGTAAATGAGATTGGATGGAGAGTTTGAGGCATATTTGGGATTGATGGAGAGTATGGAAATTTATATAAGGTTTTCATGATGATTCATGACAAGTTTCAGGTCAAAGTGAAAAATATTTTTGAATATATGCAAGTTTTGGAAAAACCGGGTAAGTCATAGTTTGTTTTTAAAACAAAAGTGAAACTTTTGATGCTCGTTATGTATTTTATTCCTTGCATTGGGACCTGAGATATTTAGAATATCTTCTTAGGTCAGTTATGAAGCTTTAAAAATAATAATGAGGTGGTTTGATTGTAAAATTTTTATGAACGATCGTTAACAAGCTAAAGTGGTTTGAAACCCTAGCTAGGAACAACTTGGAGAAATTTGAGAATACCAATGAATTTTTGATTTGTTATGAAAAAGTCATGATTTGATGATGTAGATGACTCCTTCAGATTTTAGATATGTAAATTAGTGCATGTGATAGTATGTGGGCCCCACCTACAATTGATTGTTTCTGAATAAGTTCAGTTTGAGGAGAGGTTTCCCAAAGAAGGTAAAGATTAAATTATAATTATTTTTAGTTTTAATTTTTTTCTAGGTTTCCATGATAGTTTCAGGTCATGGTTAAGGTGAAAAAGTGCAAAGTGTGCCCTATTTATGGGGACTTGTTTTTGGGGCAGTTTAGAGCAGCTTGTGGTAAAATTTACATTGCAGAAGCTACAGGAGGAATTAGGAATCCATTAAAGTTTTGTTGTTATCTTGATTTAGATTTATTTACATTGGTATATTAAAATTGATGATTGGATAAGGTATGCAAAATATATGAGGTGTTCTTTGAGGGTCAAGTTTGAAGGATGCTTGTTCTAGTCTAGCAGGGTGCCAAGTGACTTGATGACATAAGGTGATGTTTTTGAATTTTTCATGCATAGTGAAGGTTTCTAAGTGCTTATAAATCATGTATAAGGATGTTCCATGCTTTTGATAATATTGGAAGTGGTTTTTGTGGTGATGGATCAAGTTGGGCTTATGGTGAGTTCTTGAGCCCAAGAAGGCATAAAAAGTAGTTTGCAGAGATTAGCTTGGTTGAAGGCCTTAGACTTGTATTTGGAAGAAATTATAATATGCTATGGAAATAGGATTCATATGGGTTTATAGTGGAATATTTATTGTTTTTTGGTGAGTTGATGTGATGGCCCTTTAAGGTTGATTTGTGAAGAAGAAGGTAGCTACATTTTCAGGACATGTTTTCTCAGGTTGAAAGAATGAGTTGGTTGAGGAATCAAATGCATTAATTTATACTTTATTTCAAATGGAAAGTTAAGATGGGTGAATTTTTTTTCATATTAAAATAATTTATAGGTATTTTAAGTGATAGAAATGGTGCAAACTAGTCAAGTTTACAAAATAATTTTATGGGCAACATGATTTGGCGAAGAGGAAAGTTGATATGGTTTGAACAAATGATTGTTTCATGAGCTATAACATGCATGGAGATGATGTACTATTCTTGATGATTCTATAGAGTTGTCACATTCCATAGTTGAGTTGATATTGGGTGCTATTGGGGCCTAAAGGTAGAGACATGGCACTGTAAACAACTGTTTGGTGAAAGATATGAGCACATTGGCCCATATTATGATTTATTTGATTGGATAAAGTAAAAGTGTGACCATTTTAGTGATTATATGTCATATTACATATGTGTGGTGAATTTTAGAGCTTGAATAAGCATGGTTTTGGTGTTAGTGTATTTTACTCATCCTAGTGATGGGGTTTTGAGTCTATTTATTGCATGATGAGTGGTTTTTGGCATGACGAACATATATAGGTCATATTTGACCATTTTAATAATTAAAATTTAATTTTATTAAGTTATATTGTTCTTTCAAAAGGTGATGGACCGACCTATGGTGATTTTGAAGGAAGAAAAACATATTTAAGTGCTTGTTTAGTTCATTTTTGAACTAGTGCTCTTGTAGGGAAAAATGTGACCCAATTAGAAATATTTTACAGGTATGATTACAAGTTTTGAAAGATAAGAAAGTGTGTGACAGGATAAAGACTGATAAAGATAATGTTTGCAAGGGTTTAGAGCCAATACAAGTCCAAGAAGAAGAAAATAGAGCAAGCTAGAGGAATGAGGGTTTAAAGGTCTATGTATGAGCTGAATTAGAGATCTCCATTAGCTGTGGTAGAAATAAAATATGAGATCATCATATTTAGGTGGATGAGTTTGTGATTAGTAATCTTAGGGGGTTTTAGCCTCCTTGTGGAGTGGGTGCTTCACTAAATTAGGGGTTAGTGCTTCTTGTAGGGTTGGTACTCTACTAAACTAGGGGTTGGTGCTCCTTGTGAAGTTGGTGCTTCACTAAATATATTTTATTTGAGTAATATAAGAAGAGTTTTAGTGGTTTTTATTTCCCTTGAGGGTTTCCCACATACATATGGTGTTCATGTGTCTTCTTCTTTGTTGCATGTTCTTGTGAATGTTTAATACACACCTACTATGTTCATGTGGTTATGAATGATAAATGGATGAATGCATGGATTTGTAAATGAAGTAATTTTTTTTTAGGACTGATTATCCCTCCCCCATCTCAGTCTATTGTACTTCTAGGACAATATTGATGATTATTCCTTAGATAACGATATTGATAATATTGCACTTATTGATGAAAACTTGTGCAAACTAAATTTTAACCCCATTAATGAATATGCGTCTATGTTCCATTTTCTTTGGTTTTATTAGTACTGAACATTATCAAACTAAATGCACTATATATGATACCTTTGTTTATGCCAATCCTATCATAAAACATCTATTGTAGTTGGATTTGACCCATTGCGACATGTTATTAATACATTATATCCTATACCTATATTTAGTTATATCACTATATAATAACTAAATATAGGTATAGGATATGTCTTGTGAAGTATAGGTATAGGATATTATTCATCTTTCCAAATCAAGGCTTACTCACTTTACCTTCTCTATGTCATCTCTCTACTAGATTTTTTTGGCAGCCAAGAAAGCCCTTTTGTGACTATCACTATATATATGGACATGACATTGATAATTGTCAATATCTCATTACTTATATTGATAAGATAAAAGCTAATGGTAATATCACCATATATCTTATGGGTTCACTATAATTAAAATTCTCACACTCATTTGACACATTTAAATATAGTAAGTGGTCATGATTTGATACTTTTACTAGCACACTTCAAATTCAAGGAAACTATTGGGAACATTTCCCTGCTAGTGTGGATAATAACAAGATTATATGTACTTATGAAGTGTTACATACCCTGGGTCTCACTCCATATGATATTATGCCTCTTTTGACTCCCACTTACTTTTATCAATGATATATAATGCTTCTTATTTCCTTTGGATTATGTGTTGTTACCACTAATGTTTGGGTTGTTCTTGATCCCCATCCCACCCCACTATACTTAGGACAATCATAGTTGCAACATCTACAAAATCTTATTGAGTAACATAATGATAGTATTACTTTCCCCTTAATTTCTAATATGGTTACTATTTAGAATGATAGTTTCTCTAATTATTAGCCTAACATGACACACTAGAAGCATGTTATGGCCTAATTTGGTTCACCCTACATAAATGTAGAATATATCATGGAATTACACCACTTTCATGAAACTAGAAACTTAATGGCCCATGTTTTGAAAATCTCTATATCAGGATGACCTAGGGCCCAATGGATTTGACCCTGATATTGATGATCTCCTTGATGATATATAGGTTCTTGTGGTACTCCATATCATGTACATAATTATCTAAAAAAAAACTAAAAAATATTCAAATAATCACATAATACAAAAATATTTACATATTTGCATAAATACAAAATTAGGACATGTTTATGATTTGATTGGCTAACTTGTCACTTTCTATATGTTTTTTTCCACATTGGTTTGATAGATATCATATATTTTCTATATACTATTTACACACATGCATTTATGAGGTATATTGAGCTTGATGCAAGATACACACAGATTGATACTCAATGAGAAGTTCTAGATTAGTTCCTTCCCATTAACACTACTATTTGGGGGAATCCCCCATGCTATACAACTGCTTTTATTTTATTGCTGTTACTTTACACTTCCTAATCATGTTTGATTTTAGCAAAATTTCTATGTTAATGTGTTTTGTGAAGTACTAACATATCTTGTTATCTATGCTTTTACTATCATTGTTTTCTGTTAATTATTGATACAATATTGTCACTACTTATATGTATTATTTTCTTGTTTGGCTATTGTGTTATTTGAATCATTTCTTATGATTGAATATTGATTTTATTGATTGCAATTCTATGATTTATTACTCTATACGACTTGATTTCCTTTATTTTCTTGTGACATCATGGGTATCCCATGTTTGTGGCTTTATGCCTATCTTACACGTATACACTTGTTTCTCTATATGCAGCCCACAAGGCCTTCTATTGAGATTGTCTTATGACACCATGGATGTCCCATGTTTATGACTATATGCATTCATGTGACTATGTTTTTTATACTATTGATTTATTATCTCTAAAACTCATTGTTTCTATCTCTATACTATTACTACTTCGGCTTATGACATGATTGCCTCTTACTACATTGATATTTATATAGTTATTACTACTATGAATTATGACTCACTTGATTCTTACTACATTGATATCTCTATTTCTATACTATTCCTATTTTAGCTTATGAATTACTTGATGCTTACTACGTTGATGTATCTATTTATATACACTATGCTACTTATCTCTTATGGTATGAGTAAATCTATTCTACATTATGTACTATCTTTATACATATGGCTATGATGTATGGTTTGATGTGACTTTCTCCATAGTGGCCAGGTTTCACACCATGCACAACTATTTTGTGGGTAAAGTCCCAAGGTGGGCACCATTTCATCCG